>CM024765.1:79665746-80235624 GCA_014218235.1 Colocasia esculenta | reverse complement strand
GATCTTTTGAAGACATGCACATAGCAAGATTCACAATTGTCCAAGCTCTCTTTCTTCCGTTTTTGCCTTCCACTTCATCTTTTTGTTAAGTATTTAAGAGCAAAGTCGAGATTTGAAAAGCTCTCCACGAAGACGTGCTGATTGAAGAGAGGAGTTCACCTATTCAAGAGTTGTCGTACCTGTAGAAAGTTGTCTCGAGTACCGTGCATCGGGTGACAAAACTCTTAGGTCTAACGATTATGCGTTTCTATGAGAAATTGGTGGGGGAGATTTGAGGTACAAAATCTATGAGAAAACCGTCATGTTTCTAAATGTTCTCAACGGCTTCGGTTTGTGTGCGTCGATCAATTCTGCATAGAAGAGAGAAACAAAGAGAGTCTAGATGACTTTCTCTCTCCATTGTGGCGAGAAGCGGATGTCTATTTATTTTTGGAGATTTTGCGTGGGGCGGAAGAGAGAGATAGAGAGCGGCATTTTTTTAACATTTTTTTTTCTATCTTTCTCGGGTTGGGCACGGGGCGACGAGAGGTCTCATCGTCCACGCCCATAAAATCTCCACCGTAGGCGGCAACAACAGGAGAATCTATTTTGTAGATTTTGGCTATAATTTCAACTTTGTTTTATTTTTAATTATTTGTCATAATTATTTTATTTTCAGCAGCAATCTAATAGGGTGTTTGATTACAATTTTTTACCAATTTTTTCTCTCAAATTTTAAAAAAGAAAGAGATGCACATATATACACATTTGGTAAGGTAATTTCTTTTTTTGGGAAGAAAACTAACTCCGTTTAAAACTCTCCAAAAACAAAATAAGTCCTCACCTGTTTTTTTTTTTTTACACACACACACACATGACTCCTCTAACCCAACCCCCCCCCCCCGCCCCCCTCCTCCTTCCCCGCGAGCCCCCCGCCGGTGCCCCCTCTTTTCCTCTCCCCCCTGCGCTGCACCCCCTCCCCCGCCAGTCCCCCGCCGACGCCCCCCCTCTCCTCCTTCCCGCGAGCACCCCCCCCCCCCCCCCCCCCCCTCCTCCTCCTTTCCCCACGAGCACCCCCTCCGGCGCCCCCCTTCTCCTCCCCCGCCAGGCCCCGCTGGTGCCCCCTCCTCCCCCCCCCCCCCTCCTTCCACGAGCACCCCCCTCCGGCACCCCCTCCTTCTCCTCTCCCCCCCCCCCTCCCGCCAGCAAGCAACCCCCCCTCCCCCGGCGCTCCCCGCGTTGCACCCCCGCCCTCCCCCTCCCGGAACCCCCAGCCCCCCTGCTCCCCCGCCCCGACGGCCCTCCGGCGCCCCAAACACATCGTCATAATTTTAAAAATTTTTGATGTTTTTACCAAACGGTAATATCATGTTCCATATTTTAAATTTAAAATTAAAAACAAATCTAACATATTTTTTAAGTAGAAATAGTTTCTTTTTTTAAATTGCTCCCAAACACCCTTAAGAGTTCTACTTTTATATTCATGAAAACAAAGGAAAATATTTATTTCTGTTTATTTAAATAAATTGCTCTTGTTTCAGAAAAATAGAAAATCATTAAGATCGATCGTTTCTGTTTAAATAATTTATTGCCATTTTTCAGAAAATCAAACATTGAAAAAGCTTTTTTTTGTTATTTCTGATATTATATTTCCGAAATTAAGATTCTGAAAAGTATTTCTGTCTTCAATAACTTTATGACCAGAAATATAAATATCTCAAAATACGTTTCTGTTTGCATAAGCTTTGTTAATTACTTGTGAGAATAAGACTCTGATGAGTGTTTCTGGTTAAATATACTGTTTTACAGAAAACTTTTAAAATTGTCTCTGTCCAAATTAATTACTTCTGTTTTCAAAATTTGAAAATTATTTCTGTTTGTAGTAAATTTGCTTCTGTTTACAGAAAATGAATAATTTCTGGTTTTCAGAAAAATTCAAAAAATCATTTCTTGTTAAATAAAATTGTCTCCTATTTTCAGATTCTGAAAATTATTTCTGTTTACAGTAAATCTGTTTCTGTAAATTTCTGTTTTTCAGAAAATCACTTTTGGCTGTTTTCAGATTCTGAAAATTATTTCTGCTTACAGTAAATATGTTTCTGTTTACAGAAAATTTATTTCTGCTTCTTGGAAATAAAATTCTGTAAATTGTTATTTTTTATTAGTTTACATAAACTGTTTAATATTGACTACTGAAAATTAAATTCTGAAAAATTCCTACTTTCTGAAAATAAATATTTTTTGTATTTTCATTAAAGTGTGCCTTTATTTGTAATTTTGTGATAATTCCAAATCATAGTGATTGATTGTTGATTTTTCAAAAGTGTTGGTAAAAATCCAAAACATCTTATTTACAGATTATATTGCCCCAATTTCTCTCAATGGTCAACCTAGTAACCAAAGAGACCCTAACTGTCAAATCGAAAAATTTTAATGGAGGAAACTTTAAGAGGTGGCAAAACCAAATGTATTTTTGGCTAACCACTCTTAGACTTATTTCAACCATCAGCAAGAGTACTATCAAGAGTCGTGGGTCGGATTTCTCCCAAAACACCGTCCGACAAGTTCAAACTCATGCATCTTGTGTCCAAATAGAACGCTTTCCTCCTCTACAATAACATTGGAAGGGATAGACTACCATGGCCTCCAACCGATATTAGAAGCCTTGTCTGACAATCTCTATGATCTATATTATAACTCTAAAAGCGATAGTGAATTATGGAGACATTAGAGGCCAAAAACAGCAAGTGGCTCAAGATATCAGATTTCAATAAATTCAAAGGACAACACACCTATGGATGACCAAATATATGAATTTGAGAATCTTGAAACCTTCCAAATAGCTCATTGTGGAGGCTTTTTCTTGTTTGGGTCGGAACCCGCTGGGCCTACACTTGAGAGGGAAGAAGATGGTCGCCGGTAGCAGACGAAGACCTGCAAAACCAGAATAGGATCAGAGGGACCCGGTTGAAGAACCGAGAAGAACCCTCAGATGCCAAAGTTAGTAAGGAACATGAGCTGAAGGGGGTTCTCGTGTGTAAAGCGCAGGGCTTGTGTGAGCAAGGATACCTTGGATCCCGTACCTTGCATGGAGGCTTATCAGTGCCTTTTATAGACTGGAGTGCTGAGGGAGAGGGACGGAACGTCCCTGATCAACGCCGCAAAGGGCGCGCCTATTAGCGTCCTCCACGGGGGGTTACGCGTTGAGGCGCCCGTTGAGGAGTTGGACAGTTAACGCACCACTTGATCATGGGGCGCGCGTGGCGTAGCCGTTGTAACTGCCGTCAGGTGATGAAGAGCCGCTTGGATTCGTCCGGGGAGAAAGGTACCGAGCAGGTAGCCTGCTCGGTGAGGCAGACCTTCTGTTCGGTATTTGGTGCCCGGAGGCATGACTTGCTGCCAGTTGCCTGATGCAAGGAAGTACTGCCCGACCCGAAGGGGTTTTCGGTGCAAGCCGAGCAGACCCTGTTCGGAAGGAGGGGCCTTTGTCTGAATAGGCTGGGAGGCGCCCAGAGGTGGTTTCTGGGTGCCGTTGGTACCCAAATATAGGAACCGGAGACGGATCCTTGAAGCTTCTCTTGAAACGTCGTGGCGCCTTGCGATAGGGCCATGTCCGCCTACCGAACTGAGCCGGGCCATGATGGGCCCAGTGCACGATGGTGGCTAGAAATAGCCACCACACTTCCCCCCCACGCTCTCAAGCAGTTCGGGAACCGGAGCAGTTGGGAGTGGCGGCTTGGATGGACGTCATCTCCGTTGTAAATGCAGTATCGTCCTCAGAGATCCGAACGGCTGCACGGCGGCATGGTTTGGGGATTTCCCGCGAACACAGAGCTTTTATAATGAGTGCGGGGGTCGTGTCGAGCCACGGACGCCGCGCGCTCTAAACGAACGGTCACCAGCAATGCACCCGATAAGTGACTTGGAGCGGGGGGAAGCAACGCTTCTGGCCCGCTTCGAATTCTGTGCCCCTATTTCCTTATAAGGGAAGAGAGGGGCGAAGGCGGGAGTCACGCCTTCGAAATCTTTCAGAGTTTCCTCATCCCAGAGCTTTCGTGCCCCCTTCAAGCTCTCAGTCGTCTTCTTCCTCGCGCCTTCTTCTGTTCGTTGTTTCCTTTCGCAACTTACGGCAATGGCAAGCAAGGGGAAGGCGGTCACGGTCGCCGGAGCGGAGTCACCATCTTTGCGGCTCGCGGGCCGCGATGCTGCCACTACAGAGGGCTCCGGGAGCGCTTTCACATCGGCGATGAATACGAGATCATTGACGCGAAGGAAGGAGAGTCATACCTAGTGAACAAACTAGGTTGCCTTCCCCTCTCCGTGGATCACATGGAAGCGGGACTCCGGCTGCCGTTGCCGGAGGTGGCGAAGGCGCTGCTGAACCGGTGGGGAGTTTCTCCGATCCAACTGACGCCAAACATATGGAGATAAATCTGCATCTTCGGCGTCATTTGCAGAATCAAGCAGATTCGAGGCTCGGCGGATGTATTCCGAGCACATTTCAAGCTTTCTGCTTCACGGTCGTCGGGGGAGGACATCTACTACGCCAAGCACCGAACGGACAGGATGCACATACAACTGTCTGGAAAATATTCCAACAATAAAGGTTGGATGGACAGGTTGTTCTTTGTCCGACGTCGGGACGGTGCAGAGTGGGGGTTCTTTGTCCGATCGGCGCAGAAGGATAGATTCCCCAAGCTGATCCAAGATGAGGCGAGGGCCTCGGATAGCCTGCTCTGGGCCGGCGTGAGGAATGGAGAGGGCTACTTAACAGAGTTCTCGCTTGTTCGGCATGGTCTGAGCAAACCATGGTGTAAGTGCTCGAACTTGTTTTGTTGCGCGCCAGTTCGGTAACTGTGTTCTAACAACTTCCTCCTTTTTGCAGCCGCTGCGGAGTTGGAGGCTGGGAGAGATCAAGAGGCGAACGAGGATACGCCGAACAGATCCCAGTTATGGCCCACATGGTATACGAGGACGACGACGTTGCTGCTGTTGTCTGGGTCCCCTCGGCTGTGAGGGTTGGTACTGCGGTGACGACCGCATTGGTGGCGCCTTCACCTGTCCAGGGATGCCCAGAAAGCACACGGGTCCCTGAGAAGGGACCCGAAAAAATTCGTTTGAAGAAAAAGGCCACCATCAAGGTGGTTTCAGCAGGAGCTCGGCCTTCGTTCAAGGAGGGCGAAGGGGCGACTCGGCCTTCCGCCATTATGAAGAAGAGGCCGACGCTACTCGACGAGGGCGCGGAAGATGCAGATCAGCTCCGAACTCAGAAGAAGAAGAGGCTGGTTTGTGCTGCCCCTCAGCAGAGTGAGGAGGGGACCGAAGAGGAGGCCGATGAGGCGCAGCTGCTGTTGCTCAAGAAGCGCAAGGTCACTGGGTCGACCAAACAGGAAGCACCGCGGAACATCACGAAACAAGTTGCAAATTAAACTAGACATGTAAGGGTACTTCCAGTAAATCGAAATTAGAGAGAGAGCATGGTTCATACAAGGTTTGAACATGAGCAAGAACGAGTTATTCAGAACATGACACAGAGAGAAAGATCGATTAAATTCGATCAACATGCTCGATGAAATTTAGGGCTTTTAGGGGCAAAAGATTCCTAACAACACGAAGTGTCTACAGTAAAAATTTCGTAGCAAGGGATCAAGTATACATAGAGATTTGAATTAAACATGATGTCTCGGGGTTATCATGTTTGCAAATCTTCTAAAATCAAGAACAAAAGATTGGCTCGATGAAAAAGAGGGAAAGAGGGCTTTTGTTCCTGGTGATTGGAACTACCTACAGACGAGTTTAATTTAATTTTGCTCGTGAGAATGCCTACCTTTGACTCAATTTGTCTTCTAGGGTTAAAATCTCCAAGAACGAGGAAGAAGCTCCAATAACTCCTTCTCCCTACGAGATCCTCTCCTCCTTGGCCTCTTCTCCACGTCCCACAACCTTTGGAAACGAGCTAGGGTCGGCCAAGAGGGTTTAAGAGATGTATTTATGCATGTATGGGTTCCTATTCCTACTTCTATTCTAATTGCTCTTTAATTACGAGATTTCCTAACTCCAACATTCCTTTCTTGCTTTCCAACCTCTATTTAGGTTAGGATGGGATCTAAATTCGTGCTAAATCATAATGAGTAGGCTCAGGAATCCAATTCCAACTCTTATTGCGTCTTTTAATGCATAAAGAGTCCTTTTCTATTTAGGAGATATTAAGACTCTGAATTTAGGATATTTTCTTTTTATTTACTATTTGTAAATTCATATTTTGACCCAATAAGTTCTAGAGGATCCATTAAGCAAAGCCCATTACTCTTTTCCATTTAATGGGTTTTATTAAATGCTCTTTTCATTGAATATCCCTTTAGCTATGTTTTTAATTTATTATTTAAAATTTTATTTTTCTCAAAAATTCAGGTTGCTACATTAACTAACTCTAACAAACTTTGTTTGTGCGAATATTTAAGGTTTTAAATTTTTTAGATCACCCATTCAACCCCCCTCTAGGCGTGCCGCCTTGGGCAACATGATCTTCCTATACATGACATTCATGATTGGGGTGTAGACGGTGTTTTTCCCCAACTCTTCGGAAAACACTCGTCCCATGATGGGAAATATGGAATTTAAAAGAAAAGGTGACTAATGGAAATGGAGATGGAAACGTGGAAATCGAAAACGTGTGTGTGTGCACGAGGAATGTGTCGCGATCGCCAGGTGCACGTGGGCACCGAATGTAACGGGTGGAAAGGAAATGACATAGTGTACTTACCTCCACCCGAAGAAAAGCACGGGAATGTGCGGTGGATTCTCCTTCCTTCTCCCGCCGGCCAGCCGACGAAGAAGATTTGATGCCGGTTACCTTGCAGGAAGAAAAAGACAGGAAAACACGTGAAAGAAAATTAGACTGTGAGGTGTAGTGAAATGTGAAGGGTATGGAATATAAAAGACATACAAATGGAGGTTAACACACCTCATGGAGGTGAAGTTAAACCTCTAAAATGGGTAGGACGAAAGTGTGATGTATGTGCGTGGGTGGAAATTTGGTGAAATGTATGCAATTAAAAAAAAAAGACTAAAAGAGAAAGGGATGGAGGAACGGAGGCGGCGGCATAGCCCGGTGGTGGCGAGGGACAAGGGGAAATGAGAGAGGATGCCGGTGGAGTCCCTCCCGCTGCTACTCATTCGCGTGGGAACTCTGGCTCGCAAGGAAGGCGACGCGAGGACGGCGCACGTACTCCACCTTGACTTAGGAATGTGAGCTCCCGATCCGACAGAGTCCCGCCTCGAAGGGTTGGAGAATTGAGCCGTAGTTGAGATTGGATACCAAATGAGGGCCCCCGGGGTCTGCATTTATAGTCGAAATTGCGTCCACTACAGCGGACGCCTATTATCATTAAAAAGTGTTCATCTGACAAGCCACGATTCAGAAGGTCACTTGATTTGCGATTGACTTGACATTAACATGATGATCATAGCTTACAGTTATGTTATGAATCGCGTCTACGTGGCACGCCGCTCTTTCTTAGGTAAATCAAATTTCTGACGATATTTGATTTTTGATTTGACTGTTTGTAAAATGCGGCGAGCCGTCTGGATGCGCTTCTAACAAACATCATGATTACTTACGTGTAGCCTCTTAAATGGAGCTGACAGGACGCAGCTCGAGGATTTGACTTTTAATCGCGGCGGGGCGGCAGGATGCGCATTATGAGTGTTATTCACGGTGACGACTGCCGACGCAGATGAGAACAAAAGGGTGTCTGCTGTTTAGGATGCGATTCATTGAAGCTCAACAGACCCTTATGGAGAAATCCCTAGAGAAATCTAGAAAGATAGGGAAATCACTCAAGAGATTAATTGAGGAGAGCCACTTCGAGGCATCATAGTACAACATGAAATCTGCTCGATGTGCTGCCAAATTGGCATGTCTACAGCTGCCTCGCCTTGGCGTCTGCTTTGCAAGGTAGTGAGGCGAAGTGATATGAAATGAATGAAATGGAGTGGCGTGAATTGAGTGGAATGAAGCGGAATGATTGAAAAGTAGACGATAAGGTGTGATGAGACACGCCTTAACAACACATGACAGGAGCTGTTCTTTAGTCCAGAATGAAGTGGTTCGTTGACAATCTCAAGAGAAAACTCAATGCTTCAGAGAAAGGGGTGCGCACGGAAAAGGAGAAAGATCAACTTCCAGCGTCGGAGAAGTACCTAAGGACACAATCCGTTAGGTTTCACCTTTGGGGGTGTCTGCCACTGCCGCAGGTGGATCTTTGGGAGAATAACTAATTTGAAAGAAATCCAAGGCAACGCGTTTCTCAAGCGATGATCTTCAAATAACAACACAATGGACTAAGTACTTGACTTGGAGTGGAATATTTCATGTTATCTGGAATCGAGGAACAAGTGGCTCTCTTCAGTTAAAAACGAGCGTGATTTTTCGGAGTTATGCTCAAAAGGTCCTATATGATGCATGCTGGGCTAAAAGGAAAACATAAAACAAAGGAAAATATAAAATAATCAAGGATAATATTGTCATGCCGTGGAAATCAGGATACTAGACGGAACCATCGTCCCCCCCACAGCGTAACGACCTATCCTCAAGTCGTAAGTCTTCTCTGGAATTGTCATTATTTTTGGCGGAGGACGGGAACTCAAACTACAATTTTGTCAGAGCCTCGAGGTCCTTGATGTGCTCTAATAAAGTATATCATATAGTAAGATACAATATGTACAATACCGAGTTGGTGGTCGCCAAGGATGATCGTGCATTGTACGGCAAAGGTCGTTTAGATCCTGCACTCAAAACAAATTAGAATTTGACAAGTAACAGATAGCAAAAGCATGTAAACAAAGTTACTTGTAAATCGCGGCGTTGTACATGGACGCGTTTAAATCTTGAATCGTGGCGAACTAGTTGGACGCCTTTTAATCTGATCCGAAATGCCCAGCCGGGAATGTTTCAACATGATTATCGTCACAAAATACTCTGTATTGGACGATGCATGTACTTTTGTCGAAGATGGTTACATAAAAAGCCAGGCCACCTATGCTCTTGAGTGTCAAGAGGCATAGGAGGAGGCTGACTTGACATGACTCCCCATACTTCACAGCAAAGTGTAAAATTTTTGCCAGCATCGCTAATCCTGACACTCCGAGTTCTACAGAGAAGGGTAAAATAGTGTGGCATGTGTCAAAATTTTCACCCCCTTTTTACGTGGCGTCACCAATTTAGTTGCGAAGCTAGGAAGCAACGCCCTGAAGAATTTGAACATGCGAGGATCAAGACAATTTTCTACCCTTGCTTCTCATGTAGTTAGAGTGCTGATCTGAACTCCCTTAGCTTTCATGAATTGGAAATAAGCTTGTGAAGACCTCTTATCCGCGTCTAGTTGGGACGCCGCATTTTTTTTTTTTTTTACAAATCGCATCCGGCCGCCCAGACACATTTCAAGAATAAATCGCGTCTCCTGATACGAACGCGATTAATGTCGTCAATTTGATTGAAAGTTTTGTCTTTTCTTTTTCAATGGGAACATGGGGGGTATGGGCAGGTGAAGGAGATAACATATCTCTGGGATTTTATTTTCAAGCCTCCATGCTTCCCCCTTCTATTTAAAGGCCCAAGCCCCCTCCTTTGAATCAAAGAGAAGGAGAAAGGAGGGTGAAAGGAGGGGGAGAAGTCTTCGAAGGAAAGGAAAGAAGGGTTTTGGAGAGAGATGGAGGTTTCTAAAGATTAAGCCAATTGGAGGGCCACATTTGCAAACCTGTCCAAGCAAAGATGGTAGGTTGGTGTTTTTGATCTTGCTTGATTTGCTTTTGACATGCTATTAACATTTTGTTTGGTGTTTTTCCCTCTTGGCTTTCTTTCTACTCTTCCTACCTCTTCCAAATGACCGGATCCTACCATACCGCCACCACCCATTTAGGATTACCCGCTCTTCCCGGGCAACCGACGCTTCATGCGCCTCCCTTGGCTCCAACAATTAACCTCCACCATTACTCCTAATATGACCGCTATCCTTAGACAATGGGGGATTAACAACCTTACTGTTCATGCTAAAAGATACCACGAGATCCACCTTGATTGGGCAGCTCTCAGGGCATTGATTGAATTGTGGCACCCTCAAACCAACACATTTCTCTTCCGAACCTTTGAAGCCACTGTTCTTTTGGAAGAGGTTGAACTCTTGTTAGGTTTGAAGCGAATGAAGCAGGGCGAGGAAGAAAGAATGGCGATCATGCCAAGATATTACTCAAGCAAGGCGGTGCTCGAGAGCTTCATGGACTCAAGGGAGGCACAAGGTATCCGAGCCGACAAAGGGATCAACTTACAAAAAATGGCGGCCTGGACCATGAGGGAGATATCGAGAACAAGGGACGATGAGAGGCTTGAGCAAGTAATGAAGGGATTCGCCATCTGCGTGGCGGGCGCACTCCTCTTCCCTTCGATAGACAATGTTTTGGAAGAGGATCAACTTGGCGCGGTGTGCGTCATTTGGGAAGGAGAGAGGTTGGGACTGGCGGTGCTAGCCTTTCTCTACAGCAAGCTCACGGCGGTGAGTTTGGGTAGGCCTCCCTACGGATCTATGCTTTTACTAACATGCTGGGCTGACCTACACTTTAAGTTTTGTCTAAGCAATGAAATCACAAGCTCGTCCCGCATCTTCTCCAAAAGTCCACTTAAGCACTTGGATCATATCGTGGGCTTAGAAGGGCGCGTAGCGAACCGAGCGCCACAACTCAAGATGCGGGCGGATTGGTGTGATTACTTCTGAGACATGCCTGAGAGCGCCTTCACTTGTATTTTGGCACCACTTCTTGCCCGAGATGTGCGGACCCGGCTAGCACCCAGTGTGGACTTACGGTTGATTGGAGCGTCCGAGTTTGTCCTCTACAATCCACACCGTTGCCTTCTCCAGCTCGGACTTCCACGGTGCATCTTCGAAGGACCATCTCACCTCCCACTGATCAAACGGCGCGACATCGGTACTAACAATGATGGTGAGGAGGCAAACACTATCAAAGCTATATGGAAGATTTGCACCTTTAGGAGGCCGGTCCCAAATGTAACGGAGATTAAAAATGATTGGATGAATTATGTAAGGGAGCTTAGGAAATTGTGGCCCAAAGTAGCCGTTTGTAAACGGCGCGATTGAATCACCAATGAGAAATAAATCATTTCCTTAATATGGCCAAGAGTGTCCCCTGAATGTGATCCTTTCATCCAAAGTACATGAAATTTCTCCTCAAAACAAGGCCTCGGATGGTACTTTAAACTGCGTCTAACACAGAGGACGCCTTTCACATGAATAGTGTCTACTACATTGGCCGCGAATCAAACTTTCAAACTGGGCACGACAATTTGGCTTATCTCCTTCCTGTGGTGTTTGATGAGAGGGTAAAAGGGCTAAAAAGCGATACATATATCAAATTCCCTCCGATGAAGTGCTTAGGGACTCTTATTAGGCGCCGCCAATTTGGTGGCGAAACCAGAAAGCAAGGCCCTGAAGAACTTGAACATGCCAAGATAGACGCATGTTCTTAAGTTATGGCGAGGTCCTGCCCTTGCTTCGACTTCTTGCTTCTCTTAAATGCCATCCTCATATGCTTTTCCAAGGCACTTCCCTGAAATCGCGGCGTCCCAACTAGCCGCCAATTAAACACTTTAATCGCATCACATGGTGACGCCGCGTTTTCTTTAAAATGCATCCATTCTTCAGACCTCCTTTCTAATTATCTTTTCAAATTTCAAACGGCGTGCCCCCTCGGACTCCGCGCCGAGCAATGATTACTTCTGAAATACGGCGAGCATAGCGGACGCCTTTTAAAATAACTTTTCAAATTCGCATCCGTTTCTTTGAACGCGTCCATTTTTCAAGTTTGACCACCTAAAAGTCTGTGTCAACGTAATGATTACTTACTAAATCGCGGCGCACGGACAAAATGCATTTAAAGCGTACCTCTCCGAATTCGCGTCCGCCTGTTTGGACGTTATTTCTGAAGCTTTCCGATGGCAAAAACGGCCGACGGGGCGGCCATTACGGCAGTTTCCCCACACTTCCTCCTCAATCTCCCTCTTTCCTTCTCTAACCTCTCCCTAATCTCTCTTCATTCTCCCGTTGATCTCTCTTCTCTTCCCTCTCGGTCTCCATGGACGGTGGTAAGCGGCGGCAGATCGACAACTCACCGGAGGAGGCGGTTGCGGCGCCTGCGGGACGGGGACGCCGGGCACAGTGGAGATCTCCATGATGGTCGCGGAGATGACGACGGCGCCCGACGAGGGCCTCGCCCTCGTCCCGGTGGGCGAGGTGGCGGCGCCGGCAGAGGAGGAAGAGGCACCGGCGGAGGAGGAGGAAGACGAGGACGAGGCGACGTGGGAGGAGCGCCGGTGGGGGCGACGCGGCCGGGAGATTCCTCTCCGGCCAGAAACAGTAAGCGCTCCACCCTCTTCTTTGGATTTTGGGTAGAAGGGAAGGAGGGAGAAGTCGGTCGGCGCCGGGAGAGGGATGAGTGAATCGCGTCCTCTACAGAGGACATGATTCACACCAGAATCACGGCGGCAATAGCCGTCATATTTCTAGAATGAAACGCGGCCTTGGTTCTGGCCACAATTCAGAAGTTGAAACGCGCCCCCTGGTTTGGGCGCGTTTCAAAGGGCCACCCGAGGGTTGCAAATCTGGCTTAATTTTGCACAGTTCAATCTTTTTAATGTGTTTTAACTATGTTTTGGATTGTTTGTGCATTGCAGGGAATTATGAAGCCAAGGACGATGTGGCCTCTGGTCCTGGGTGCATATCAGGGACTCCCGGACTTTCAGAGAGAGAGAGGGTCTGGGAGATGGGGTTCAGGCCGATCTTAGAGATCGAGCCCTTCTTCGTGGACCCCCCCTTGATCCAGGCGCTCCGCGAGAGGTGGGACAAGACGAGCAGAGCGTTCCTGTTCCCATGGGGTCACATGGTCCCGAGTTTAGAGGACGTAGCCCGGATCACGGGACTACAAGTTGATGGAGAGGCGGTGAGCGGAATCACCTATGCCAACTACACCGAGCATGTGGAGGAACTACTCGGCTTGGAGCCCGCGGGAGACGAGGATGGCGACCGAAGGATAGTCGGCGGGGTGGCCTTGCTGGGGAGTAATTAAGCAAGTTAATTTAATTTTAAAATGAAGAACTTAGATTTGGGGGTCCAAAATTAGAAATACTAATCCGATTGGCCTCCAGTTTTTTCTAGTAAGGCTAGGGCAATTGTTGTGACTTGTGGAAACTGACGAAGTTCAATTCGGACTCCCAGTTTGAGCTCGATACTGATAATTACTAAATTTTTAGCGTTAAATTTCATACATTTAGTTAAGTTTAGACATCAGTTGTCTATAAATAACGTGTATTTTGATTTTAATTTTTATTCTATTCATGTATAAATTTTTGAGTATTTTAGTTAAATTTTTAGGTAAAACACATAATTAGATTTTCATTTAATAAAGTCATTACTTTGTGAATAGTTTGACTAAGAAAAATAATTTCTCTTTCTACAAAATAAATTCTACATAAATAATTCTCATAAACATCTTCTAATATTTGCAAATATTAAATAGATTAGATTTTAAATTTTAATAACCCACATGCCTCTCATCTAACCTAAATGGGCCACGCATACTATTAAATCCCTTATTTACCCTTACCTCTCCGCCGGCACTGGGTGAGAGACGACGGTGGGCGGCTTTGCGCCCTTCCTACAGGTACAGACTTGAACTCCACTCTAAACTATTCCTTTAAGTTCCATGCATTTAAATTGCTTAACTGTGACTGATTGGTGTGTGTATGCAGGTGTGGAGCTACTACTACCTCCCCCTAGGCAGGGCGACCCCGGTTAGGCCGGATGTGGTGCCCCTCACCCGGAGGTGGCTACCAAGGGTGACTACGGCCACGTACTCCTTCCAGCTAGGGGTCCTTCGTCGGGATATCCGAGACTTCCCGGCACTTCTGGGACATCCCACACTAGACTTCCTTTGAATTTCTGCATCTGATCATGAAATGTTCATGTGACTAACTTAATGCATATGCAGGTTGTGTGGGAGCCCTACGCAGGCATGGGGGACGAGGGCCAGCCATGGGTGGAGAGTGGCCGACCTCGGTTTAGGTGAGACCTGTGGGTCCACTGCCTAAACGAGATCGAGCCAATCCGCCTACGATTGGCTGCTCGAACCCTAGGCCTACACCAGGCATGGTTTGAGGTGGAGGAGCCCCGAGGGATCAGATGAAAGACGCGGGGGAAGACGAAGACGGTTGACTGGCGTTTTCGGTTCCCCGACCAGTACGCGGACTGGCAACAGGGCGGCCAGCTCGTGGAGTTAGAGGCCGAGGACAGTCTTGCTTACCTCTGGCGGTTCCAGGAGGAGTACGGAGGTCGCGACTTCATGAGGTCTGCCAGGGTATGCATCTCTTAACTCTAAACTTTTATATGATATACATGATGTTTTTTTTGACGGGTAGATGCATGCAGGATGCTCGAGATGACTTGATCGACCAACTCTGTGCCCAGCTGGCGAGTACGGAGGCCCAGCTAGCGGGGGCTCGGGAGCCCCTTGATGCACTGGTAAGTTTATAAAATTGTACCTTTGTTATTTTCCTTACCGTTTGATGGCTTGACCTTGGGGTTTTGTGTAGCGCGCCACTCAGGCGACTGTGGAGCGTGCCGATATTGCCGGTGCCTCTTCGAGCTGAGGTGTTCCCGACCTGGAGATGGCCTCTCTCCGGGCACAGTTGGTGATGGCAATGGCCAGAGAAGAGGAGGCGGAGCGCGACCTCTCTGCACGGGTAAGTGACTTAATCATGATGTATGTATAAATCGAATTGTCTTACTTACCTGTGCCTATCCTTTGTGCAGTCTGACATGCTCCAGAGTGCCCTCACGCGGGAGATGAGCACACGTGCCGAGATGACCGAGCTATCACAGCAGCTGTCTGAGTTGCAGACTCAGGCTTCTCAGCAGGACACAGACCTGCCTCGTGAGGAGCTGGAGCTTTGTGTCACCCTCTCCTTGGAGCGTCGGGACCGTGAGAGGGAGCAGGCCCAGTTGGCGGAGGAGCACAGGGAGGAGCGCGGCCGGTGGACTGAGGAGTGCAGCCAGTGGGAGGAGAAGCACAACAGGTGGTCCCAGGAGCACGAGCATTTGACTCAGCAGACGGTGGAGGCTCATGCGAGCTTGGTGGCCTCCGCGCGCCTGTTGAAGGCAGCGGAGGACCGGTACCAACGCGGACGCGAGCGCGCGAGGGAGCAGGGGCGGGCCAGCGCCTATTCCGCGAGCCTCATTGCGACTTCCTCTCAGTACGAGAGGAACGTGGAGGAGGGACGGGCTGCTCAGGGGTCCACTGGTTCATGTACCTCCATGAGGCCTCCTGCTCCACGTCCGGCAGCAGATCCAGGTGAGGCTGAGAGTAGTCGCCAGCAAAGGCCTGCGGAGAGCGGTGGTGAGACACCGCCATGACACTTGTACTTTTTACCTTTTTTCTGATGACATGTGTCCGTTCGGGCACTTCATGATGATGTACTTGGGGTTGCCCCCCCCCCTTTTGGCCACATATATATGTGTTTGCTTTTCTCTTCCTTTGTCTGCAAATTCACTAGAACAAACAAGTTAAATGTTCGTTCCGGCTCAGCCCCTTGCATAAAAAAATGATTCTTGACTTCATGATCTTGTCAAGGGGCTGAGCCTTTATTCAAATAAGGCGAGAATGAAAGACAACAGAATGCAAGAGATGTGCGCGCAGTATTTACATGTGATGTGCAGGAGATTTATGCAAGAGATATGTACAAGAGATGAATGTACAGAATGCATGCGATGTAATAAGAAATATCTGATTTTTGGATTTTGAAAATATCTAATTTTTTTGGACTTTAAAAATATCTAATTTTTAGATTTTGAAAATATCTGATTTTTTGGATTTTGAAAATATCTAATTTTTTTGGACTTTTGAAACTATCTGATTTTTTTAAATTTTGAAAATATCTAATTTTTTTAATTTTGAAACTATCTGATTTTTTTTTGAATTTTGAAAATATCTAATTTTTTGAATTTTGAAAATATCTATTTTTTTTATTTGAAAAGGGGTCGTAATTCGGCATAGTCCATTCTAAGAAGATGCGTGGAACGAAGGGAATCCGCTCTTGTTGGAAATACGTGGCACTTGGACTCTTCAATTACTCAGTTGTCACTAAGAATGCATTGATTATTCTTGAGTGTATTAGTCAGAGGTTGGATGTGCTTAAGTGGTGCCTTCACCCAAGGTTACTTTTGGCAACGTCCTCCTTAGTTGATCGCTGCCTTGCCTTGATCCTAGGACATACCTGGGGGGAGAAAGGAAGAAATTTTAGGAAGTCTGCCAGTAGTCTAGGAGACTGGGGAAATACTCACTCTTCTATTCTAGACTCAGTGGGTTTCAGCCTTTTTTAGGCCTCTGGGGTTTTTAGCACGCTTACGTCCAGGTCCATTTGTATCCTGCGGGGACTTTGCCACTCTTGACGTGTTGCACGCTTATGACCAGGTCCATTTGGATCCCTGCGGAGACTTTGCCGCTCTTGACGTGCTTTTTTTTCATTTGGTTTGCCCTGTTTCGACTCTTTTGACTCTAGATTTGACATTGATTTTCTTTTCCTTTTCCCCTTTTTTATGCCTTAACCTACACCCATTGAGCTTCAAATAGGTTTGCAAGGTAAGTTCCTCAAGTTTCCTTTTCTATTGGCAGACCGAAAAGGGAGAGAGATGGGTAATGTCCTAGAACCTTGATTTGACACTGATCTCCTTTGGATTCTGCGCTTTCGGCTTCCAAGGGTGGGCGTGTGTGTGTGTGGGTGTCGACACCTCTGACTAATCCGCTAAGAATTAACAGTGAATTTATAATGACATCTTTTCATTTTAGAGTCCTTGCGCCACATAAATTCAAACACCTAACTAGGGGTAGTATTTTTTAAGATATAGCCCATTCCAAGGGTGAGAGAGCTCCTCACCCTCTGCATTGACTACCCTATACGTGTTGCCTGGACCTATCTCCTTGATCACGAACGGCCCTTCCCAGTTAGGTTGGAGTTTTGATCGGGGACCTCTGGGTTTTACAAAGATTCTTTTAATAACCATTTCACCGACCTTAAATTTTCTCTCAATAACCTTCTTTTGATGAAAATGAGCGAGTCTATTTTGGTACACTCTTGTATGTTCTGTGGCGACCAGACGCCTCTTGTCTAGGAGTTCAAGTTGTGCTAGGAGCGATTCACGTCGCTCGTCAATTGACAAGTCCTTGTCAAGCTAGATCCTTAACGAGGGAATGAGAATCTCGTATGGTACTACCACCTCCATTCCGTAAGTGAGGGTGAACGGTGTCTGCTCAGTGGGAGTACGGATTGAAGTGTGGTAGGCCCATAGAGCTTCTACGAGCTTCCCTGGCCAATCTGAGAATCTGTTAGCCTCACATGTTTTCTTAACAATCTTAATCAAGGTTTTATTGGTGGCCTCTGCTTGGCCATTGCCTTGCGGATAGTATGGAGATGAATGATGCAATGCAATTTTATACCTGTTGTAGAGGTCACGCAGTTCTTGAGAGATGAATTGGGGCCCGTTGTCGGTGACGATGGTGTTTGGGATGCCAAACCTGGTGATGATGTTCTTCATGATAAACTTACAAATGGTTGTTGCCTTGATTTCTGCATATGCTTCAGCTTCCGCCCACTTGGTGAAGTACTCCGTTGCTGTGAGGATGTACGATTTGACCTTGTTCTGGGAGTTGGGGTCACCAAGGGGTCCAATGATGTCGAAAGCCCACATAGCGAAAGGCCATGGGGAGGATATTGGGTGGAGTGTAGAGGATGGAGAATGGATTTTGTCGGCATGCAGTTGGCACTTGACACACCGACGGACAAAAATAGAACAATCCTCCTCTAGAGTAGGCCAATAGAAACCTTGCCTAAGGATCTTCTTAGCAAGCATCTAGCTATTCACATGGCCACTACAAACACCCGAATGAGCCTCTTCAACAACCTTTGGAACTTCATCTTCATCCAGGCATCTAAGCAAAACTCCAGAAAATCCCCTTCTATAGAGAGCATTTCCAACCAATGTATACTTCTGCGATAGCCTCCTTATTTCTCTCTTCTCATCAGCTGTGGCTTTCTCAGGGTACGACTGGTTTCTGCAACACGGCTTCTCCTCGTCCTCCATCTCTTCTTCCAGCTCCATTAACATGACCTCGGTTCTACTTCTCCTTTCTGCATTCTTCAACACTTTTTCCTTAACCCAGAGAAAGTTAGTATCTAGAATGACAGGAACCTGACAGCACTCGATCTGAATGCTGTCAAAATCCCCGGGATAGCACATATACATGGTTGCGCCAATCGTGGCGAGGGCATCGGCTAAAAGATTCTGATGACGAGGGATGTGGACAAAAACTAGCTTGGAGAATAGCTTGGCATAAGCTGAGGCAAGCTCTTGATAGGGCTTGAGCTTTGGATCGCGAGTGACATATTTGGTGAGCACTTGGCACAAGACCAGCTGACTATCACCTATGATTCGCAGATGGGTGACGCCATAGAAATGAGAGAGCTCCAGACCAGCCAACTAAGCCACATATTCGGCGATGTTATTGGTGGCAGGAAAATCTAGTTTGTGAGCTCGTGGAATGGTGACACCTTCATGTGATAGCAGAGCAATCCCAATGCTCTTTCCTTGAGAGTTCAGAGCTCCATCAAAATATAACATCCACATAGGATCAGATTGGCTAAGGGACATCAATTCTTCATCTGGAAACTCTGAACGGACTGGATCGAACTGGGGAATAGGGTGATGAGCGAGATGTTCTGCTATGGCAGAGCCTTTGATAGATTTCTGCTGAATGTAGGTGATTTCAAACTGGGACAGGAAGCTTTGCCAACGCGCTAGCCTATCAGTTAGAACAGATTTTTCAAGGAGGAACTTGATAGGATTCATTCGAGCGATAAGATGGACTTCATGAGCAAGAAAATAGTGCTTCAATTTCTGCACTACCCATACGAGCGCGGCACAGGTTTTCTCCATCACAATGTACCTTTGCTCGCAGGGGTTGAGAAGCTTAGACAGGTAGTATGCTGCCCTCTCCTTTCCTTCTTCATCAACTTGCACAAGGACAGCTCCCACCGAGTCTTCCAGGACAGATACATAAAGAATAAGAGGCTTGCCTGGAGTTGGCGGCCTCAGGACAGAGGGATTAGCCAAATAATCCTTAAGTCCATCAAAAGCCGCCTGACACTTCTCATTCCAACGGAATTTGACTCCCGGCTTGGTGAGGTCGTAGAAGGGTCTACACCTCTGCGAGTGTTGAGAGACGAATCGGAGAATGAACTGCAACCACCCGATCAATCCTCGAACTTCCTTCAAATTCTTGGGAGGGGGCATTTCTCTTATTGCCTTCGCCTTATTGGGATCAATTTCTATACCCCTCTTGCTCACGATGAAACCTAGAAGCTTACCCGACGAAACACCAAATAAACACTTCTTGGGGTTCATCTTCAATTGATACTCCCTTGATCTTTGCAATACTTTAGATAGAACCCCGGGATGCTCATCCAACGTCTTCGATTTCACCACAAGGTCGTCCACATACACCTCGATGAAAATGTGGATCATGTCGTGGAAGATAGCCATCATCGCCCTTTGGTAAGTGGCTCCAGCATTCTTGAGTCCAAACGGCATGACCACATAACAATAGGTTCCCTAAGGCATAGTGAACGAGGTCTTTTCCTAGTCTTCCTCAGCCAACTTTATCTGATTGTACCCTGAGAAGCCATCCATGAAGGAGAGGGTTTCATACCCAGCCGTATTGTCAATGAGCACATCAAGGTGAGGCAGTGGGAAATCATCCTTAGGACACGCGGGGTTGAGGTCCTGGAAATCGATACAAATTCTGACTTTTCCATCCTTCTTCATTACATGGACGATGTTTGCCACCCAATTTGGATAAAGTACGACTCTAATGAATCTGGCTTTGTGGATCTTATCGACCTCATCTTTCATTTTCAAAGCCATCTGGGGGTGGAAACGCCTCAACCGCTGCTTAATGGTGATGGACCCTGACTTAAGGGTAAGACGATGTTCAACTAGCGTGGAGTCCAAGCCTGGCATATCCTCGTAGCTCCATGCAAACATGTCCTTATATTCTCTGAGAACCTCGATAATTGCCTCCTCTTCAGCTGGTGACAGATTACTGCTTATGAGGACGGTCCTAAGATCTTCTTCGGTTTCCAAATTGATTTCCTTGGTGATTTCCTCTACGGCAGCTGACGGTTCGTCAAATCTCTTCAATCCGCTTGGGAACGCGTCAGCCTCGTCCTCGAATTCCTCATCACCTTCTTCAATTGGGTCATCATCATCCATGATCTCATAGACTCCGAACCCATCATCAATGGAGCACATCGACTGCTCATATTCTAGATCTGGCAACTGCAAGGGCTCCTCTACAAATTCCGGGGCTGCTGAGCATGCCTTGCATCTACGGGCTAGATCTGCTAGGAAGCGGTGCGGAACCCTCCAACCCTTGGACTTCTTCTCTGACACTACCCCTAGTTTGCTACCATCCTTGGCTAGACTTAAGCTACAACTACTGGAATCTACAAGCGAAGGAAAAGTAGTAAATGAAGAATCCTGTAAGGGGGAAGAAGGATTTAAAGCAGTAAAGGAATCCCGCGAGGGGGAAGATGGAGGGGAATTTACAGCAGGTGGAATAGCAAAAGTAGAATCCCGCGCGGTGGAATTACTGAGAGCAGTAGAAGGACTTCCCGGCGCGGGGGTAGATAGAGAAGGATTTACAGGAGTGAAAGTAGTAAAATCAGAGTCCCGCGTGGGGGAAATAGGGAAAGTAGTAAAGAAAGGATCCCTCGAGGGGGGGGGGGGGATGAAGGAGAAAAAGTAGTGACATTCCCCTGCGAGGGGGGAGGATTATTGAAAGCAATAAATGAAGGATCCCTCGAGGGGGAAGACGAAGGAGAATTTACAGTGACATTCCCCTGCGAGGGGGGAGGATTATTGAAAGCAGTAAATGCCCCCTGAGTGAAAGGGGGCGGGAGATCGGTCAAAGGACCGAAGAGGAGTAGCCCGTCGGCTGGAGCACACTCGGGGGCGAGGAAAGAAGTTTCCTCGAATGAGATGGTGGGATCGGCCATCGTGTGACAGAAGAGATGAGGCCGCCAAACGGGCTCCAGAGAGGAGAAACCGGAGACTGAGGGCAGGAAGTGGGTGCCTGGTCGGGAGGCACAATGCTCGGAGACAGGAGGTTGGTGGGAGCATTTCCCGAGGAGGAAGAAGAAGGGAGTGTGCTGCTTGGAGGAGGAGCAAGGCAAGAGAGCGTGTTGGAGGGACTATGGTGGGCGTAGTGCCCAAGAGAAAGGGGGAGGATGCATTGCTTGGAGCAAGAGGGATGTCAGGCAGTCTGCCCGGAGGGAGCGGAAAGCAAGACCGCCAGACAGGAAAGTTTGAGCTCGAGGAAGAGGGAATCACCGTGAGGGAGAGGGAGGCTGAGACAAGACTGCCAGACGGGAGAATTGGGAGGAAAGCGCGAGCTCAAGAGGATATGAATCAGAGAGTGAGGATGAGGAAGCGGATGCCTGCTCGGAAGGTTGCAGGGAGATTACCAAGTAGGGTCTTGGTGCCGGAGGAATGTTTGAGGAAAGGAAAAGAGACCACGTAGTGGCCCACAAGAGGGAAGGTGCAATGCTTGGGGAAAGGAAGAAGGCGGGTGCATTGCCCGAGGAGGAAGAGGGAGACATAGGCGCGATGGCTGGAGAGGATGCAGACTCGTTGTCCGAAGGGAGTGAGAGAGCGGGCGCGATGCCCTGAACAATAGCTAAAGCGGGCATGATGCCCGAAACAGAAGTTGGTGTAGGCATGATACCTAAAGTAGGAATTGAAACAGGTGCAATGCCCAGAGTTGAAATGGGCGCATTGCCCGGAGTTGGAATTGGAATGGGCGGTTTGCCCAGAATGGAATTAGAAACGGGTGCGATGCCAAGAGAGGGATCAAGAATGGGCACGATGCCCAAAGAGGAGGAGCCTACCATGAGCCTTGTGGCTGTCAGGGTAGCTTCTTCGATCAGTGTGCCTTGGCCTGCTTCTGCTGCTGCTCAGTTTCTCCCAGTGCAAAGAGTTGGTCTAAGGATGTCGTGACATCACTCATGTCAAACCAACGGCTCCATTATGGCTCTGGCTCCCCTTTCTTTGTGTGCTTGGACGGCCTGTTGCTGCCTGCAGCTTGATATACGGCCAGGGGTGAACGATGAATAGGTTCAGAAGTAACAGCAGACGCCTGTTCGGTCCCTGGCTGCAACGACCCTCTCTTGAAATGTTCGTACAATGTCCACGTGAGAGGCTCTCCCGGTTGCTGTCTGTCCTTGCCTGGCTTGTAACCCAGCCCTGCCCTGGGTCTCATCTTACAGTCTTTCACAGCTTCAGTTCTCCCTTACAGTTGTGCTCCTAATCCTTTTCCTGGCTGGTACCCCATCTGCTTCATGATATGCCAACCTTTTTCGGTGATAATCTTGCTTCTTCTAGCATCCTTAACAGACGGACCACTAGGACCCGGATACATGATTGGTGTCCTGAGTATTGACATCAGTGGCTGATTACTGGGCCAAATGGAAGGTACTGAGTTATCTGTCATAGCGTCCACTTCCACGACTGCAGGCTTACTGGCCACCTTGACGATCTGTCCCTTGTATGGGAACTTGAGGCACTGGTGGACTGTAGAGATAACTACGCCGAGGGCCTAGATGAATGGCCTGCCTAGAATCATGCAGTAGCTTGGATCCAAATCCAGAATGTGGAAGTCTATTTCAGTGACGGATGGACCCAGTCCGATTTTTAGTGTAACGACCCCCTTAGGCGACCTACTAGTGTTGTCGTAGGCCGTGACAGTGATGGTAGAAGGTCGGATCGACTGTATTGTTACCCTACAGAGTTCCAGCGTGTCAGAGGACACAATATTGATTGATGCCCCAGAGTCGACCAAACACCGGGACACGCGGATCCCATTGATGTTGACTGTGAGGCATATGGCATACCGCTGAGACTCGACCGGCGCTAACTCTTCTTCATGAAACATGATGGCTGGGTGCGAGCTTGTGGGTGTCAATACTGTGCTGATTTGATTTACCGGCAGATCCTCGTTGACCATTACTTTCTGCAGGTATTGCATGAGGGCCTCTTGGTGGACCACTGATCTCTTAATCAATTCCAGAATGGAGATTCTGGCCGGAGTCTTGTCCAAATGCTTCAGCAGGTCGTACTGTGTCCCTGGGACAGACTCCTTTGGCTGGGCTTCTTCTTCTTCTTGGGGTGCCAATGTATGTTCTTGTTGCTGGGGGAACACCCTGTTGAACATGCGCCCACTCCGGATCACCATTGTCGCCTCGGAGCTATCCCCCGATATCGTTGTCAGGTCTGACGGAATAGGAGGTGAAGAGGAGGTAGAAGGTTGGTCAGAGAACATTTGATGTGGCAATTGGATGGCCGCCGCACCAGGAGGTGGGGTGGGAGTACGAAGAAAGGGGGCTCAATGATTAGGGTTGATAAAGGGTATGGTTGATGGTGTGTGGGGGAAAGACGGGTCGGCTGACGTTTGTGATTGCGGTGTGGGGGGTGGGTGATTTGACTGTGGTGGTATGGTGGAAGGGTTGCGCAAGAATGGGGCTTGTGCGTTGGTGGGTGGGGGTGTCGTGGCGGCGAGAGATTGGCGGATGAGTGGTGGATTGGCAGGTTGGCTGGACGGTATAGAGGGGCAGTTAGGGATACGCAGGAAGGAGGGTAGTGGATTTTTGGAGTGGGCGTGCAGATGAAGGGTGGCAAGATGAAGGAGGAGTGGGAAGAGGAGGTGGATGTAGAGACTACTTCCGTCGGCTGACCTTGTGTTCCGTATCGGGGAGACACTATGAAGGCGTTAACTTGGTGGTTTGGAGCCTGGTGCTCCGGAAGTGGGTTCTGAATAATGCCCATGCTGGGCTGCTGCTGGGGTGCCTGGAGTTGTTGCTGTTGTTGCTGCTGCTGCGGCTGTTGCTGTTGCTGCTGCGGTTGCCCAAGTGGCCTCCTTGCCTTCATCTCAAGAATATACTTCCTCATCTCAGCCCAATCTATACCTCCATTATCGTTCAGATTATAGATGTAATCTTTGAAGTGGAAGCACGCCTCCAGAGTGTGGCCTGGTCCCCGGTGGAACTCACAATATCGAGAGGTGTCAACATTGGGAGGCCATTGTAGCCTCTCCCTCGGCAAGGTGAGTGCTCCTGCGGCCATTAGGGCATTAAAGATATCTGGGAGGGTTTCTGGCAATGGGGGATAGTGGGTCCTTCTTGGGCCAGGGGGTTGTCGGGGTTGTTGAGGCTCATAGTTGCCTGGAGGAAGGACCTGATTGTATCGGGGAGGTGCAGGAGCAGGCTGTTGGGGCTGGTATTGAGGAGGAGTGGGTTGCTGGGGTTGGTGCTGGGGAGGAGCGGGTTGTCGGTATTGAGGCTGCTGAGGTTGTTGGTATTGAGGCTGCTGGGGTTGTCGATATTGTGGATGTTGCTGGTATTGCTGGGGCTGCTGGTGATCTGAGGGCTGCTAGGGCTGCTGAGGTGGCGCCCTAAATATTGGTGGGTTGTTCGGCCTAAGGGCTGGCTGTTGGGGTTGTGGGGCTCTGGTGTTGGTGTTTGGGCGGTAGGTGGAAGGACTGGGGTTGCCCATTGCACTCACCTGCTCGTTATGAATAACCCCCTCGGTCGTGGGGCCACCAGTTGGAGCGCCGACTCTTCTTGAAGGTTTGGGCCTTTGGCTCGAACATGGCCATGATGGGAGAGTCTTTTAGCTGGGTCTGGATGTATCGGGCTCTCTCATACAGCTCTTCCATCGTGGTTATCTTATTCATAGTCAATATGTGCCTAAATTGAGGCGCGACATTCGCTGTAATCATCTTCACTTGTTCGACCTCGGATAGTAGATCTCTTAACCTTTCAGCTAGGGCCCTCCACCTATCAACATAATGTGTGAAATCTTCATCTGCCCTCATCTTCTCAGCCATTAGATCAGTAATTGACAATACCGGACCTACTCTGTCTCTGTATCGCTGCAAAAACTTCCTCTGCACTATCTCGAAATTCTCGACATCTGCAGATTCCGAGGAATAGAACCACTAGAGGGCGGGCCCTTCCAGGGACTGGCGGAAGAGTAAGGCAAGGGCACAGTTGTCATCTTTCCAGAAAGAAGATTCATACATAAATTCTTTGATGTGCACGAAGGGGTTGGCGGTGCCGTTGTAACGGCGGTAGACCGGCATCTCTAAGGGGGACAGATGAAAGACTGGCATGGAACGAAGTGCCAGTTCAAATGAATCTTTGGGTGCGGACACCCTTTTTATTTCTTGTTCCAGCTTACTCACTTTCACCAAAAGGGCTTGGGCGAGTTGATTGGTGGAAGGCTTGGGAGGTGCCCCCGAAGGAAGGTGGTGGTAGGGGACATCCGCTTGAACGGGATAATGCATGGAAGGGACACCGGCAAGTGGGGCCTTGAGCCGGGATTTGGGGTTGGTAAACAGGCCGCATTGTGTCGGAGCTTGGCCGAATGTGAGGATGCCTCCCAACAGGACTGTGGGGGCGTGACTGGATAATAAAATGGGCCCGCAAGGGGGCAGGAGAGGCTGGACCGTCGGGTCACGAGCGGACTGAATCTGAATACCCGCATTTGGGTGGAGGGCATGAGCGGGATCAGCAACTGACTTCCCCCTGAGGGCAGCCTGGACCTCTTGAAGCTCGGATGCTTGGAGGCTCTGAAGGATGTCCACAATTTGGGACAGATTGACTAGGGAGGAAGTATTTCCAGCGTCACGCCTTGGTGAGACGTGGGGAGCCTGGATGTCCATCGCGTTAACAAGCGGACTAGACGGATCGGCGTAAGCCCGATTTTGAAGTTGGGGGAGTTGCTGACTAGGATCGTACATCTCATCGTACATATTCTCATAACCCATATCATCGTTCTTGGCCATTGAGAGGGATCGACCAGAACGAAGCTGCATGTAAATATTCTAGAGACACACAGTGAAATCTAGCAAGCAACTAACAGACAACTACAAAACAAGTTTGAGAAAGGAGTTAATGGCTTTTAAATCACGCACTTGGAGATGATTACGTCCACTTAAAATATTCAATAAGACTTAACGTGGATTTTAATTACGATGTGTCTCTCCAAAATGGGTATGGGCCTAAAATAGGTGAGATGACCACTTCGGGGTTTTCTAAGCAACTTCCTCTCGTGAAATGGGTTTTCTAGCTCGGGTCACCGGGGTGGTACAACCGGCTCAGTCCACCGTGAGGGAATCCACGGGGTACAGAGACTTACGGAGGTCCCGATGAGGATTCTCTAGCCCAATGAGACGGAATGCCCAAAGGGGAGACAGCCCTCACCGAGAAGGTGTGTGGATCCTGGGTAAGGAGGGAAGGAGGTCCCTCATCCGAAATGCTCTGTAAATGCAAAAATAATGCAAAGATAGCACAGATGGCAGGAAGACTGGTGCTCTGTGATAGACTGAATTGCGTCCAGTATAGTGGGCACGATTCAGTAAAAGGCGTCCGTTCTGTTGGCCGCGGATCTGACAGCTCTTGAAAGTTGTAAGAGCTGAGGCAACTCCCTCCGAACTCTGTCACAAATAGCATCCGATCAGGCCGTCGCGCAAAACAAGAATAGAAAAAGCATCCTCTGTACTGGACGTGCATAAAACATGCAACCGGGAACAACAAAAAACCAGTAAATCAGACAAGCATGCTTTCCACAAATTATAGAGAAAGAAGTAAAACCCAAATGGAGATGCTTTCTTTAGGTAAAAGTAAGTACACAGGGAGGGGAACAAGATGGTTTTTTTTTTTTAGATCCCAAATTTCATGCGAGAAGTGTAGCAAAAAATAAAGGAAAACACGACTACAAAGTGGTAATGGCGACGGGACTCTCAATAGCACCTCGTGGGGTGCGGAAATGAGGAGGTTGTACCGCGTGGGGTACGAAGGAAGGGCACACGTGGGTGCCGAAGGAGGGGCACACGTGGGTGCCAAATGGAGGTAACCGGAATCAAAATAATAAGGGTCCCATCGCGATCGCCAAGTTGTAGACGATGTTTTCCCCAACTCTTCGGAAAACACTCGTCCCACAATGGGAAATATGGAATTTAAAAGAAAAGGTGACTAATGGAAATGGAGATGGAAACATGGAAATCGAAAATGTGCGTGTGTGCACGAGGAATGTGTCGCGATCGCCAGGTGCACGTGGGCACCGAATGTAACGGGTGGAAAGGAAATGACGTAGTGTACTTACCTCCACCCGAAGAAAAGCGCGGGAATGTGCGGTGGATTCTCCTTCCTTCTCCCGCCGTCCGGCCGACGAAGAAGATTTGATGCCGGTTACCTTGCAAGAAGAAAAAGACAAGAAAACACGTGAAAGAAAATTAGACTGTGAGGTGTAGTGAAATGCGAAGGGTACGGAATATAAAAGACATACAAATGGAGGTTAACACACCTCGTGGAGGTGGAGTTAAACCCCTAAAATGGGTAGAACGAAAGTGTGATGTATGCGCGTGTGTGGAAATTCGGTGAAATGTATGCAATTAAAAAAAAGGACTAAAAGAGAAAGGGATGGAGGAACGGAGGCGGCGGCATAGCCCGGTGATGGCGAGGGACGAGGGGAAATGAGAGAGGATGTCGGTGGATTCCCTCCCGCTGCTACTCCTTCGCGTGGGAACTCTGGCTCGCAAGGAAGGCGATGCAAGGACGGCGCACGTACTCCACCTCGACTTCAGAATGTGAGCTCTTGATCCGACAGAGTCCCACCTCAAAGGGTTGGAGAATTGAAGCTCGTGGGTCGGGGAGAGAGTTTGACAGGGCTTCGCTGTAGTTGAGATTGGATACCAAATGAGGGCCCCCGGGGTCTGCATTTATAGCCGAAATTGCGTCCACTACAGCGGACGCCTATTATCATTAAAAAGCATCTGTCTGACAAGCCGCGATTCAGAAGGTCACTTGATTTGCGATTGACTTGACATTAACATGATGATCATAGCTTACAGCTGCGTTATGAATCGCGTCTACATGGCACGCCGCTCTTTCTTAGGTAAATCAAATTTCTGACGATATTTGATTTTTGACTTGACTGTTTGTAAAACGCGGCGAGCCGCCCGGACGCGCTTCTAACAAACATCATGATCACTGACGTGTCGCCTCTTAAATGGAGCTGACAGGGTGCAGATCGAGGATTTGACTTTTAATCGCGGCGGGGCGACATGACGCGCATTATGAGTGTTATTCGCATCGAAGACTGCCGACGCAGATGAGAACAAAAGGGCGTCCGCCGTTTAGGACGCGATTCATTGAAGCTCAACAGACTCTTATGGAGAAATCCCTAGAGAAATCTAGAAAGATAGGGAAATCACTCAAGAGATTAATTGAGGAGAGCCACTTCAAGGCATCGCGGTATAACATGAAATCTGCTCGATGTGCTGCCAAATTGGCGTATCTACATGGGGCAGATACATTTATTATAATTCAAGTAAAAATTAATGAAATTACATTAGTTCCCTAAGATAGACATCCAACACCATGAAAGATATGTTGTGTTGACGACATCCAACATCAGATGATAGATACTATGATATCTTAGAACTAATACATATGTATGTTGTTGATCCTTTTATCTCCTTGTCTATGTGAATTTTGTTGATGACGAAAAACTCTAAAATTATGTGATTAACATTTAATTTTCATTAAGTCCATCAATAGAAAATAAAGGTGTAATTATCGCCTTAAGAATCACCAAAGTAAGTACTTCAAAACTCAGTCTCAAGTACTTCAATATTTTTTAAGTCCATACCGATTATTGTTCTATGTTTATACTGATTATTTAAATCTGTATTGATTGATGTTCAACCTTTGTTCCAATTACTGTCTAAGCGAATGTTCTGATTAGTCAATATATCATATTCCGATTACTAACTAAGTGAATGTTCTGATTAACTAAGACATCAGATTCCAATTATTGAACAAAGGTTCAATATTACTTCAATTGGTGTTATAAGCATTCTGATTAATGGATGTCATTCCATAGACTAAAACACTTGCATCGATTAGTGAATACGAGTTTCATTCCGATTAGTGAATACTTGTTTTATATTGTTTTGATTAGCGTTAGTCAGATATCTATTAGTGAACATTGTCCTTATATCGTTCCAATTAGTGTTATTCACGCATCGACTGGTGAGTACAAGCCATGCCTTGTTTTGATTAGTATTATACTCATTCCGACTAGTGAACAAAGGTTCAGTATTGTTTTCATTAGTGTTATAAATATTCTGATTACTAAATAAAGGTTCATCACTCTTCCGATTGATGTTAGTTACATTCCAATTAGTGTTAATCTCATTTAAAATATATCGATTAGTGAACTAAGTGTTCAGTAGTTATATTATGCACTGATTACTGATGTTTTACACTCAATCCATTGACTTGAAATCTTTCAAAATGATTTTGGCGCACAAACTTGAAGAAGTTTAAAACTTGGTTCATGTCCTTTAAATGCACTGGACACTACTTTTATAACTTAGGCTATATCTTAAAGATACGTTCTTATATTGTGCGTGTTGCATAGATCTTTTCTTTCTTGGTAAACAAAAAGGTAACTACCTAGAATAGCAGACGATCAATAGAAAATGCGGATAGCAGATGGAAGAGGTATGGGTTCAGTGACACATGATTTCTCTTACCTAACACATTCTTCCATGCATTAAATGCCCACAAGTATCTGGTACTCATACAAAGCATACGTTCGACACTGCAAATATTTTAGAACCATGCATGCTAAAGAAGAAGAAGACTCAAAAGACTTCTCAATGGATATCATCCATGAGTCTATAAAAGATGAAGACTGCGGAACACAAATAGCAAGCTTCTACGTGAAGACCTTTCAAATTTGTGTAAAAAGATCAACTGAGAGCTCAAGAAAAATCCTTCAAGCCTTCAGTCTTCAAGATCTCTCCCTCCTGCGTTCCTTCAATCTTTCTAGGGAGAGAGAGTATGGAGTATGAGTGCATTTTCTTGTAAATTTTGTCCTTTCATATTTTGTCTTAGACCTAGCCTTGCGATTGTCTATCTTGTACTTGGTCTAGGGACCTTCTACAAACCCTTTCTGTGTTTCAAAATTGTGCCTCTTACGGTGTGAAGAGAATGCTTGTAGGGTTTGTAAATGTGTTTCCCCTTGATAGAAGGGAAGACCTGTGTAGATTGAGTGTTGTAGTTCCTATTCGAGTTGTGAAGAGAAGACCAATTGACCTGAGTGTGTAAGTGTCCTTGAGGGAGACTGTACCATTGGTTAGCGAAATCTCAAGATGTTTTTGGGGACTGGACGTAGGATTGAAAAGAAACTCAGAGTTTAACCAGGATAAATCTTGTCTTCTATGTGTGATTGTTTCTATCTTATTTCCTTTATCGACTAACATTAATGATTACTTTTTAGTCTTCATATTGAGCTATAGAAATTTATAGCAACCTATTCAAACATCTTTCTAGACTTGCTAACTAGGCAACATATGCGACTTTGGACAAATCTCTAAAGGTGGCAATAACAACTTTGTAACATTTATTGAAGACCTATCAAAATGCTGCTACCTTTTGTTAGAGCGATGGTAGCATTAGTGCACTAGAAGGGGGTGAATAGGTGCTTACCTAAAAAAATTAAACCTTGAAGAAAATCTTAAAGTTGTTGTTAGTTGGGTTAGCGAAATTAACGTGAGAGAGTAAAGAAGCGCATAATTAAAACAATCACAGGGGCACAAAAGATTTATCCTGGTTCAAAGCTTCCCTCCAAGGGAAGTCTTACATCTAGTTCCTAAGCTAATAAGCTTGAAATTTCACTACTTTCACTAATGGTATAACACACTAGGGACAAGCGGTCTTCCCTTCGATACAAGGGGCAGTACAATGATAGACACACCTAGGCTGGGTAGTATAATGACACGTACCCTGCACGAAGGCAAAGCGCTCGTTTGTGGCCCGGACCCCCCATTTATAGGACTGGGGGCCGGGCAGATCCAACAGCCGCCACTCCCCTCCTCGCACGAAGGGCTCAGATGCTTCTGCGTGGCATCCTATCCCCCGACCACTGCCCCATATCAAGTGTGAACATAATCGATAGTATGCAAAAGGCAGTTATTTCAAGCAAATAAATGTAATGATAGGTACGTCATCTATCCAGAAAGAAGGAGTGGACGAATGCAACAACTTTATTAGATGTCAGATAAAGTAATGCAAGTTACAAAATAGTCAAACATGGGGATTCTAAAATGACAAACAAATTTGAACATATTATTAACTATAAGAAATAATGTTTATGGAAAAATATTAACTTAACTGATTAAAGCTACTTCGATTAACAGAAGTTACTGAAGTTCTAATCGAAGTTACCTTCATTGAATAGAAGTTACCTTCATTCAATCTAAGTTGACTTCGTTGAATCGAAGTGATCTTTGAATTGTTCTCTTCAATGAATTGAAGTTGCCTTTATTCAATCGAAGTTGGCTTCGTTGAATTGAAGTTGCCTTCATTCAATCGAAGTTGGCTTCGTTGAATCGAGGTTGCCTTCTTATAATCGAAGTTGGCTCCATTCAATTGAAGTTTCCTTCGTCGAATTGAAGTTGCCTTCTTATAATTGAAGTGCTTCGATTAATCATTTTGTTCTTGCAATCAAAGTACTCATTCGAAGTTATATATACTTAGCGAAATTAAAGTGAGTGATTTTTGTATAATTGAAATGCGTTTCTTCGTGTAATCAAAGTGAAGTTCTTCATGTAATCTAAGTAACACTTAGCAAATTTTGAGTACTTGACTAAAATAAGAAGTGGGTTAGTAAGATGGTTGAGTCCATTTGTAATTACATTCCTTTTATAAAATACTTTTGTCGTCATCAAAATATTACTTATTATCAAAATACTTTTATCATCATCAAAATTTAAGTTAACATGTAATTAGTTTATCTAATTAAAACAAAAGATGAAGTATTAACAAAGTTTCAGATTTATACAACTAAAACAAAAAATCCACAAGAACAAAAATTAAAATACTTAGGTCTGTTAGAGAAGGAGAGTACACCTCTCTTATAGTTACCTCATTTTGTTAAGAACATGGAATAATAGATGAGTTTACTACCTCTTACGTACTCTCCCCGATCTAATGGTGTAACTGAAAGAAAAAATAGAACATATATGGATATGATTAACTCTATGCTAATTAGTTCAGGTGCACACGAGAACTTGTGGGGGGACCTCTGTTAAGTACCTGCTACATTTTAAATAGAATCCCCTATAAACAAAATGACTCTACACCATGTAAAATTTGGAGAGAAGCCCTAACTTGCAATTTCTTAATGTGGGGGTGCCTTGAAAAAGTAAAAATATCCCAAACTAAAAGAAGGAAAATTGGACCTAAGACTGTAGACACCATTTTCATTGGGTATACTACAAACCTCAATGTTGACAAACTCTGTAGCAATACATGATAGATTTCTAGTAATCAATTATGAATTAAGTGATATATCAAACAACGTTGTTATTGAGGCTAGAGGCGCAATCTACTTTGAAAATATATTTCAATTTAAATCTAGAATTGAAACTAATGTGGGAAGTAATGCACTTAGCTCTAGATCTAATGTGATTGGTCCTAGAGAAGAAGAAGAAGTTCTTGCATAACTAAGAAGAAACAAAAGGATAAGAATAGGAAAGTATTTGAGGACTTTTATGCACTTTTAGTAGAAGTCCTACTATCTTCTGTGATGCCATGAACTCTATAGATTCACGTCCTTTCTGAAAGAAAGCCATAGATAGTGTAATGAATTCAATAATCCATAACAATACTTGGGCCTTAACTAATTTATCCCCTGGTTGTAAAACTATTGGATGTAAATAGGTTAGATGGATCAGTTGAAAAATATTAGACCAAGTTAGTAGCTAAGTTACACAAAAGGCCAATATAGACTATTTTGATGTATATTCACTAATGGCTAGGATCACCACGGTTAGAACCTTGATTGCATTAGCATCCATAAATCAACTGATCATACACAAAATGGATGTAAAAACTACTTTCTCAATGATGAACTAGATGAAGAGATTTATATGGATCAATCCGAGGGCTTCATTATTCTAGGCCAAGAAAATAAACATTGTAAATTAATTAGATCACTTTATGGTTTAAAACAAGCATTCAAACAATGGCATTAGAAATTTTATAAAACTATTCTTTCTTATGGTGTTAAAATCAATTCAACTGATACATGTGTGTACCATAAAATGTTTGGTAAATGTGTTATTACCTTGTGCCTATATGTTGACAATATTTTAATCTTTGGATCCAATATGCATGTTGTTAAATAAGTGAAGAAACTTCTATCTCAAAACTTTGACATGAAAGATTTAGGTGAAGTTTGACTTAGATAACATTTGGTTGCGCTTTGGGAAAACTAAAAATCTCAAAAAGGGCTTTTATGTGGTGCCTCGTCATCTATGCCGCTTTCTTTGCCTCATCACCTATGCCAACATGCGAACACACCGCTGTGAATGTGCTTTTTCAAACACTCCACAAAGAAGTAATTACAAAAAAGATGATTTTTAAAGAAAAGAAAACATGTAGGTGGTGAAAGAAGAGGGGAAAGGAAAAGAGTGTGTGTGTGCATGAGATGGAAAGGTGATCGCCAGACACACGTGGGTGTCGAAGGAGATGGGTGAGAGGCGTAGATGATACATACCTTCACCCAAAGATCGCGGGAGTTGTGATTGTGGGTTGACTTATACTCATTCAACCGACCGGCCGGCGAAGAAGACTTTAGCTTGATGGTTACCTTGCAAAATGGAGGAAAACACGCAAACAAATGAAAAGATGATTATACTATGAGGTGCAGAATTGAAATCAAAGAAGTAAATGAAAAATATGACAACATGTGTGATGAAATGAAATGTGTGTGTGTGAAGGTGATGTGATGAATGAACTAAATAAAAACTAAGAAATGAGGAAGAGAGATGGAAAATCCAATGGGTAGAAGCCCGTTGCTTGAATGGCCGAAGTGGAAGAAGAGAGAGCTCCTCCCCCTCGCTTCGATGCACGTGAGAATGAAAGCTCCGAACTCCAAGGAATGAATGCTCGGAGTAGCTTGAAGTGAAGGTGGTCCTTCTCCTTAGCTCAGAATGCGAGTCTTTAGTGTGGCAGGGCTTCGCCGTGGTGCTTGGGTTGTCCTTAAAACAGTGGCCTCAGGGGTCTTTTTATAGGGGAAAAATCCACGAATCGCGATGGACACAGAGGTCGCCTTTTAATGTGAATCACGACCGACCAAAACGTCGCGTTTCAAAAGATCGACTTGCTCTGATTAAGCCTTTCCAAACATCGATTATAGCATGTTTAAGAATCGTGACACTATAGCCAGACGCGCTTCAAACACTTCCAATTTCGATTGATCCCTTCCAAATATTAATAAATGGAAATATTGAATCGCGACGACATGAGTGGTCGCGTATTTGAATGGAATCGATCTTCTGAAGGGAGTCGATCTTCATATGATGGAAGGTTAGAAACACGACGGACCATATGAACGCGATTCGAATTAGCAAGAAAATCTTTCCAAAAACAATTTTGGAATTTGCCATAATTAGAAAATATAAGCTCTTAAATGCGACGACCTGATCGGACGTGATTCAAAACATGGTAGGCACCAAAAAAGGAAGTGTGATACGTGTCGGCTTTACCCGTAGTGGATCAAACATCCTAAATCGCGACCACTGTGTCTGTCGCGAATTACAAGTGCACAACAGACCCCTTCAAAACCCTTAGAAAAATTCCTAAAAATCCTTTAAAAAAAATCTGAAAAAATAGGAAAATCACTCAAGAGGTTAATTGAAGAGAGCCACTTTGAGACATTGTGGTATAACATGAAATTTACTCGATATGTCGTCAAAATGGCATGTCTACAGCTGCCTTGCCTTGGCGTCTGCTTTGCAAGGAAATGGAGCAGAATGACACGAAATGAGAGCAATGGAATGAAGGGAATTGAGTGGAATGAAGTGGAGTGACTGAAAAGTAGACGCCAAGGTGTGATGAGACACGTCTCAAAAACATATGACAGGAGCTGTTCTTCAGTTCAACGTGAAGCAGTTTGTAGAAAATCTTAGGAGAGAACTCAATGTTTGGACGAAAGGAAAGGGTGTGCACGTGGGCACAAAGGGAAGAAAGATCAACTTCCATCGTCGAGGAAGTACCTGCGGACACAATCTGGCAGGTTTCACCATTGTGGAGCGTTTACCAGCTTGTGGACGTGCTGCAGCCAAGGTGGATCTATAGGGAAAATAGATGAAATAATATAGGAATCCAAAACAAGGGGTCTCTCAAAAGACGATCTTCAAACAACAACAAGATGAACTAAATATTTGACTCGGAATGGAATATTTCATGTTAAATGGAATTTATAATAAGTGGTTCTCTTCAATTAAACACGAGAGTAATCTTCCGGAAATGAGCTCAAAGTCCTATATGATGCATGTTAGGCTAAAAGAAAAGATTAAAACAAAAGAAAATATAAAATAATCAAGGATAATATTGTTACAATGCTGAATTCAAGATACCGGATGGAATCCGTCATCCTTCTTGCAAAGCGTAATGGCCTATCCTCAAGTCGTAGGAATCCTCTGAAATTATCACTATCTTTTGGCGGTGCAGGGGAACTCAAATTTCAGATTCATCAGAGCCTCGAGGTCCTTGATATGCTCTAATAGAGTATAACATATAGTAAGATGCAATTATACAATACCGGGTTGGAGATCGCCAAAGATGAGCATGAAATATATGACGAGAAACGCGTATCCAAGACCTGTGCTCAAAGACCAATTAGCATTGACAAGCAACAAATAATGGAACGGAAATATCAAAATAATGCTGCTTGTAAATTACGACAGGGTATATGGACACGTTTCACTTACCTGAATCGCGACGACTCAGATGGTCACGATTTACCTTTACTAGTCGCAATGGAAGTCGGAGTGAGGAGCTTGAATCGCGACGTATGTGTCAGTCACGATTTTGAACTTCCACTGGAGGCTTGATTTTCTTGCCTGTTTTGCATTCCATGCTCTCTTTTGGGCTTGCCTCCGGGCTTGTGCAGCCATGGGGGTTTAAAAACACCCCTCTCTATGCTCTCTTCATGCTTTCAACCTCTCCAAAGACCAGAAATAAATCAATTGAAGCAAGAAGAAGGAGAAAAGGAGGAGAAAAGCCATTGAATCTATGGAACATGGTGATGCTCCCCCATCTAAGAAACCAAGGGTTGAGGGATTTCAAAGATTGAGCAAGATAGATGGGCACATCTGCAAGTTGATTCAAGCCAAGTTGGTAAGTTGAAGTTATCTCTTGCATTGATTTTGACTTATTCTTAGTGTGTTCTTCACTGTTCTTACATGTTCATCTTATTCTTTGTTGTTCTTCTTCTATTTTCTTTCTTTTTTCTTCTTTTCTTCTTCTAATCTCCTATGGCCGATCCTATCATCCACAACCCAATCACTCATGCCATACCCATGATGATACTTCCATGATACCACCTCCCATGCGCCACCTCTCCTTTCATGGTCAAGACACCCATGTGCCACCTCTATTCATGGTCATATCAAACCATGCACATGTCTATCCATGCATACTCATATAGGATTATCCCCTTTTCCCGGGCAACAGAAGGTACATGCGCCTCCCTTGGCTCCAAAAGCTCACTTCCACCATCAGTCTTAACATGACCACCATACTCTCTAGGTGGGGAATCAACAACTTAGTCATCCACGCCAAAAGATATCATGAAGTTCACCTTAATTGGGCGGACATGGGGGCTCTTGTAGAATTATGGCATCCTCAAACCCACACCTTCCTCTTCAAAACCTTTGAAGCCACTATCCTATTGGAAGAAGTTGAAATCTTGCTAGACTTGAAGCGGATGAAAAGAGGCGGCGAGGATGATATGGCGATCATGCCGAGGAATATTTCAAGCAAGGAGGTACTCGAGAGTTTCATGAATGAAAGAGCGGCCCGAGACATCCAAGCCACAAAAGGAATCAACTTGCAAAAACTGGCGGCCTGGACTACGAGAGAGATACTAAGAGCAGAAGATGACACAAGATTGGAGAAAGTAATGAGAGGCTTCGCCATATGCCTGGCGGGTGCACTCCTCTTTCCATTAATAGACAACACTCTTGAGGAGGACCAACTAAGCGTAGTGTGTGGCATATAGGAGGGAGATAGACTGGGACCGATGGTGCTATCCTTCCTCTACAGCGGACTCACGGCGCCGAGCTTGGGTAGGCCTCCTTACAGTTCCATGCTTTTACTCACTTGTTGGACTGATCTGCATTTCAAGTTTGATGTCAACAATGAAGCCACTAGCTCATCCTGCATCTTCTCCAAGAGTCCGCTCCGTCACATGGACAATCTAGTTGGCCTAGAAGGGCGTGTGGTTAACCGTGTGCCACAACTCAAGACGCGGGCAGATTGGCGTGATCACCTCCGAAGCATGCCCAGGAACGCGTTTACTTGTACTTTGACGCCTCTTCTAGCCAGGGACCTACGGACGCGTCTAGCACCCGGTGTGGAGTTGCGATTGATTGGATCGACCGAGTTCGTACTCTACAACCCACACTGTTGCCTCTCCCAACTTGGACTCCCACGGCGCAACTTCGAGGGGCCGTCTCATCTTCCGCCAATCAAGAGGCGGGAGATCCGTACCAACAACGATGGAGAAGAGGCAGACACCATCAAGGCGATGTGGAAGGTCAGCTCTTTCAGGTGGCCGGTCCCACATGTGGAGAAAGTGGAGGATGAATGGATGGCCTATGTAAGAGAACTCATAAAAATCTGGCCCAAGGTGGCCGTTTGTAAACGCCAAAATTGAATCATCAATAAGAATCATATTGCCTCCTTTACACGGCCAAAATACACTATCTCACATGATTGTATCATCCAAACAACTTAGATTTTCTCCTCAAAAATGGCCCTCGAGTGAGCCTTATGAATCGCGACAGACACAGACGTCGCGTATAACATCTTAATCTGCGTCCAACCAAACTGCCGCACTTAACAATAATCGCGTCCACTCACCCCGACGCGTTTCAATTGTACCTCAAAATTCAAAATTCATGCGCCTTAAACTCAGCGCCAAGTCAATGATGACTCTCTGAATCACGACGACAGCCTCTGTCACGTTTTAAACGAGCGCCTCAAATTCGCGACGTTTGTATCCGTCGCAATTCAAACTTGTCCCAAGGGCTACAAAACGCCCAAGGGTGCCGACTGCTCACTCTTTCGCCACTCTCTCAACTCTCACCCCCTCTCTTCTCCGACTCTCTCATCTCCCTCGACCTTTCAACTCTCCCTCTCTCTAGGCTCTCTCTAGCCGGTTGACAATGAAGAAGGCGGCGGCATCCAAACGCCGGCGAAATGACGGCGGCGAAGGCACATCGACGAAGGAAGGATCTCTAGCACCGACGACGGTGGAGACGCTGGGGACGAAGGCTTGGTTGATGGTGGACAAGCTATTGGTCGTCCCCGGCGAGCTGGCGATAGTGATGGAGGAGGAGGAAGCTCCGGCGACGATGGAAGGGGCGGCACCGGTGGAGTCTCCCAAGGATGAAGAGGAGGAAGTGGCGTCGGGAGGGCAGTTTTGGAAAGGAAGAAGGGGGTGCGAGGCACCACCGCGGGGAGACACAGTAAGTGCATTGAACCTTAAGCTTGTGTTTTGCTCTGCTGAGAGGGGAGGAGGGTCGTCGGGCCGGAAAGGGGACATAGGTGAATCACGACGACACCAGTCGTCACGGTTCAAGAGGTTGAATCGCGACAGTCTTTGCCGTCGCATTTCAGATTGAACCGCGACCAGCTGAGTGGTCGCGATTCAAGATGAACCGCGACCACTGAGTTGGTCGCGATTCAAAAGAGCTGCCCGAGAGGAGGGGATTTGGCCTATTTTGAGCTTCTTGCACAGTTTTTAGTTGTTTAAGCTTATTTGGTCTGACTTGTGTGTGCCTTTTGATGTGCAAGGAGTTATGAGGCCGCGGATTCAATGGCCGCTAGTGATAGCATACCAGGGGCTCCCGAACTTTCAGAGAGAGAGAGTCCGGGTGATGGGGTTTGGGCCGATCTTGGAGATCGAGCCATTCTATGTAGATAGTCCCCTAGTACAGGCCCTGCGGGAGAGATGGGACCGGGTGAGCAGGGCATTCTTGATGCCCTGGGGGCATATGGTGCCATCCCTGGAGGATGTGGCCCGGATTACGGGGCTCAGAGTGGACGGGGAGGTGGTGATAGGGGTCACCTATAGTGACTACACAGAGCACACCCAGGATCTGTTGGGGATGGAGCCGATGGGGGAGGATGAGCTCAACAATCGGAGGATGATCGACCGAGTGGTACTTCTGGAGAGCCTCGGTCTACGGGGGTAGGGCAGATCGGGGAGGAGTCGCTGCACGAGTTTGTGCAGCGGGCTACGGGGCTGGCGAGGGAGGTGTACTGCCAGGACCCCAAGGACAGCGAGAGGGCAGACCGGGACCTAAGGCGGTTCCTGGTATTGTTCTTGGGCAAGATGTTGCTGGGGACGAAGGGAGATGGGATTCACTGCCGATTTTTGGAGCTTTTGGAGGACCTAGAGCGGGTCGATCAGTACGCGGCCTTCCTCGCCCACACATTTGCAGATCTCTCTAGCGGCACCGGTCGTGAGACCACAGTGGGTGGATTCGCCCCTTTCCTCCAGGTATGCTTCCTTTTGCTCTTTTTTTTTTCAAATTCCTGCATTTAAAATTATTAGTCAAACTAATCAATATGTTCATGCAGGTTTGGAGCTATTATTACATCCCCCGGGGGAGGGCCACGGAGGTGCGGCCCAACGCACTTCCCCTAGCGCAGAGGTGGATGCCGGTGGTGATGGTGGCATCCTTCAGTTTCTAGCTCAACACCCTCCGCCGCGACATCCGGGACTTCCCGGCCCTTCTGGTATGTACCTACCTCATCTCTTCATGCACTTTATATGATATGCGACATATGACTAACGTATGCATGTGTGCAGATGGTGTGGCAGCCCTATGCGGGCATGACAGACATCGACCAGTCATGGGTAGAGAGTGGCCGACCTCGTTTTGGGTGGGACCTGTGGGTCCATTGCTTGAACGAGATCGAGCCGCTCCGCCTACGGCTCGCCATGAGGACGCTAGGGCTGCACAAGGTGTGCTCCGATGAGGTGGAGTCGAGGGGCATTGGGAGGAGGACACGGGGGAAGGCCAAGAGTGTGGACTGGCGCTTGCGCTACCCCGACCAGTACGCGGACTGGCAGCGTGGAGGGTACCTGGTGGAGTCTGACGCTACAGACAGCTTCACCTACCTCCAGCGTTACCATGAGGTGTACGGGGAGCGGGACTTCATGAGGCCAGCGAGGGTATGCACTTCTAGACTCGACTTGTTCATGGTGATGTGTATGATTGCTCTAACAATGTGTGAATATGCAGGACGCTCATGATGGCCTGATCGACAACCTGCGGGCCCAGTTGGCGAGCATAGAGGCCCAGCTGGCAGAGGCCCAGGAGGCTCTGGCAACTCTGGTAAGTTTAACAGATCATACCTTTGCTTTATCTATCTTACCATGTGCTGACCTGACTTTCCATGTGCAGCGTGCGGAGAAGATGACCGTGGAGCGCACTGATGCTGCGGGTGCCTCCACGAGCAGGAACGTGCCCGACTCGGAGGTAGCTTCTCTCCGGGAGCAGTTGTCAGCAGCAGTTGCTCCGGAAGAGATGGCTGAGTGCGACCTCACTGCACGGGTAAGTAAATTAATTATATATATATAAGAAATGAATTAATTTATACTTACATGTGTTTGCTCATGTGCAGTCGGCCGAGCTCCACAGCGCCATCACCCAGGCGGTGCTAGCCAGTGCTGAGGTGACGGGGTTGACACAGCAGCTATCAGAGCTACGTACCTAGGTCTCCCATCACGACGTGGACCTCCCTCGTGAGGCCGCGGAGCTGCGGGTCACACTCTCAGTGGAGAGGAGAGAGCGGGAGCGGGAGCGGGAGCGTGGCTGGTGGGAGCAGAAGCGTAGCTGTTGGGCCGAGGAGCGGGAGCGTCTCTCCCAGCAGGTTCTGGACGCGCGTACGAGCCTGGGCGTCTCTGAGCGTCTGCTACGCGAGGCGGAGGACCGGTACCGCCGCAGTCGAGAGCATGCTGTGAGGGAGGGGAGAGCCAATGTCTACTCTGCCAGCTACTTGGTGACGTCCTCTGAGTACTAGAGGAACATCTAGGAGGGATGCGCCGCCCAGAGGTCGACCGACTCCCGTGCCTCCATGAGGCCACCAACTCCTCTCTTGACCGCGGATGCTGGCGAGGCGGAGAGTAGCCGACATCCCCGGCCAGCTGAGAGTGGTGGCGAGAGCTAGGCCACCTTCATGATATGTACTCTTTTGTGTTTTCCCCATGCTGATGTGTACCCGGTGGGGTACTTTATGATGTACTTTTGGGGCTGGCCCCCCTTTTGGCCATGATACATATATCTTATATGCGATTTGCCTTCTTCCTTGCTATACCTAAAAAATACTTGAATAAACAAGTTAAATGTGTGTTCTGACTCAGCCCCTTGCACATTAGGCAGATTAGGCTTCATGGTCTTGTCAAGGGGCTGAGCCTTTATTAAATAAGGTGGGAATAATGGAACAACATGATTAAATGCAACATGCAAGCAAGCATATACTAATAGGAAATAAAAATAAGCATGCATTTGATGCATTCAGACAAATGGAGTGATGATTTTTTTCAAACTTTTTTTTGGATTTTGAAAATATGTATTTTTTTGTAGTTTTGGTCATCAAATTTTTTGTGGTTTTGAACAATATCCAGTTTTTGTTTAGGTTTTGAAAATATTCCCCCTTTTTTGTTTTGAAATATGTATTTTTTGGGTTTTAAAAATATGTAAATTTATTTTTGGGTTTTAAAAGTATGTAGTTTTTTTTGGGTTTTTTAAGTATTCAATTTTTTGATTTTGAAATGAGTGTCACAATCCGGCGTAGTCCCTTCTAAAAAGACACACGAAACGAAGAGAATCCGCTCTAATTAAAAAATACATGGTATTTGGACCCTTCAATTACTCAACCATCATTAAAATTCATCAATAACTCTCAGGTGTGTGAAATAGAGGTTGGACGTGCTTAAATGGTGCCTTCACCCGATGTGGCTTTCGGCGACGTCCTCTTCAGTTGATCGTTGCCTTGCCTTGAACCTAGGATGTACCCGTAGGGGAGAAGGGAAGATGATATTTAGGAACTCTGCCAATAGTTTGGGTAACCGGGGAGACACTTATTACTCTATCCTACACTCAAAGGGGTTTAGTCTTTTGGCTTATGGGGTTTCGGCTCGCTTACAACCATGTCCATTTGGATTTGTGCGGGGACTTTGCCGCTCTTGATGTGCTTCTATATTTGGATTTGCCTTGTTTTGGCTCTTTTACTTTGATTTGCATTGTTTTTTTTTATTGGGCCTTGACTTACGCCCAATTAAGCTTTGGACATATTCAAAGGTCAATCCCTCAAGTTCCCCTTTCTATTGGCGGACCGGATGGAAAGAAGAGGTAACATCCTAGACTCTTAGTTAGGCATTGATCCACCTTAGATTTCGTGCTTCCAGCTTCCAAGGGTGGGCATGTAAGTGTGTGGGTATCGACACCTCAGGTTAATGCACCAAGAAATAAAAATGAATTAGAAATGACAACTTTTCATTTTAGGGTCCGCGTACCATGTAATTCCAAACACCTATCTAAGGGTAGTATTTCTTGAGATAGAGCTGTTCCAAGGATGAGAGAGCTCCTCACCCTCCGTGTTTACTAGCTTGTACGCGTTGCCTGGATATGCTTCTTTAACTACGTACGACCCTTCCCAGTTTGGTTGAAGTTTGGATCGTGGACCACCGGGTTTTACAAAGATTCTCTTGATTACCATTTCACCGACTTTAAACTTTCTCTCAATTATCTTCTTTAGTAGAAACATGTGAGCCTATTCTGATATGATCTTGTGTGTTCTGTGGCGACCAGACACTTCTCATCTAAGAGCTCCAGTTGTGCTAGGAGCGATTCATGTCGCACATCGATTGACAAGTCCTTGTCAAGCTGGACCCTTAGTGAGGGAATAAGAATCTCATATGGTACTATAGCCTCCATTCCATAAGTGAGAGCAAACGACGTCTGCCCTGTGGGAGTATGGATTGAAGTGTGGTAGGCCCATAGAGCTTCTACAAGCTTTTCTGGTCAATCCGAGAACTTTATCCTCACAAGATGAATTGCAGTCCATTGTCGGTGATGATGGTACTTGGAATGCCGAATCTGGTGATGATGTTCTTCATGATGAATTTTCATACAGTTGTTGCCTTAACCTCCGCGTATGCTGTAATACCCCAAATTTATATTACTATTTATTTATTCCAAAACAAGGATAATTAAGTTATAATACCTTAACGTTGTCAATAAATTGAAATAATTGACATGTAAGTATGACTGGTGGTAACGAACATTACCCCAGTGACGCGCATCGAAGTGCGTGCCTCCACAGGGCGATTCTGGAAAACGACGTCAAAAAAAAAATCGAGAACATCATAATTTCCAGAAAATTGTGAAGAAATTTAATATGTAATTATCTGAATTTTTTGACGTACGGATTTCAAGGTACAGTCGACGCGACCATTTTTCGGGTGATTTTTCACCTACTGTAAAATAAAATCTAAAAATTAAACTAAAATTACTACAATTTGTAAAACCATCCTATTAGACTATGGTTAAAATTTCATGACAAAAGGACACCATTTAGATGTGTTGGCATAGTAAACATTGGACCAATAGAATTATGGGTATTTACGATTTGGAGTTTTCTGGGAAATTACAAAGGCCTACGTGTAAGGCTATTGGGTGGCCAGCACTTGAAGTAAACCATCATACCAACTTAACTGAGGTGTCCTAACCAGGAATTGCATGTTACCCGTGTCCTGTGGTAAAAGATTTCCACTTTTACGGTGACACATGGGTAACCTTCGTGTCACCATGCATGAGAGGTATCCTTTGGTATAAATAGACCTTAGAGACCATCGTAGCTACCTTCTCCACTTGCTCTACTGTTATGCTGCTGCTATTCTGTGGGTAATCTCAAGAGTGAGAGGTATCTGAGTGTCCACCTTGGTGAAGAAGCTATTTCGGAGGGTGCAATTATCCTCTCTTTCTCTCATTCTGTTCATGCATCTTACCTCTGCTCAAAGTTCTGATTGAAGCTGTTGCTAAGGAGCAACTGGAGGGTTATCGTGAAGACTAAAGCTTTTATTATACCAAGCTACACCTTCCTATACTTCTAATTGTGGTTATCATCTTCGTATCTTTCAAGCTAAGGTAGGATTCTCTTCTTGTATCCTTCTCACATGTTCTTGACATCCTCTTTAGTTTAAGAAGTCTTGATCACTTGCTAATTGTCTTAAATGTGTGAGTATCTTTTGATAAACATGTATCTATTCTTTACAAGGTTTATCTTAGTATGAGGTTATAGAGATCCATTCTTATTCTTGTTCTTTTCCTCTACAATTCAGGGTAATCTGGGTAGTTAAGTAATCATTTCTCTTGAGTTTGTTGACCTCCAGATTTGGAGATTCATTCCATGATAAGGTTCAAACCTTCATCACATATGATTTTATGTTTTCCATGAAAGACAATGTCATCTTTTTCTTCCATTATCCTTTGTGCCATTTTGAGATCATGTTGACTACAATTCTGGGATCTTATCGATCATTTATGTAAACTACATTCCATATCTTTTCCTTTGACTTTCTTGTCATGATAATTTCAGATATGAGGCTAAGATTATGTTTTGATTCACTCCTAATCATGTTAGGAATGATAGAAGAGTTTAATAGTACCATTTAGAGTTGATTAAGAGTCATTTCTGAAAATTTGAGCAAGATCTGTCGACAGACGAGCCCCTGGCTGTCGACAGGAGCTCTCAGCCAGAAGCCTGGAAACTCTTCACCTGTGGGATCTGTCGACAGATCCCTTGCTGGCTGTCGACAGATCTCACAGACCTGAACCCTTTGTGTCTGGAAAACCAGATCTGTCGACAGCTCCCTTGTGCCTGTCGACAGATGACAACAATACATGTTTCTAGCCTTTGTGTTACTCCATTTCTTGATGCAAATCATACCCAATTGTACCAACTAATAGTCCACCTAAATCTTATGGTTTTTACTACCTAAAAACCTATTAAAACCAGTCATGTAACCCTCTTTGTACCATGAATTATTTCTCCGAAGTTCCGAACAACATTGACCTCGAAGGACTACCAATCTCTGAAATCAGTAAGAAAACATAGTTTCTTCACTCTTATGTGTAAACTTTGATTGAACCCTTGTGGTTTTACCTACTAAACTCAGTCGTGAACCTTTCATTTCATCATGAGAAAATTCTCTAAAGTTCCGAACAAAATTGTTTTTGTGAAGATTCAAATATTCTGAACTAGTGAAGGAACAGAGTTCCTTAATTCTTGTGTGTGATTCATAAGTGAATCCTTGTATACCTTGATTCATTACAAGGATAAGTATGTGATGATGACACTTTGTGAGTCTTGGGACTCAATCGAGAAAAATGTCTGGCAAATAAGGGCTGGTTCAGTCCTGGGGGGAGCGCCCGAATTCGTCACTGGCCGCGCGGGGACGTTGAGAATTTCTGGATGTTGGCATGCATCAATTACTGTTTGATTAGTCATCATATCATGCTTGTGTGTACGAGAATATCTATTTCTGAATTTAAGTATTCTATTGCGAGAATACTCTTGCTTCTAAAAGCTTTCATGTTAATTTGTGTATCTTGATCATGTCTTTCTTGTTCGTTATCTTGAACTCCATGTCAGTGATCCACACTTGTTTCTATCCTTGATTATATTCATCTAAATCCTCTTGATTTAAAAGAATTGAATTCTACTGGGCTAGTTAGCTCATTCAAATTAATATTTTCAGGTGATCAAGATGGAGTTAATGCTTAAGGGGAAATTTGTGTGCCGAGCGGATAAACCGATGCCAAGCAACGTTACCAATTTTTGCTTTCTTTGTAGATAGAAAGGAGAATGTAATAAAGATACAATCTACTTTTGTTTAATCCTTATTTAGACTATAATGAGGAGTATTGTGTAATAACTTCTGCATATCTGGTTGGTTATGAATATACCTTTTGTTATTTGCGTGTTTATAATCTGTCATATCCAGTAAATGGAATTTTATTAGGACGTGACATATGCTTCAACTTTTGCCCACTTGGTGAAATACTCCGTTGCAGTGAGGATGTATGACTTGGATTTGTTTTGGGAGTTTGGATCACCAAGGGGACCAATGATGTCGAAAGCCCACATAGTGAAAGTCCAGGGGAGGATATTGGGTGGAGTGTAGAGGATGGGGAATGGATCTTGTCAGCGTGCAGTTGACACTTAACACACTGACGAACAAAGATAGAACAATCCTCCTCTAGAGTGGGCTAGTAAAAGCCTTGCCTAAGGATCTTCTTGGCAAGCATTTGGCTATTCACATGGCCACCACACACACCTGAATGAGCCTCCTCAACAACATTTAATACTTTATCATCATCCAAGCATCTAAGCAAAACACCGGTAAGTCCCCTTCTATAGAGAGTATTTCCAACCAATGTGTACTTCTGGGATAGTCTCCTTATTGCTTTCTTCGCATCACTCGTGGCTTCCTCAGGGTACGTCTGATTCCTACAATACCTTGCTATCTCAAAATACCATGGTTTCTCTTCGTCATCCAATTCCTCTTCTAACTCCAATAACATGATCTCAATTTTGCTCTTCTTCTCTTCCTTCTTCAACACCTCTTCCTTGATCCATAGAAAGACGGGGTCTTGAACAGTAGGAGTATGATGACGTGCAATCTGGATGCTGTCAAAATCCCGGGGTAACACATGTTGAGAGTTGAAGCGATAGTGGCAAGAGTGTCTGCTAGAAGATTCTGGTGACGAGGTACATGGACAAAAATGAGTTTGGAGAATAGCCTGGCGTAAGCTGAGGCAAGTTCTTGATATGCCTTGAGCTTTGGATCCCGAGTGTGATATTTGGTGAGCACTTGGTGTAGAACCAATTGACTATCACCTACAATCCGCAGATGGGTGACACTATAGAAGTGGGCGAGCTCAAGGCCGGCCAGCAAGGCTTCATATTCAGCTATATTGTTGGTGACAGGGAATGTCAGCTGATAAGCCTGCGGAATAGTGACACCCCCAGGTGATAGTAGAGCAATCCTGATATCCTTTCCATGAGAGTTCAGAGCTCCATCGAAATATAAAGTCCACATAGGATCAGATTGGCTAAGGGACATTAATTCCTCATCTGGAAATTCTGAACGAACAGGATTGATTTGTGGAATAGGGTGATGAGCAAGATGTTCTGCTATGGCATAGCCCTTGATAGATTTATGCTGAATGTATATGATGTCAAACTGGGAGAGAAAGCTTTGCCAACGTGCTAGCCTATCAGTGAGGACAGATTTTTCAAGGAGGAATTTGATTGGATTCATGCGGGTGATAAGATGGACCTCATGAGCAAGAAAGTAGTGCTTCAATTTCTGCACTACTCACACGAGAGTAGCACATGTCTTCTCCATTGTTGTGTACCTTTGCTCGTAGGGGTTGAGAAGTTTAGACAAGTAGTATGATGCCCTCTCCTTGCCTCCTTCATCCACTTGTGCAAGGACAGCTCCTACAGAGTCTTCCAGGACCGATACATAAAGAATTAATGGTTTGCCTGGAGTCGGCGGCCTCAGGATAGGGGGATTAGCCAAATATTCCTTTAGTCTGTCAAAAGCCGCCTGACACTTCTCATCCCAATGAAATTCGACTCGCGGCTTGGTGAGGTCGTAGAAGGGTCTACACCTCTGCGAGTGTTGGGAGACGAACCGGCGAATAAGCTGCAACCTCCCGATTAAACCTCGAACTTCCTTCAAATTTTTGGGAGGGGGCATCTCTCTTATTGCATTCACCTTATTGGGATCAATCTCTATACCCCTCTTGCTCACGATGAAACCTAGAAGCTTACCCGATGACACACCAAATACACACTTCTTGGGGTTCATTTTCAATTGATACTCTCTTGACCTTTGCAAAACTTTTGTTAGAACCCCAGGATGCTCAGCCAATGTTCTTGATTTTACCACCAGGTCATCCACATACACCTCAATATAAATGTGAATCATATCATGAAAGATGGCCATCATCGCTCTTTGATAAGTAGCTCTAGCATTCTTGAGTCCAAATGGCATGACCACATAGCAGTATGTTCCCCACAGTGTAGTGAACGAAGTCTTCTCCTGGTCTTCCTCAACCAACTTGATTTGATTGTACCCTGAGAAGCCATCCATAAAGGAGAGGGTTTCATACCCAGCCGTATTGTCTATGAGCACATCGAGGTGAGGCAAAGGGAAATCATCTTTAGGACGCGTGGTTGAGGTCCCAAAAATCGATACAGATTCTGACTCTTCCGTCCTTCTTCATGACCGGGACAATGTTCGCCACCCAATTTGGATAAAGTACGACTCTAATGAACTTGACTTTGTGGAGCTTGTCGACCTCATCTTTCATTTTCAAAGCCATTTGTGGGTGGAAATGCCTCAACCGCTACTTAATGGCAATGGACCCCAGTTTAAGGGTAAGATGATGTTCAACAAGAGTGGTGTCCAAGCCTGGCATATCTTCATAGCTCCATGCGAATGTGTCCTTATACTCCCTGAGAACATCAATGATTGCCTCCTCTTCAGCTGGTGATAAATTACTGCTTATGAGGACGGTCCTAGGGTTTTCCTCAGTTTCCAAGTTGATTTCCTTGGTGGTTTCTTCTATGGCAGCTGACGGTTCATCAAATCTTCTGACTCCACTTGCGAACGCGTCAGCCTCGTCCTCGAACTCTTCATCACCCTCTTCAATTGGGTCGTCATCATCCATGATCTCATAGACTCCGAACCCATCATCAATTAAGCACAATGACTACTCATATTCTATATACGGCAACTGCAAAGGCTCTTCTATGAATTCTGGAATTGCTAGACATTCCTTGCATCTACGGGCTAGATCAGTGAGGAAGCGGTGTGGAACCCTCTTATCCTTGGACTTCTTCTTGGATACTACCCCTAGCTTATTTCTACTCTAACCTAGACTCTCACTACAACTACTAGGATCTATAGCAGTGGGGGGGTAGGAAAAGCAGTAAAAGAAGATCCCTGCGTGGGGGAAGATGGAGGAGGAGTAAAAACAGTAAAAAAACTTCCCTGCGTGGGGGAAGGTGGAGGAGGAGGAAAAGTAGTAAAGGTCCCCTGCGTGGAGGGGGAAGGAGGTCCCTACGTGAGGAGAAAGAGTAAGTCGATCATGGGACCGAGGAGGAGTGGCCTGTAGGTTGGGGCACACTCGGAAGAGAGATAGGAAGTCTCCTCAATGGAGATGATGGAATTGGTCATTTGAAAATTGGCATTTTTTGGGGGGATTTTCAGGTTATTCGAATTTTTATGGTTTTTATTTATCATGCAAAGTGAGAGAGGGTGAGGTGAGATCGACAATCTAGAGAGAAGTGAAACGAGCGTGTGCTCGAGTGGAGGGAGATTGTTGGAAAGAGGGAGTTGAAGAGTGAGCGTCTGCTCGGGAGAGTGGAGGGAAATAGTAAAATGGGGCGTTGGTGCCCGAGGAATGCTTACGAAAATGAAAAATGGCCACGCGGTGGCCTGGAGGAGATTGGGCACTATGCACAGAGAAAAGAGGCCCGCCCTGAGCCTGCCTGTAATGGAACATTCATCAAGAAGGATACGCAGCTCCGCTTCATCTATTCGCTCATTCTTCGGCTACTCCTTGTCTTTGACTGCTGCCAGTTGCTCAGTATCTGTCGATGTGAAAAGTTGACTCAATGAAATAGCAATGTCTCTTAGGTCAAACCACCGGTGCCAATCAGATTCAGAATCACCCCTATTCCTCTATTTCTGGGACCTGATGTTTTCAGCAGCTTTATATGTAACCAAGGAGGTAGTATGAGAGAGTCCTGACATGATAACTGAGGTCTGTTCACTCCCTGGCTGCAGCGGTCCCTTCTTGAAGTGTTGGTACAGGGACCAAGTAAGTGGCTGCCCTTGTTTGTGGTCTGCCCTACCCGGCTTGTACCCCAGTCCTGCCCTGGGTCTTGTCTTGCTATCCTTCACAGCTTCAGTTCTTCCCTATAAATGTGCACCTAGCCCTTTGCCTGGCTGGTACCCCATTCTCAGCATTCTATACCACCCCTTCTCAATTATGATCTTGCTTCTCTTCACTACACTAACAGATGATGAACTGATTGGGCTTTGATGCATGCCGTACATGTCTAGCATGAACATAAGCAGTAGATTGCTTGGCCATATGGAAGGGACTGAATTGTCAGTCATGGCGTCCACTTCCAAGATATTTGGCTTGCTGGCAACTTTAACGACCTGTCCTTTATATGGAAACTTGAGGCACTGATGAATAGTGGAGGTGACGGTGCCAAGTGCCTAAATAAATGGCTGGCCCAGGATCATTTGGAAGCTCGGGTCCATGTCCATAATGTGGAAATCCATCTCAGTAACGGATGGACCCAGCCCAACCTTCAACGCGACCACTCCTTTGGGGGCCTACTAGTGTTGTCGTAGGCCGTGACAATGATAGAGGAGGGTCAGACTGGCTGTAGTGTGACCCCACAAAAATTTAACGTGTCCAAAGACACGACGTTGATTGACGCCCTAGTATCCACCAAGCATTGGGAAACGCGGGTGCCATTGATGTTGACGGTTAGGAAAACACATATCTTTGGTATTCCACGGGTGCTAGCTCATCTTCATGGAACTCGATAGCTGGATATTGACTCATGGGGGTTAACACTACACTGATCTGGTTCACAGGGAGGTCTTCATTCACCATAACTTTCTACAGATAATGCATCATAGCTTCCTAATGTACCGGCGATCTCTTGATCAGTTCTAAAATAGATATCCCAGTCGGCGTCTTGTCTAAGTGCTTGAGCAAGTCATATTGAGTCCCTGGTATGGACTCCTCAGCCGGGGCTTCTTCTTCTTGGGGCAGGGGTGCCTGGTCTTACTGCTGGGGGAATATCCGATTGAATATGTGCCCTCTCCGGAGCACCATAGTTTCCTCAGAGTTATCTCCCATTTCTTGTGTCCCGGCGGGCAGGGTAGAAGATGGATGGGAGGTAGGGGATTGGGGGTTGAACATTTGGTGCGGCAGTTGGATACCTGCCGCATTTGAGGGTGGAATGGAGGTACGTATAAAAAGAGCTTGGGGGTTGGGAGTAATGATGGGTGCGGTTGGTGGTGTGCGGAGGAGAGGTGGGTTGGATGATGGTTGCAAGGGGGTGGGTGGTGTGCGTATGAGCGGGCGGTTGGGATGTGGTGGTGTGGTGGTGGTGTTGCATAGAAACGGAGCTTGTGGGTTAGGAGGTGGTAGTGTTGTGGAGGTTACGGGGGGTTGGCAGATGAGTGGAGGGTTATGTGGTTGGCTAGAGGGTGGCGGACATTATGCAGGGGCTGTGAGGATACGGAGGAAGGATGGTAGTGAGTTGGAGGGAGTGGGTGTACGGATGAAGGGGGTAGGGTAAAAGAGGATTGAGAGGTAGAAGTAGAGGTGCAGGATACTTCCATCGGCCTGTCGGGTGTGCTTTCAGTGCGGGGAGACGCTCTGAGGGCGTTCACTTGTTGATTTGGAGCCTGGTGCTCCGGGAGTGGGTTCTGGACGATGCCCATGTTGGGCTGCTGTTGTAGGAGTTGTTGTGCCATCTGCTGGGGTTGCTGCTGCTGTTGTTGCTGCTATTTCTCTTGTCTAGGCGGCCTCCTTGCCTTCATCTCGGCTATGTATTTCCTCATCTCCTCCCAATCTATCCCTCCATTGTCATTCAAATCATAAATGTAATCTTTGAAGTGAAAACAGGCCTCCAGAGTGTGCCCTGGTCCCCTATGGAATGTGCAGTGTTTGTGGTGTGTGGGTGGCCCCAGGATGGAGCATCCCGCGGGTCTACCCTTCTTCTGGTGTCACGACCATGGTGCACGTCGCGACACCAGAGTGCGCGATCGTGTCGCGACGTACCGGCCCGACGCGATGGCGTTGCGGCCAAGCGGTCTGACACGATCTTGTCGCAACGCATTTCCCTATTACGACAGGGTTGTTGTCATGGTGCCCTTCCTCGTCGCGATGGTATCGCAACGGCCTTGGAGGACGCGACAGTACCTATGTTGCCTCGTGTGTTTTCGTGGTTCCAGTTGGGGTGTCGACGTGTGCCCCAGGGTAGGTTTGCCCTTAGGACCTTCAGGTGGGGAACGCGGCAGGTTGCCTCGTTGCGTTCAGTTACTGAAGGTGACACCTTTGTGGCCGTGTCCTGGCGGCGGTGCCAGGAGGGTCACATCTGTCTAATAATCGATTGACCAGTAGTCAATCGATTATTAACAGAGCGATGTTTTCCATACTGTCTGGTGGTGTTTCGAGGTTCTGGCTTGTTCGTGTGTGCATTGGTTGGCCGATGGCCCTCTTGAGGTTCCGTGCGTGCCTCGTGCTTGCTGGGCTTGTCGTGGGTTACAAGCCAGCGGTTTGTCGTGGTTCTTGTTATGCTTGCCCTGCATGTTCGCCCGGTGCTTTGTACTTGAGGGCTTGTCCCGTTTAGAGGTTGTCTCCATTGCCTGGGTCCCCCATCCTCAGGATCCTGTTGAGGGAGTGCTCCGGGCTATGAGCGTGCTCGAGTTGGCAGCTGGCTTGGTGGACTCTGGAGTTGAGGGGAAAATGAGGTTTGGACAGCGGCACCGAGTCATTTGTAGAGCTCTCTTGTCTGGGGCGGGACACCGAGATCGTTGAGGCGGTTCTCTTCCCGATGCGGCTCAGACAGTCCTTTGTCTAACTGCCTCTCTCTGCGTTGGTTTCGGAGCCACGTAGTGGTGCTAGGCGTGGGGCTACAGCTTGGCCAGGCTATGGTGTTGCGTGCGTTCTTGTGGTGTTCTGTGGCGGCTCTATCTCGCTCTTCCAGGGAGGCGAAGGCAGGAGCTAGGCTGGCGAGAGGGAGTGGCTGGTGTGTCCTCCTCTTGGCTGCCAGTGGCGGTGGCTTGGTTGTTGTTGTTGTTGTGACTGCGTTTCCTCACGATGTTTCCAAGTATGACGCATTGACCTAGCTTGTAAGGTGGTTGTAGCCTGGTCGTGTCTAGCTTCCGTGGGCGTTGTTGGTTTGGCCTTGTTGGCCCGTGCTTCTGGTGGTTTCCGCTCGGTGTTCTCTCAGTTTCGTAGTTCTATTCTTAGGTGCCAATCTGTGGTGGCACCGACGTGTGTGGCTTCCCGACCTCGCGGTGTGTCCGGGGTCTGGGGTGATTCTGCTTGTGGGCCCTCGACCTTGTGGAGGTCTGAGGTGGCCGTGCTTGTGGTGAGACGTCGTTCTCACTTGGTCGTTGCATGGTCTCGGTGGGTGTGCCGAGGTTTGATTCCGCTTGGTGCCCGACTCCGTTGGTTTCTTTAGGAGTCGTGTGTGTGTCACGACCTTGGTTGGTGGTCGTGGCATTGCATTGTTCTATTTCGCTGCTTAGTAGTACCCTACTGTAGGTGTTGCTCACTTTATAGCTTTCTAGTGTAGTTTCTGTTTTCGGAGTTCCTGCTGCTCTGGCCGGTGAGGGACTGGTAATCCCTACTGGGCCTTGTTCGCAAGGCTCACCCCCCCTACTCTCTTTAGCTAGGGGCTCGTCGTCACGGGAGCTCAGTGTCGGATGGGTTTGCGGAGGCGGTTGTGGTGCCGTGTGCTGTCAGCAGCAGTGAGAGTGAGTGTTGTGAGCTCTTGTTCTTGAGTGAGTTGAGGGTTGTGCTTTGCAAGTTCTTGGGGTATGCCCCTTAAGGACTGCACCTTTCTTCTTGTACCTGTGCTTTTACTTGGGACATGTTCTACAACTGTATATCTTGTTATAGTTATTTAAATTCAGTGCATATCTCACTAGACTATTTCTTCTAACCCTTCTGGGTCTTCGGATCCGTGGGTGGCGATGCGAACTTCGGGGTCCCTGGCGGGGGTCCAGGAGGTCGGGTCGTTACATGCACACACCTCGTGGAAGTGGTGTTAAACCCCTAAAATATAGGTGTGATGAAATGAAATGTGTGTGTGTGAAGGTGATGTGATGAATGAACTTAATAAAAACTAAGAAATGAGGAAGAGAGATGGAAAATCCAATAGGCAGAAGCCCGCTGCTTGAATGGCCAAAGTGGAAGAAGAGAGAGCTCCTCCCCCCTCACTCTGATGCACGTGAGAATGAAAGCTCCGAACTCCAAGGAATGAATGCTCGAAGTAGCTTGAAGTGAAGGTGGTCCTTCTCCTTAGCTCAGAATGCGAGTCTTCAGTGCAGTAGGGCTTCGCCGTGGTGCTTGGGTTGTCCTTAAAATAGTGGCCTCGGGGGTCTTTTCATAGGGTAAAAATCCATGAATCACGACGGACATATAGGTCGCCTTTTAATGTGAATCGTGACTGACCAAAGCATCGCGTTTCAAAAGATCGACTTGCTCTGATTAAGCCTTTCCAAATATCGATTATAGCAGGTTTAAGAATCGCGACGCTATAGCCAGACACGTTTCAAACACTTCCGATTTTGATTGATTATTTCCAATATTAATAAATAGAAATATTGAATCGCGACAACATGAGTGGTCGTGTATTTGAACAGAATCGATCTTCTGAAGGGAGTCGATCTTCATATGATGGAAGGTTAGAAACGCGACGGACCATATGGACGTGATTCGAATAGCAAGAAAATCTTTCCAAAAATAATTTTGGAATTTGCCATAATTCGAAAATAGAAGCTCTTAAACGCGACGACCTGACCTGACGCGATTCAAAACGTGGTAGGCACCAGAAAAGGAAGTGTGATATGTGTCGACTTTACCTGTCGCGGATCAAACATCCTAAACCGCGACCACTGTGTTCGTCGCAAATTACATGTGCACAACAGACCCCTTCAGAACCCTTAGAAAAATTTCCAAAAATCCTAGAAAAACCTAAAAAATAGGAAAATCATTCAATATGTTAATTGAAGAGAGTCACTTTGAGGCATTGCGATATAACATGAAATTTACTCGATATGTCGTCAAAATGGCGTGTCTACAACCGCGCCTTGTTAAAATGTTAAAAAAAGTTTTTTTACAAAAAAAACATTCTCATCGTGGGCAAGACACACGGGCAACTTCGCCTTGTCGCCCATGCCAATTTTGCCCAAAAGCAACATTCACTCGCTTCCGCGAGAGGGGAGAGAGTTCTTTCTCTCTCTCTCTCCTCTTGCCAAAATTGTCATTGCACGAAAACCTAAACCCACCAGCAACGTTTGGAAATGCTTGGACTTTTGTCAGAGAATTTGAACCCCAAAATCTCCCAAAATGTGCTCCCAAACGCTGCCTTAATCTTTAATACTAGAATCATATGAAAATCAAGTGGAATAACCTTATCAGAGTCTTACAATATAGACAAAATCCTTAGAAAATTTTACTGCATAGATTGTCAACACATATCTACCTCCAATGACACAACTATCACCTAAATAAAAAACTTATAAGTAATCCAGTGCTGCAAAGTGAATATGCACAAATCATAGGATCACTTGGATTCGTGACAAACTATATAAGGCCAAATATTGCCTATGCAGTCAATAGACTTAGCAGATATACCACGGACTCAAATGAGAGACATTGGAATGCCTTAGAAAGAGAACTTAGATATTTAAAATGCACTATGGCATATGGTTTACACTACACTCGCTACCCTTATATTCTGAAAGATTATAATGATGCTAATTGGATTATTGATTTCTAGATGTAAAATCCCTATTAAAGTTTGTTTTCCTCTTAGGAGGAGGTGCAGTGTCATAGACAACCACTAAACAAATTGTATTAGTTCGAAGCATAATGGAATCTGAAATGGTTCCACTTGAATAATATGAAAATGAATAGGCACTTAAAAGTGTAACACAAATGTACAAGAGAAAAAATAAAACAACAATTGATAGCCTTGAACTTTGTAAAATCAGAAAGAAACTTTGTAGATGTATCCAGAAAAGATTTATCTAGAATGGTGGTTTTTAGGAGCGTTGAGTGGGATGGGATTGAACCCATAAAATAAATTAGTTACCACGTGGGAACCTAACCTCACAAAGATTCAATGGGTAGAAACAAATTTAATAGACAATTATGTTAAGCACTAATAAATTTTGCTTTCATCCCTATGGCGTTAGGGCTCACTTAGAAGCAAGAGGTGAGGATGAGTTTATAATGTTAATGAATTCAATATACAAGAGGCAGGTGGTACCTTGCTTACACTCTTTGAAGGATTGACCGACATGTATGGAGTGTAAGGCTGTGACTATGAGATGTGGGCTACCTTCTAAAACACATATGACATACCTACATAAAGCCATTAATAGACCAACCTACTTAGAATCTCAATTTAGTTATACTATATGTGAATTGGGGAAAGTATGAAACATGGGACCTGATTTAAGGCTTAGTCCACCAAGTGTTCCCATATGAAAATTCAAATGGAAAGATATTTTCACCCACTACATAGTAGAAAGTACTCAACAACCTTTTATTTATTAATTCTTTTGCTTTAATGGTTTTAAATGTTTTAAATCCTATGGTAGATTGTTAGAAATAGCAGTCCATTAAATGCGTTGTAATAACGCAATGCATGATGTAGAGCAACTGGAGGGTCCTCTGTCTATGCACTCTAGTTTATGGTTACTTCGCGTTGTTTCTTTTCAGAGGGGAGGGGGCTATCTGGCCCAAAGGGGAGCTCCCTCCCCCCTGTCTCTGTCGTGCGCTCGCGATTGGTGATCCCCCTTTGTCTCAGCACTATAGTTTAGGGTTTCTTCTTCCTCTGTGGTGTTCTCCTACTTAGGTAGAAGGTTTTGTTACCTCCATCAATGGTCTCCCCCCTTTCGTTGGAGGATCACTTTCTTTGACTGGTCGGTGGTTGCTCACCGAAAGTTCGGAGGTTTGGCTACAACTTTAGTACGATTTCGACGCTCTCGACCATCGTTGGCGCGATCTCTCCTGCCGAAGTTGTTTGATTCGACATGGTGGCTTTTGTTAGTTGTTTGCTCTGTGATATTTTTCTGTCAACGGTTGTATTTTTGTTGTGTAGGTAGGTCGGCGATGACTTACTTTCAGCACTCTCTATTGGGGCAAGTTTGGTTCTTTGCTGGTTGAAGTTCGCTGCGATGCCATTCCAATCATTCGACAACAATGGGGGAGACTGCCTATGCTCTTGATAAATTGGCCCTTTTTTCACGCCCCAAATGAGCTCTCAGGCAACATCTCTATTGTCGTTTCCGTCGAGCTCCCCCCTCGGCATATAGTTGGTCCATGGGCAAGTATCTACACTCCGCCCTACCGTCGGCCGCCGTTCCTGTGCGACGGATAGACAGACCTTTTCTCCATTGCGACTTGGTGTTGGCCTTTCATGTAAGGATTTTGAGTCGAGCGCTACATGTCTCAAACACATATTGTCAGAATCTCTATAGGGACTTACGGTGCTGATGTCTGTAGTATGGGCAGATCTTTTGACCCACTATATGTACTTCTTTCCTCGTGATAAATAAAAGACGTCCGTTTAATTGTCAGAAAAGAAGTTACAGTGATTTAAAACCTTCTCTCATTATTACTACCGTATTTTGAAGCCATAGGATTTACTCACGTAGATGAATGATTATATCCGTTAGAGAATTGATGGAGGCATCCGTTGCTGATATGACTCCTCAATTGAACCCCTTTGCTATGTTTTGTGAGGCTCTCTCAAACGCTATAAATAGAGCACCGTGGGTGACCTTTTGAAGACATACACACAAAACGATTCACAATTAATGTTCAAGCTCTCTTTTTCATATTTTTGCTTTCCACTTCTTCTTTCCGCCTAGTACTTGAGAGCAAGATTAGGATTCGAGAAGCTCTTCTCAAGGACGTATTGATAGAAGAGAGGGACTCACCTACCCGAGGATTATACTAATCTAGGGGGCTGTTGCCGGGTGGCAATAGAACTCCTATAACTTTTTGACTTAATGGACTATGCTTCTAACTTTATTCTATTTCTAATAAGTTGTTTTGATTATTTTATTTTTAGCAATACGAATTCAATAACAAAGACTTCATACATGCGTCTAATTTATTGTTGTTGGACAAGCCTACATGAGAGATTCCTCTAGGGGCAAGGACCTCATGTCCTAGTACTAGTAGGAACCAATTGGCAAATCAAGATGGGACGTGGACCAACCTCGTCCCCACGACCATCACATTAAGATGAGAACAATTTTCTGCACCCTGCGAGTTCCTTTTTTTTTTTTTTTTTTTGGACAGTGAAAAGATGAAGCCTTCATTCATAAGAAAGAGTACACAGTTGGAGGAGTGGTCGACCTCTCCCAAACACTCCATCCCCACGTTTCCGGACAGAGCCCAGATACAAGAAATCCATGGACCAATGGTCCTTACATAGATCAGGAAACCCTTCATCCCAAATTGACAACGAGGGAGCTCAACAGACCGAAGACGGTGAAGACGCCGGAGACGGAAGCCAACACCGGTCTTGAAACCCAACTCGGGGAGAGGAGGCAACAGGGCGCAGCCAAAGGCGCCAATCATAGAGACGCAGAAGGAGTCGATGTTGCACAGAGCTGTCGGAAGATACACCGGTGAACGCCAACGGGGAGGCGACAGGAATAAGCAACCCACGGCCGCCATAACTGTCGGGGGGGAGCTCAACATCGACGGACTGCAAAGGAGCCCCAAGTCACAACTGCGATAGCCAACCAGAGTTTGGAGAGAGCAACGAACTGAAGACGTTGCCGGACCCAAAGGATAGGGCAAAACGACTTCCACATATGCCATCAAACGAGCAAACCTGCACAACAAGACTAGAAACCAAACTGGGAAGAAACTGCCTAGGTAATAAATCGCCACCGGAAGACCACCTCGCCGATGATGTCGACGGATGCCACCCAAGCGAAGGGGGAAATAAAGCTCCTGCGGGAGGAGACAAAACCTGGGAACACCCCAGACAAAAGACCCCAAGAGGGGTGGATGTCCTCCGGCCAAAGTCGGAGACGATGGCGGCAGGAGGAGCTCCGCACAGGGGCACAAAGCCCACTCCCCACCGAACGGGATTGGCGACAAGCCCACAGCACAGAACGGAAACAGGACAAAGGATCTCCAACCGAACTCGAAGAAGACGGCGGGAGGAGGTCAGACGGGATCGGCGACGAAGGTCCGACGGGAACAGCCGAACACGAAGAAGCCAACCGCAAACAACATCAGACGAAAGAGGGGGGGGAGGGGAGGGGCTCCGCTTTGGGGTAGGAAACCCCCTCCCCAGCGAGGAAGCCTTGTACCGAGCTTCTTCTCCCCCACGGAGCCCTCACTTCTCGTCTTGCTAGCAAGCACTATTGGGCGTTGCAGTTTAGGACTGTACACCCTGCGAGTTCCACTCCGTGCTCGCTCTAGATATAACTATAACATTTGAAACATTGTGGAATCAACCTCACTTGTATTAAGGCGAGTGCCGGCGTGAGGCGGGAGACTTTCCCTTTCTATACATATAGGGTGTTCAAGGGGTTTAGGACAATTGCTTATATAGAGAAAGGTTATGGTGCGGCGGAGATTTTTGATACGGCCCCGCCGTAACATAACACAGATCGTTGGATTGAAATCTAACGACGAAATGCTACAGTACATCCGTGCTCGGTATTCGAGTGCTCAAAATATTCATTAGTCGGTGTTCAATGTTACTCGGCACTCGATCCTGCTCGATAAATATAGACGGACCGTTAGATTAAAATTCAATGGTCTGCATTCAAAGACCCCGCCGTATCATAGTATATATATGTTGGGATGCGGCGGTGTGGCCCCAACTCACCCCATCAGGCGTCGTTGGATCTCCATCTATCCAACGACGCCCTACGTTGCGCGCACCACAGGTGTCATTTTTTTTTCTTTTTTTGGGCGCCGTTGGATGGCACTGTTAAATGGGGTGCGGCAGGGCTGCACTGTCGCACCCCATCATTTCTCTCTCTTTATATATATATATATATATATATATATATATATATATCATATTTTATGTTATTTTAATTTATTACCCACAAGAGACAATGTTACATAGATTCACTAGTGATTTCTATAAAGAAATAATTTTAGTGAGAAGTGAAATGGTATAATTAATTTTTGTGATGGTAAAATAGTTGTCTTGCAAATTAAGAGTGGTATTTTAGCATAATATATATATACTCAACTTGTACAGAATGTCAAATTTTTGTTCGTTATATACACACTCTTAACGTATATAAAATATCAAAATACTCTTAATACGCTATTAAAATCACATATGTTAGAATAGTTAAAACTCATATGCTATTAAAATCACATATCTTAGAATATTTTTAGTATTCTTATTTTTTTTATAATACATACAAAAGGAGATAATGTATAACTTAGATATATCAAATTAATATCTTGAGGAAAAGAGTTTATTTAATTATTAATATTATTTCCTTCAAGAAACCACGGCAATCGCGGCATGAAATTGAAGGTAGAGGAAGGTGGCTTGGGTTGCACTACGCATGTGTGGATTTTGCTAACGTCAATAAAAATGTTAAGTTAGATCGTGTTTATATATGAAAAATACTGCAAAAGGGGTACATGGTATTCATCTTATTCATATTCCGCATGTCGGTTGGTCAACGTTCGTGTCACACCGACAACGGATGTGCGCTGATATCAACATATTATATATATATATATATAATCAGACTAATTTAAACAATAAAAATAAATTATTATACTTCGACTAGTGAGACAATTATGTTCTTTACTCTATTTTTTTCATTTGCTTAGCCATTTAATCATGCATTCAATTGTACGACTACGTGCCTTCAAGGAGACACGGCATGCAAAGAACTGTTTTAGAAAACTAAGCGCACCACCGCGCAACAGCGTGCTGCACGTGTTATCTAAAACTTATCAATACCCTTACGTACGATAATTATTAAAAAAAGTCAATGAAGTTAATATTATTGTATACATAATTGAAGAGTATAGATCTTGAGTCTTTTTTATTAGACGACTCAAGATCGTTTATCACAAATAACGAATAGAGATTTTACTTGGGATTGCTTATAGACAAAGGTTTAATATATAGGTGTCGGCACTCCTATTGGTCCACACTGGGTATGATAGTCATCATGGGTACGTAAGATGTGGTGGGGGTTGCCGGTGACATGCCTTGATCAAGGTGTGGGGTTCCACTTGGTGGCCATACCCTACATACGAAGGGTTAATAATGATGTCTTCTGGAAAAATAAAAAATGAAGCATGACACTATATATCTCCGATACGGTAAGATAATCATGAGATAGACACTTGACCTTAGCCCCTCCTATTTTTTCAGTCTTACTAGGTGCGTGTTGACATCATGATTGGTTGGGTCCTCCCCCAACATTGCTTTTATCGGGCTTAGGCTAACTACGGTTGAGTCTCCTCCTCCCGAGTTATATTCGCTCAAGAAAGGGGTTAGTTTTTTGGGCCATAGGTAGGGATGTTCATAATTCGGTTCAAATCGAAAAATCGAACCGAACCGGCCAATTCGGTTCGGTTCGGTTTGAGAAGTGTCACGGTTCGATTCGATTTTACACAGTGAAACTGAATGAACCGAAAATATATAATAAATATATTTTAATAATAAATATAACATAAAAGCGCGCCTAACTCTTTTGGGGCGGCCTGGGTTCGAAACCCAGGACCGTCCCGCGCGTTTAGTTTAGGTTTTTTTTTTCGGTTCAAACCGAACCGAACCGATTAGTTTAGATTTTTTTTTTCGGTTCAAACCGAACCGAACCAGTTCGGTTCGGTTTGAACCAAATTTCGGTTCGGTTCGATTTCCTCTAAAAAGATGTCTAAATCGAACCAAATCGAACCGTGAACAGCCCTAGTCATAAGTCCTTTGACCGTCGTCGAGCTTTATCATGGGGTCTCGAGCTTCCTCACTTCTTGAACGCTTAGCTCGAGAGGAGTTGTCCATGCACTTGAAAGGGCCTTTCTTGGAGTCCTTCTGTCGAACTTGAAACGGCTTTCCCTAAGATACATCATGAGACTCGAGCGTGTGTTCTGTACTTAAACTATCTTCTATCTAGATCGTATTTATTGAACTTGGCAGGCATTGGGTTTGGACTTTAAGCAGTGAATTTCCCCCTCTCCAATAACTACCGGATATCGCTATTAATAAAAATAATACGATGAACCATAAAAATGCATGATGGTCCATGAAAGAGTGTGATTACAGATGTGTCTTTGCTCTTTTTGCACTAATATTCAAATAAAAATACTATTTCACACTAAAAAAACCATTAATAATATTTTATGGCAATAATTAAGATAGAGACATTTACTAAATAATATTCCTTTATCCTGTCTAATGGGTGCGGTATAGAGAAGTCCTAAATTCGATTATGGAAAGAGATATTTGTGTGACTCATATTTAATCTTCAAATATGTAAACTTAGAGTTATATATATATATGCTTAAAAAAATATAATAAATGAGATGTGATATTTGAATACGGATGTCTCGAGTATCTCCGTCCATAAACCCTTCATAAAAATAAGGAAAAATTAATTAGAAGTCCTTGTCAGAGGGTTAGACTTAATTTATAGTCCCTGTCAGAAGACCAGAAGTCATATAGTCCTTTCTTTTTTGTGGTGTTTAATTTCTAGTCTCTACTTTTAGTTTCTCAGTATTTATGAGTCTTGGAAGACGAGTCGTTCTTTTAGCATCAACTTTTTCCTATTTTGCCCTTCCTTCTTCTGGTCTTTCCTTATGTACACGTACATTCATTACACTTAGTGTATATATCGTTTACAATAAGCTTTGATATCACTTACACTGAGCATACATATCTCTTACAGGAAGCCTTCATATCACTTACAGTAAGTCTTTAATATCACTTACAAGAAGTCTTCATATCACTTACAGTAAGACTTTAATATCACTTACATAAAGCTTTTATATCACTTACAATAAGTCTTTAATATCACTTACAGTAAGTCTTTAATATCACTTATACTAAGTCTTTGATATCACTTACACTAAGCATACATATCTCTTACAGGAAGCCTTCATATCACTTACAATAAACTTTTAATATCACTTACACTAAGCCTATATATCTCTTACAAGAAGCCTTCATATCACTTACAGTAAGCTTTTAATATCACTTATACTAAGCCTACATATCTCTTACCGGAAGCATTCATATCACTTACAGTAAGCATTTAATATCACTTATAGAAAACCTTAATTTATATCATTTATAATAAGTCTTTAATATCACTTACAGTAAGCCTTTAATATCACTTACACTAACCATACATATCTCTTACATGAAGCCTTCATATCACTTATAGTAAGCCTTTAATATCACTTACACTAAGTCTACATATCTCTTACAGTAAGCCTTCATATTATCACTTACAGTAAGCCTTTAATGTCACTTACATGAAGCCTTTATATCACTTACAATAAACCTTTAATATCACTTACAGTAAACCTTTAATATCACTTATAGTGAGCATTTGATATCACTTACACTAAGCCTACATATCTCTTACATGAAGCCTTCATATCACTTATAGTAAGCCTTTAATATCACTTACAGTAAGCCTACATATCGCTTACAAGAAGCCTTCATATCACTTACAGTAAGCATTTAATGTCACTTATAGTAAGTCTTTGATATCACTTACAGTAAGCCTACATATCGCTTACAAGAAGCCTTCATATCACTTACAGTAAGCCTTTAATATCATTTATAGTAAGCCTTTGATATCACTTATAGTAAGCCTATATATCGCTTACAGGAAGTCTTCATATCACTTACAGTAAGTCTTGGTATCAGTTACAGCCTACAGCTATAAGCTTTTACAAAAGAAAAAAAACTTTATTTGTTTATGAGTGCTAGGATTCGAACTCAAGTCTTCACAAACTCAACATGAGATACCCTTACCACTAAGCTACAACCATAGTTATGTTATAATATAACATATAATATATTTGATTAAGTATCGATATCACTTACAGTAAATATACACATCATTTATAGTAAGTTTTGACATTACTTATAGTATATGTTAAACTCAATTATAGTAAACATTGTTCTCTATTACAATACATGTTTATTCTCTATTATAGCATATGTTAAGCCTTATTACAGTAAATATTATTCTCTATTATAGTATACATTAAGTTCTATTACAGTAAACATTATCATTTATTATAATAAACGTAATTATTCTCTGTTACAATATATATTTATTTTCTATTACAACCTATGTTAAGTCTTGTTACAGTAAATATCATTCCCTGTTACAATATACGTTAAACTTTGTTACAGAATAACAAGACATAACATAGGTTTATTATATTTGTTTTTGGAAGATTTCCGCAAGCGAATTTTGGAAATTTTGAAACGCGGCGAGGTATCCCGTCGCGATTTAGAGTCATGTTATTGGCCGAAAATGGAAATTCTTAAACGCGTCTGATACAGGTCGATCCTCGAGAGATCGGAGGAAGAGCATGCTGACTAGTCGAGGTCAGCCGAGGTGGCGGATTGACTGGAAGGTCGGTTATGCAGGTCGGACCTCGGGAACTCGGGCAAGGCCCGGCGACCACCGAGTTGTCTCCAAGTAATCTATCGAAGGACCCACGAAGCCGAGCTCCCAGTCGAGCCAACCCCCTCCACAGTCCTCAGTGAAAATACGCCAGCTTGGGCTTATTAACTGTTGACTCACCCAACCATAGTGGGAAGACTCATTGGCGGAAAGGCCCGAAGATCGCAAACCACGTCCATCAATTGTCTCGGCACAACAGCGATGGGGGAGCCCAGTAGTGGGAGGGTCCGAGGATCACGGATCATGTCCATGACCTGCTCCGGCACGTCCATAAGGGGTAGGTCCAGTAACGGCAAGGCCCGAAGTATTCAGAGCCTATCCGCCGTACTTGTCGCCCATTACCTCATCCTGCCAGAATTAAGGGTGAGATTGTGGACACGTCATCAAGACATTTCTCGTAAGTTCAACCCACAGAACCCCTATAAAAGGGAGAGGCATCCCTCGTGAAAAAGGTACGCAACTTCTAGCCCAAAATCCCTCTCACTCCGACCTTCTGAACTGACTAGATCATCGGAGTGTTTACCCACCGAGGTCACTCGGTGGTCTTACAGGTCGGAGTTCGGCAACATCCTCTACCTCGTGCCATCATCCCTTGGGAGGTAGCTCGGCTTAGGCCGACCCCGTTACTCTAGCAATAACAGCGTCCATTATCCCCGTCACGATTTAACCATAAAAACATCCACTGTCCCGGACGCGATTTTCGCCTGATGTCCACTATAAATACAACCCTTGTCCCATCATTCCCAAGGTTGGATACATGCTTTGTGCACCCCTGTGAGCACCTCATTCCCGCGAGTTGGAGGAGGCCGATTCTAAGGTGAAGCCCTGCCGGACTGCCGCATCAAGCTTCAACGCCTCCGTCTCCAATTCTAGCAGTATCTCCTTCATCCATTCAAGCTCCAATCAGCAGCAACCTGCGCCATTCACTCATCGGGGAAGCATCTCCCTCTCCCTTTTGTCCATATCAACTTCCTCCAAGCCCCACGTGGCTATTTTCATTCCTTCATTCTCCCTTTGTTTTTAAGCATACAAACATGCATGCATACACACACACACCTAATTTTCCTAATGGTTTAAAAACCACCACGCGGTGAGTCCATCTCCATGCTATTCATATTATTCAATTTATTTGGGATTTGATACTACGCACATTGGCTAATCCCCTCTTCTTTTGTCTATTTTTGCAAGGGTAATCAAACGAAAGAGACTTCTACCACGGCCGGCCGTGCTCGTAGAAGAAGAAAGGACCCACATCCTCTGTGCAATCTCCCCTGCTCCAAAGGTATTTATTCTCGATCAACTTCATTTGCACCCATTGTGTGCACCTCCTTCGACACCCACATGTGTCTGGCGATCACAAATCCATTCAAGGAGTTGTGCTCCATCCACTTATTTTTCATTATATTTTCATCATATTTTCTTTGTGTTGCTCGTAGTTCGAAAGAACGAAAAAGCATAATCTACAGCTATCAACCCATATTGTTTAAAGTCTACCCATATGTTTATTTTGATTTATAATTCATTTTGGTACATGTGATAATGGGTTCTCCGACTTATTTTCTAATTATGATAATAAGTCGCATAAATTCTTAAATTTGGTCCAAATGATTTTTCTATACTCAAGTTTCTTAATGGGTCATTAGAGAACATTATTTAAAGTATAACTACTATTTTTACGAAATTTTTATATGGGTTTATACGCATGCAATAATGATGCATACCCTTTTTAATTAGTTTAAATTTATTAATTGACAAAATTTCAATTTATCTATATTTTCTAATTAATGAATTTTCTAGGGTACTACATCCTCCCCCACTTAAAAAGAATTTGGTCCCCAAATTCTACGACTCCTTTAGTTACATATGAATCATTTATTGTAAAAGGTATTAGTCATTGTGAGTTCAGAGGTACCTTCCACGGTTCCCACTTCTTGATTTGGAGAGAGTTGCACCAAGGCTTCCAATGTATCTTGTTGTTTCGATTCCTCATGACGTTGGTTTTCTAATTGTGGGCAGTCTCTAATCTTGTGGTCTGGGCTGCCACATCGTAAGCATTTTCCTTGCCTTCTCCAGCAATCCTCCAATATGTGGCCTATCCTATTGCAGTGCTTGCATCGTCCTTTGCGAATAAGGGCTAGTTGTATGTTGTTCTTCTTATTCTTGATTTTTCTCTTGCCACTGTTTGGTTGTTTCTCTTTTGTCATAGGGTTAAGAGCTTTAGTGCCAATGGGTATTTCTTTTAAGAGGGGACAGTCTTGTATCCGATGCTCCAAATAGCCACAACGTAGACATGCACCAACTCTTCGCCAACATTCCTTGGCTATATGACCCGGCTTACTACAATAACGGCAACTACGTTTTTCTTGTGGGTTTGCCTCCTTTCCATGTTGGCATCTTCCCTTTCCATTTTTTTTGGTCACTTTCCTAATCTTTTTGGTCGTCCTCAAGGCTCCTTCTAGTAGTTGGGCGGCTTGCCAACAAGTTTGAACTAGCTTTTGAGTTGACCTCATTTCGTCTTGCAGTGGCGTACATTCGACTTCCATTAAGAGTTCCTTCAAGAATAAGGTTGGTATTAGGATACTATAGTAACATTAAGCTAATACATGTATATAGATAAATGTATTTAGTTCTTAACCATAGTTCTACCCAATCCTCACATAGGTATGGTGGTTGACTTAGACATGTGTCATGGTAGTTCACCTAGAACATTCTAGACTTAAAATATTATAATAAAGACATCCTAGGCTCTGATACCAACGGTCATACCCCGCCAATTTAGCAGTGGAATAAATCGAGGAGACGTGAGCAAAGTGTATGGTAACGTAAATTGCGCATACAGTTGCAAAAATCAGAGCATCTAATGAATAATAATTGCAATAAACTCTTCATTTTATTGATAAATCACCTAACTATTACAACCACTAATTCAGAGCCAAAACATAAGGCTCAAAGACTTCATTATATCGGAAAGGATATTTAAACAAATATCTAACTAAACTCTATGATACGAAAGTCACTCCATCGCTAAGACTCCATGTCGCTCATCACTCCAGTCCATTCTCGTTGGTGTGTATGAGGTCATCATCCGGCTTACCTGAAACACATATAATAAACAGCGCAGGATGAGCGATAACGCTCAGTAGGACTTAATATCTCATGTAAACAAGCATACTTTAAGTGATTAATGTCTTGTAAAGCAAGATAACTAGATAGAACGATCAAGTATAGTCAAGAGAGTAATAGCACGTGATAACAAGAGAACAATCAACTTCCAAAAAGAATATTGCAAAACTAGTATGATAAAGGATTGGCCATATAACGAGATAGCGTGTAACGATTGCACAAAAGTGCACTAGTCGCGATAACATGTAATGTGTATTTAGTCGATCATTTTATCAACCAAGAGAATATAGTATAGTGATTGATTAATTGATTGTCATAGATTAAATCTTGAGAGTTCCTGCGTTAGGTGCATGCCAAACACCCAGATCATTAAACCCCCGCGAGTTAACAGCCTTTCGGGCGCTCCTCCCAGGACCAGATCGGGCCCCTTTTAATGTTGCCTAGCATAGTCATGTTTGTTATCTTAGACAATCAATTTGATGGCCAAATAGAGTACCAAGAATAGATGAGAGTAATTGACGAATAGACGAGAGTGTAGAGAGAATGTGAATAGATAAGAGTGTAAAGATAGTAGACGAGAACAAGGTCATATTCGTAAAACAATGATAAACAAACGATAGTAATAGTTGCACAACACTAGATCGTGTGCCAGCAGTCTGGTAGAAGTCAACAACTGCCCATTAGCCGTGCTTATGAACACAAACCAGAGTTCCGGCATGATCTTCCAGGTAAGAGAGAACACACTAAGGCCGTTGAATCCTGCTGATCCCTAATGGTGTAAAGGATTTTAAGGGTACAACCAGCTCGTTGGCAATAGACATCCGCCAAAGCCAAGGAGACTTACAGAGGCCTTGACAAGGAGTCTTTGGTCCGGTTAGGAGTATTCCCAACGGAGAGGTGGTCTATGTCAAGAAAGAAGGGTGTAACGAAACGTTGTTCGTCTTACCTCGAGTGCTCGAATGCAGAGGGACGCGATAACGGTGTACAAAACACGCGAATAAAATGAAGACAAGTGTTATTAAGATAATTGAGAGATTTAGTAATTAATTATGCTAATTACCAGATAGATTATTGAATAATTTAATAGGGTCTCATGGCAAATATTATTGTTTAGTGTGTGCAAGTGTAAAGAAATCATGAGAGCATGCATAATCGTACATGTGGCTTTTAATTAATTGAATTTATGTAAATATTACCCATTAATAATTAACAGGTCGTAGATGTTCATGACAGTGCTTAACTAAGGCTAAACAATGTTTAAATGGCATAAATAGTAGAGGTATATGAGTAAGTATAGGTTCTAGTTGCAACATGGAAATCGCGATGGGGTCCCTGTCGCATTTCATGTCGCGACGGGCGGTCCGGCCGCGTTCTGCTGAACCGGCTAGGTTCATGAAGGCGGAGGGAAACCGTGACGGCTCGGGCTGTCGCGTTTATGACGTGACAGTTCGGCCGGTTGCAACCCTTCTGAGATCGCGACAGGTCGGGCCGTCGCGATTTCAGAAGGGCGGCCCGACCCAGAAAGGGAAAACAGCCCTTTTCAAATTGGGCCCTTCCTTCCATGGCATGATATAGGGTCATTTTAAAATCCGTATAAAATCGTAGGAACATCTAAAAATCATGAAACCAATTTTAAACAAAACTAGACATGTAGGGGTATCTACAAGTATGAGTAATTAGAAAATAGACAAGTAATGAGCATGCTTTAATTAGGTTACTTTTTGGTGACTTAAAACATGCACAGTCATGGATTTCGATTTAATTAGCAATGGATACATAATGAAAATTGGGGAAAATAGATTCATTCGAAGCCTAGCATCATGCAATATTTATGAGAATAATTTCAAGGCATGACATCGAGTACATTCATGGATTGGAAGCATTTAAGTAGGTTCGGGTACATGATGATGACAAGGATTAGAGCATTTAATACTCTCTCATGGAGCAACAAAAATTAGGGAAACCATAGGGCTTTGATAGAGGGGATCAAGATCTACCTAGGGTTGAGTTTAATTAGGTTAAGCTTGAGAGATTGCCTACCTTTTCACGCTGTAAAGATTCCTAGGGTTTTAGATGAAGTAGAAGGTGAGATCCTCTTGCTCCAAGCCCTTCCTCTCCTTGCTCCTCGTCCTCAGCCTCCTCTCCTCATTCTCCAAAGCTCCGGTAACGATCTATGGGTTGGTAGGGACGAATTGGAAGGTGTATTAGCTAGTTTAAGAGTCCTAATGACTTAAAACTCTTCTCCTCCATCCAAACTCTGAATTTCTCATTTATCTCCTTATTTTCTTGCATTATCCACCTAATAGGATAGATGAGAGGTCTAATTTCGTGGGTGATGGGTTAGGATGGGATGAGGACTCCTTTTTAAGATAATTACAACCCATTTAGGCTTTATCTTACCCATATTTAATTTATTAATTAATTAACTCTGAAATTAGGTTAAAATATCTCTCATCCAAAGATGGGCTCTTCACAATTGGACTCATTCTTCTATGTTTGGACCACTAATATAACCCATCTACTAATTTGGCTTAATGGGTTTTGATTTAATTCCCTTTATTTCAATTTATTCCCTCTTTATTCTATTTATTACATTTATTCAATAATTATTCATTTTATCTCCCCCTTTTCTAGCATTTATCCATCTAATAGGGTTGGAAAGACGTCTAATTTTGTGGATAAGGGATTGGGATAAGTCTAGGTCTCTTTTCTAGATATATATATGAGTCATAATAGTGTCTTAATTACGCTTTTTAATTAGGAGATAATATAGTTGCGAATTTCCCTATTTAATATGGGTCTTCTATTTTTATCTCAATTGTATCTTATCTAATCTCTTTTTTAGATTAGGATAGAGTCCTATTGAGTTAGACTAGGGTTAGGATTCTTGTTGAGATAATTTATGAGTTAAAATAATAATTATCTTAACCCTTTTTCATTTATTAATAATTAAGGTACGAATTTAGGCTTAATTATCTCCCATCCAACAATGGGTTTTAGCTTTTGGGCCCAATACTTCATGTATGGACCATTTAGGGAACCCATAGCTTAATTTACTTAATGGGTTTTTAATTATCCCTTGTATATTAGGAAATTTATTTATAGGCCAAAATGGTCCATTGGTCCAATTCTCATAATGGGCTATCAACCCATATTGTTTAAAGTCTACCCATATATTTAATTTGATTTATAATTCACTTTGGTATTTGTGATAATGGATTCTCCGACTTATTTTCTAATTATGATAATAAGTTGCATAAATTCTTAAACTTGGTCCAAATTTTTTTTCTATGCTCAAATTTCTTGATGGGTCATTAGAGAATATTATTTAAAGTATAACTACTATTTTTACAAAAATTTTATATGGGTTCATACGCATGCAATAATGATGTGTATCCTTTTTAACTAGTTTAAATTTATTAATTGAAAATTTTTAATTTATATATATTTTCTAATTAATGAATTTTCTGGGGTACTACAGATTTAATTATTTCAATCGACTGATTCTTCCTCTGAAACCCAGCAAGTAGCACTGGCTAGGTCGATCGACCGACTTTCCCATTTCGGTCGACCGATTTTGCTATTCCCGTCGACCGATTCTACTATTTTGGTCGACCGATTCTACAGTCGAAACCCAGATTCCAGCACTGTCTAGGTCGGTCGATCGACCCTGCCATTCCGGTCGACCGATTTTACAATTTTTCAGGTAGGACTGCTTCTTCCAGAAGTGTCCGCAGAAACCCTGCGAGACTGCAAACCCATACCTTATTTACATTCCATACTCTTAAGTAAACGCATACTCTTAAGCAAACTCATACTCTTGAGTAAATGTTATAATTTGATATTTCATTTACTTAAGATATTACATGTAAATAAGGGAGTACCCCCCATTTGAATCCAATAAAAATATCAGAAAAATTATATCCCTTACTAATAAAATATCAACTCTCCCACCGAAGAAGAACAACATGATTTTGGAGATTCCTTCAAAATAGCGTCTTTCCAATCTCTCATAATTTGGCCTACCTGAAAGTCTCATAATTCAAATAAACCTAGTAGAATGCTAAAAATCCAAGGTCCGGTGAAAATTGATAAACACACATATGACTTCTCCAAGGGAGTCCTCTCCTACTGAAAGAAAAGTCAAACATACCCATCCCTTATTCTACATTAATATGACTTTTACATTGATATGTTATTATCTCCAATTCTAAATAAGAATTAGTAATTGAATGGTTCGATCGACCATATTGATTTCATGGCTATCCTCGTGATGTATTCTTTCGTTGACTTTTCGATAAAAGGTTTGAGACTTAATATGTTAAGTAAGTCTAAGTACCATATCACAGAGCTATTCTCTAAAGCCTAAAAAGGAGTAGAAAATACTACATGATATCTCCAGAACTTGTAAGTTTAGACCATCTTGTAACTACGACCGGTGTTTGGACATGGTAATATCGTTTGAAAATTCTGTTTAGCATCTAATTCGCAAACCGACTCGATACATCGACTTCCGATTGACTTCTGAAAGTCCAATATCGACTATGAATTACACCTCGAATTTGGTTCACTATCATAAACCTCTCATATTGCATAACTGTGTTATCCCTTGAAACTCCAATCATTTCCAACTCTTTTGAGATTCTTATACAGTCTTTCACATGTGCCTTATCCTTGAAACTCCAAAGTGCTGCATAACTGTCCGGGAACATAACAATAATGAATGTGTACTTACTGTTCGGGTCTTCGGACTCTACTGGATCAAGATGCTTATTGGGACAAGTCCAAGTCCTTGGGAGGAACACCGAACTCGGCCATTGAATCGGACATGATTTGAATATACCCACCGCGAATGGATCTTCCAAACCCGGCCACTGAATCGGTCTATTTGAATATACCCGTCGAGAATGGATCTTCCAAACTCGGCCACTGAATCGGTCTATTTGCATATACCCGTCGAGAATGGATCTTTCAAACCCGGCCACTGAATCGGTCTATTAGAATATGTCCCGCCGAGAATGGACCTACTAAGCGTCTCAGCATCGGACACTACCTACTGCTTGATTGATAAATTATATGTTATTGTTTCCCATCAGCATGACATAATTGAGTTGCACTTACTGTCAGTACATGTTCAATAGACTACTAGATAGTGATTACACGTTTGATAATGATGGCATGTCATTATGTGTCTGACACTCGTTGTTTTGATTCAGTTCATTAATGTATCAATTTAATCTTGCATGGTTTAATATTATACATCTCGATTTACATTATTCTTCCCTTTCTTGAACACTGTTAATTGTTATCCTCGTGCGCAACAAATTTTCCTTGATTCCAATATCTATTTTTTTTTGTTATTAGAGGATAAATCCTACTGGGCAAGATTGTTCATTCCTACTCTTTTTCTAGGTATACATCAATTCTAGAAGGCTAGGCAACGGGAAATGTGTGTTGAGAGATCAACACTTGTCATGTCTGACCTTTGAATTACAGTTTGAGAATCATGTAATACCTCAACTTTGAGGAATGACTATTAAATCTATATTTGTATGTTAAGTCATGACCCCGAGCAATCCCTGCTCGAAAATTTTTAAACTTGTTCTTGATTTCCTGTTCGATTGCGTCTCGATATTTATGGAAATATTAAATGACGGGACATGACAGGGTTGGTATCAGAGCATGGTTCGAGGATTCAATAACTTGAGAGTTATTTGATCTTCAATAGCCTAAGGTAACATGTGAGAATGGGTAGAAATCTGAGGTTAAGCTAGATAATTACGGTTGATTATAGTTAAACAATCAGTCATATGTAAAAATTGTGTAAGGTAAAGACATCATTTAATTATTAAGACCAATGTATCAAGTAACAATATGCACATGGTACTAATTATGTCAATAGTATTAGTTAGACAAGCTAACTTCTAAATTGCATGTCAATTAATCAAACTTAAACTTATTTGCTCAACCTAGTGTGATGGAAGAAGTAACACATTAGAAGGAGATTCAAGCAATATGAACAAATGAACAACCTTGCTCAGTCTTTGGAAGCAAGTGACCCCAAGTCATAATCAAGGGAAAGTGGAACTACATGGTGATGTTTGAGGTCTAAACCCCCAGGAGATTGTAAGTGTTAAGATAGTGTAAGAAAGGAAGTATTCACCTCAAGCAATAAAAGAACAATTGGCAACAAGATGAGAAGAAAGAAGGAAACCAAGAAAATCAAGCAAACTAATGGGCCAGAGAAAATCAAGGGGCAACTTAGGAAAGCCTATACATGTTGTCGTAAACTAGGTCATACCAAAGAGAATTATTGAAGAAAACAAGGAGCTTGTTTGAGATGTGGAAGTTTAGACCATCGGATCTCAGAATGTCCCAGGACACAATCTAATCAACAAAGTAGCTTAGCGATGGATAAAGGACCGAGGAATATTAAAGGAAAGATTGAAGATAGAGACAGTCAGATCAACACTTGATTCCAATATATATTTCTTTGTTATTAGAGGATAAATTCTACTGGGCAAGACTGCTCATACCTACTCTTTTTCCATGTATACATCAGTTCTAGAAGGCTGGGCAACGGGAATTGTGTGCTGAGAGATCAACACTTGTCATGTGTGACCTTTGAATTACAGTTTGAGATTCATGTAATACCTCAACTTTGAGGAACGACTGTTAAATCTACATTTTTATGTTAAGTCATGACCCTGAGCAATCCCTACTCGAAAAATTTTAAACTTGTTCTCAATTTCCTATTCGGTTGCGTCTCGAAATATTAAATGACAAGACGTGACAAACGTGGAGGTGCGTAGCTGGTCATGGGAGAGAAGAAATGGAGAGGGAGAGGTGGCGAACCCAACCCAACCGAGGTCATCGTCGGAGTTGTCGCCGCCACTGCCGCCGAAGTCGGCCGCCGTCGCAGCCGCAGGGCTCGCCAGCAACTGCCTTCCCCTCCATCACAGCAGTCGCCGCCGCTATTCTCCCCTCTCCCTCTCCCTGGCCTCTCCTGCGCGGGGTTGGGAGAAAAGGGGCTGGGTGGAGAGAGAGGACGACCCGATCAGAACAATGTGGAAGCGTCTCAACACAGTCATTGACAAATTGCACTCCAAATGGCGAGAAATTTTCCGCCATTTTTCACCATTTTTTGTCAACGGGGATAGTTAGCCGCTAACAAATATGATCATTGTTGACAAATTGCACCCCAAATAGCAAGAAATTTCCCTCTATTTTTCAACATTTTTTGTCAACGGGCATAATTAGCCGCTGACAAATGTGATATTTGTCAATGGCTATTAGAGCCGTTGACAAATATTCCACCATTTTTTTCAATAACTATATAGATATACTAACAAATGTTGTATTTGCCAACGACTATCGAAAACCATTGACAAATGTTAATCATATGTCAATGATTTTAATTGGTCGTTGATAAATGTTAAACATGTATCAACGACTATATATCGGCGTTGACATAGCCGCTGATAAATGGTAGATATGTCGACGACTTTTATTAGTCGCTGACATATATTCATTAACAAATCTTAATTTTCTTATAGTGTGGGCATGAAGAAGATAAAGAATCTGTTTGATTAGTTGTAAAATATATTTATAAAAAATTAAAATGTTTTTAAAAAATAAAAATATAATTATTCATTTGGTATCGACTTAAATGATTTTTTATGTTCATCTTTCAGTAAAATATTTTAAAAAATAAATTTAAAAAACTAAAAAAATATTTCAAAAAATATACTTTGGGCTTCGACCGCCCAACGTCAATAATCGGCGACTAGCTGTTGGGCGTCGGGTGCTGGTCGCCATCGACTGTCATTGCCGATCATTGACTGTCAAACGCAAGGGGTCGATCCTCGGGCATCAAGAGACAGTTGTCGGCTGTCAACCATTGGTCGCCAATTATTGGGCATCGGGCGTCGGTCGTAGGGAGTAGAGGGGCGACCGTCAACCACTGGGCGTCGGTTGTCGGCCACCAGGCGCCGACTGTCGGTCGTCGACGTATCGGACGCTGGCTACTGACCCTTCCTGATGGCAAATATCAAGTGCCAACCGTTGGACGTCAACTGTCAAGTGCCGATTGTTGTCACCGATCAACAGTCATTAGTCGTCATCTTAAAGAAAATAGTTGACAATATAAAAGAGGCTCTAAGACTGAAAGAATAAGTTGTAGTCTCGTTCAGGAAAATTTTATATGAAAAAAAATTTGTGAAAAATATTTTTTAAGATCTCATCAAAGATATCAAAATTTATGAATTTTAGGTAAAAAGATTTCATAGAATAACTTTTAGGAGAATCAAATAAGTCATTGTACGACTTTTTTTTCTAAAAAAAAATTATATGTAATTTCCCGCTAAAACTAAACAAACGAATCCAAAATGTTAAAAAAAATGATCAAAGCGATCCTCTACCCCGTCGGTTTCATGTATGATCGTCACCCAGAGGATCCCCCTCGCCCAGAAGAAAGCTGCCAAAAAAAAACTATTGGTTCCTCGTGCTTTTGGTGAAGGCGCGCATCCTGCCCGCGCCCTTCTTCCTCTACTCTAGTCAGGATTCATGTGGCAGAGGAGGAGTAGGAGGAAGTGCCTACTCCCGTCGTCCCAAATCCCAATGACCAACGAACCACTCGGGCAGAAGAACCGCGACCCACAGCAGCACAGGTCGCACTCGCGGGTCCGGCAGTTGATCTGGCAGAATGATCCACGGCAATCCCGATTTCGTCACCGGATTTGCAGTCTTCTTTGGATGTTATTGCTCCAGCTTAGGGTTTCAAACAACTAATACACTCGACAAATAACTCGAAACTCGACTCGATAAAAACTCGACTCGGCTCGTTTATTAGATAAACGAGTCAAGTTTGAACAAAAATATAAACTCGATTCATAAACGAGTCGAGCTTGAACAGAGATATGCTCGACTCGAATACGTTCATGAACAGCTCGTTAAGATACTCGATAATATGCTCGTTAAAATACTCGATTAGTTACTCGTTAATATACTCAGATTATATTAATTTCTTATTATAATCATGAAAATATTAATATTTATTATTTTTAAAGAATTTTTGTTAAGGTACAAAATACTTATGAATACTAAAATTTAAAAGATTAAATATGAGTGTGTAAATACACAAATTATGAAAGGAAGGGTTGTAGACGAACTAATACACTCGACAAGTAGCTCGAATTCGACTCGGATGTTACTCGAATTCGGCTCCTTTAGTAAAGTAAACTAGTCAAGCTCAAACAAAAATTTAAGCTCGTTTCATAAACGAGCCGAGTATGAGCAAATGTCTACTTGACTCATTTAAACTCGTAAACAAATTTGTTTAATTTTTTAATTATAAAATTTACAAATATAGTTGTTAAATATTTTAAACATTATACTAAAATAATTAAACAAGTAACCTATAAAGGATTTAGGGGTATGACCTTGAAATAAGATAAATTTTGGTCTTATAAACAATTAGATTTTTACTTGTAAATTAAATTAGGCTTATATATACATAATATGTGTATATATATATATATATATATATATATATATATATATATAACTCGCAAATTCAATTGGGCTCGTTAAGATACTCGTTAAGAGCTCGAATTCGAGAGTATTTAAACGAACCAAGCTTGAACAACTATTTTCAATACTCGATAAAGCTCGAGCTCGACTCGAGCTCGATTAAAAATTAACGAACAGAGCTTGAGCAGCATAATACTCGGCTCGACTCGACTCGTTTGGAGTCCAGCTGAGGTGGATGATGTATTTGTGCTTGTCTAGGACAATTATTCAGGGATTTGATTTTGGATTGAGCTGTAAGATTTTTTTCGACCGGTCAATTTTTAGTCAACTTAAAAATTATGTTTGACTAGTTCTATACCCGTGCATTGTACGGAAAATTGTTAGATTTGAATTAATAAATTTTATAAGTAATATACATGAGAGTAATATTTTTTATTATTTATAAAAATAAATTTTGAATAAAGACGTTAGTTTTTAGGAATAGAGAGATGTTTAATGGGAAAGAAAATAGAGAGAAATTATATTAGCAAATTTTTATTAATTTAAGAAGGGTGAGATCTAGTGAGGTTGAGAGTTTTTTGAACATTTAGATATATTTTGGGAAAGTTTAATAGGAGAGAAAGTTGGAGAGAGAAAGTAGGAAGATAATTATTTAGTTCATTTAAACCACTTATATTTTTATTTTTAGGGAGGGAGATACTATGGAGAGAATAAGATTGTCTTGGTGCAGCCAGGTGGCAGTATCAAAACTGAGTTATATTATATTAGTATAGATTAGATCCACGGATTGAATTCGAGTTTTAAATTTGACATGATAGGTTAACTCAGTCCATTTTATTTTCTTTTTTATCCTTTCAACTTAAATTTTACTTAGTTAAAATTATGTTATTTTATTTATTTAAAAATTAAAAACTCTCTTTTTAAATAAATTAAATAATTAACATTAAAGTTCTACTTAATTGAGTCAGATTATAAGCTCTATACCATTAAATATATTATTTTTTATTAATTTAATTTTTATTTAAGTATTCGAGTTGAGCCGGACTGAATTTTAATCGGACTTTATATTTTTGTAAAAACATCGTGTTGGCCCGACCTAGTCCGACATAACTCAGATTTGAATTAAATTTGAACTTTCATATTGATGGGTCGGGTCTCAGTCGGACTCATCTAATCTTGACCCAGGCCCAACTCATTGACAATCTTAAGACGACCGTTTGCCACAAATGGCTACCCCATTGGTTGCAAGGGAATCCCTCTGGAACTACTCTCGAAAATCTGCTTATCTATCTTCCGGGTCTATTCTCTAAGCCCTATTCACAACAGTCCACCTCGAATTGCTACTACTGGTCACCCAATTGTGGATTCGACTTCATCAAGTTTATTAATGTAAGACTTAGGGACTCAAATATTAAAGGGTCCAACTAACATACTCATAGTTGCATTAAATGTTATGGCTCTCCTATTTACCACTCAATAGAATCCAACTCAAAATTAGCTAGACAATGATGTATTCCTTGCAGCACACAAGATTTGGGTCGGTGATTACCCGCCAAAGGAATCTGATCACAAAGAAAATGATGACGAAGAAGATTGTTATCTCCATCGCCCAAACCTTCGTCCTCAATCTCGACTTTGTCGTACTTTTCCTCAACATCTTTCAAATTTTGAAACTATTAGAGATTTCTCTCCTCAGCTTAACTTTTCTATTTGTTTTCATCACATAGTCCCTTAATTTAATTTTACTTTGTTCCTTGACTGGCTTTCGTTGTCCGAAAGATCGCTTCCTCCAGCAAATGCCCCCATGACTCTGCTCGAGGTTATTAGCCCTCCTTTTTGATAATAAATTTTTTTATTAGAATACATATGGAAATAAAAATGTCTTATAATAAAACTATTTCTCTCATGGAGATTAAAAATGTCATAATAAATAACATGTTAATTATCTATAGATCACATGATGAGTACACATGAAATTTCTCAAAGATATATGCTTCCTATATAGTTAAGTATGAAGATTTAAAAATAAAAATTTATTGCATGCATTTGACTTTGAATAAAATTGTGCATATCTAGAGGGTTTGTATTCGCCATATTTCTTAACCAATGAAGAACCGCAAGAAATTTTCTCGAGAAAATAAAATTTTATGAAAATAGATAAATAAGACTCTAATTAATATTTAGTATGACTTGTATATGATAATTAGTTTAAACTAATTTTAAAAAAAAATTAATGAATGCAAACCATTGGATGCGCAACCCTATCTTGTCAAATCAATACCTGCGCGTAGGCGGCCTCAAAGTATGTGCTTGCGTGAAAAGGGTGCACGTCACAGTCGTGGAGAAGCATAGTCGGATCTGAAAACGGGACAAATGTAAACCGGCAGCAAAGACGGACACGTGAACCGGACCTAATTTAGAATGTTTTAATTTTGCATCCCCTTCCAATAAAAAATGAAATTATTAAATGAAAAATAAAATATATATAAATGCAACAAGCCACATATCACATATGTGCAGCTGTACATTTTATATTTTTCATATTGCCAATTGTAATATCAAAGTACACAATTTTTTGCTCATACGTAATCTAATAATAAGAAAATTAATCAATAAAATAAATGAACAATTTAATCTATCAAATCATATAATTTTGAAAATAGGTGGTCATGCGTTTTTGATGCCACCGATAACAACAAGTATCTTCTAAATTCTCTGTGTATATGTATATTACATAATATGTTCCAAATATTGTATATTATATTTGAAAATTATGAAGAAATAAGTGTGACACTGCAGATCTAAAATCCTATTAATTGGGATGCCTGGACATAGCCGGGACCTGGCCGAACTGATGCATTAATGCCCAACAAACTATCATAAAGATCTTTTTTTAAAGCATTTTTTTATTAAGAATTATCATAAGTATCTTAAATCGTGGAGCCCATACATAAAAACGACATGCGACAAGATTTTCATATGCTTAATAATTGATTGGGATTTTTGCATATATACGTTATAAACTTGGGTATTGCATGCATATCTCTGATCTGCACATATTATTTTGAAATACTCTTGATCTACATGAATTGTTGCGATTATACCCTTGCCGTCACTGTCGGTTGATTTATGGTTAAAATGACTAACTCACTCTTGAATTATCTTGAGTTAACTAACCCACCTTCTTCTACGTCGTTGGTGGATCGCATGTCGCCAACTCCTTTCGACAATAGACCCGTCACTATCTCCTTCCAGCGTCTTCTAGTAGAAGCTCGATCTTGCAAGTGGCCTTGAGAAGGTGATGCTCCCCGCAGCACCAGCACTACCAGTCATAGAGTCCTCATGGATCTCGTATGCATGGTCAAGCCAGTAGTCCTCCATCCCTATTGCCGTCCCTCTAGATCTCACCCCTGGCCGTCCTGGATCGTTGTCGCTTGTCTTCCCCCTGCAGCCATAGACGTCTCCCCCTCCTCGTCTTCCACCCCTCCGTCAGCCCCGCAACTCCACAACCACATGTCTTACCTAGTGACCTTCAGCGGGAAGGAGGACCTCGACACCTTGGCCATGTTGGAGGACAGGTGGAAAGGCTCAAGAACCTCAGGACTCATCCAGCCTCACCCTTAGCAAGACCCAAGTCGAGTCTGTCGTCACCCTTCTCTTTGACTAGGTTCAGGAGTCCGATAGCGCCGTCTCCTTCTCTGTTGTCGAGCACCCCTAGTTCAGGACCTTCCTCCACCACGTCAGCCCTCCCTTGGTCCCCCACCGTGAGCTTGCGGGGGCCCGCCTTGACTCCCAATGTGAGGAGGCATGGCTCAATAATGAGGCTAGGATTCATGATGCCCCCTTCTAGGTGGAAGCCCAACAACTACCAACGGCACCACCGTGTTCCGGAAGGCCGTGTTCACTAATGGAGGGAGGGGCCTCTGTCCTTATTGCCATCAATGAGGAGGAAACATGGGCATTTTTAGTATTTTTACTGCCCTCACGGTTTCCGTCAGCATCTATAAAGAATTTTCATCCCAAGTTAACAACTAACCAACCGCAAAGGTATAACTGCAACAATTCAGATGGATCGGGGGTATTTCAAATAATGTGTGGATCAAGAGTATAAATGCAGTACCCTAAGTTTATAAGGGTATATACGTAAAAGTTCCTAATTGATTTAGGGAATCTAAAGTAAGACACATGACATCTTCACATGTCACATCACTTATGAACTGTTGTTGTAGAAGGTGCAAAAGATTAAAAAATGATTGATTTGATGTCAAAAGTAGTAGTTTATGGGCACTTACTTGTTGGTTCTTCTCTTCTTGGAAGAGAGAAGCTTCTTGCACAGTCTTTGCTCTCTTTGGAAAGATAGACCAATGGAGCAATGGCTAAACATTACCCTATTCTCCTGTCTCAGCGAACCGGATCACCCGGCCGAGATGAACCGAGCCAGCTTCACCCGTCCATAGAAATAATCCAAGAAAAGATGGAACACAATGCACCAAATGTCCAACAAAAGTAAGATGCTCCGCTTAATAATCGATATTTCGTTCATAAATGGAGCTTCAAGTTTGGCTAGTAGTTAGAAGATGACAATTGATGTCAGCTGTGCAAGAAGCATCTCTCTTCCAAATAATGCCCACTGCCCAGTTTGATAGCATGTAGTAGTTGGGTTAATGGGGGAGAAAAAAACGGTTAAGTTATTTTTTCATTTTAAGGAAGTTTGTTTAAGCAAGGGGGTTCGGTAATAATAGGGTTATAGAGAGGTATCTCCTTGGTTAACTTATTCAAGTCAAAAAACTTAAGTAACTTAACATCATTCTTATCTAATGACTCTTTTTTTATCCCAAATTAAAATGACTTATTTTTTGGGTTAAACTACCTTTGATTTAAAAAATCTGGGTAGCTTAACTAGTTTTCAAAGTGAGTTCTAATGGCGTCCTTGCTGGTTATTAGTGTCCTACAAGTCAACACATATTAGTGATGACATTTGTAATTTTATACTAATTTTTTTGGTAATAATATTAATGATATTTTCTCATTGTATATTACTTGCATGAGATGATATTTATATTGTGATGTTTATAGATCTATGCAATAGGAATTAGATCATGATGAGATCATGATAATAAGATCAATTCTCTTTAAACACAGATCCTAAATATTCTTGGTCATAAGTTACTCGAGAAGGACATCAAGATAACAGAACAAACCAGTGTATTGTATACTCGTCCATATGATGGAGGTAGTTGGTCTCATGACTACTTGTGTGGAGACACTATGGGTATAGTGCAAGTGCTTATTGGAGAATGAGTTCAATAAATGATCCTCTCTCAGAATGTTGCATGGTTGATGACACCTGATTGTCAGAATGTGATTCTGTGATCCTAATTGTGTAATTGATCTTTGGACTTGAAACACTAAGGATGCTTTGTTTTAGTACTTCATTCTTTAATGTCGGACTATGGCATAGCTGATGAGTTGAGTGAAGTATTATGGAGATAATAATTCACTAAGTTAGAAGGAGTTATGAGTCAAAAAAGTCAACTCAGTATTAGGCCTAGAGGGTCACACACAAAAGGTAGTTAACACAACGATAATAGGGGATTGGATAAAAGATATCTAATAGGCTCATTTCTGACCAAGGACAGACACAAGATAATTAAGCATGTCACCAGGATGGTCCTGGTGACAGGGTCGACTGCCGCCAAGATGGTCCTAACGACAGGGTCAACTGTCACCAAGACTCCTGGTGACATAATCGATTGTCGCCAAGAGAGTCTTGGCGACAGTGACCTATGTCACCAACCAAAGTTGGTGACATCTTGTCTTGTCGTTAAGATAAACATGGCTAGTCGTCCTCCAATCTATACACAATATGGCCGCAAGACGTGCGAACCATGCAATGGTTGGGGTCTTAACCTCTACTTAGTAGAGAGGGTGTGTGAAGAGCTACAAGCTCAGCTCTTCACACACTCATCTCACTCTCTTCCACTCTCCCTTCTGCTCTCTCTCGTTTTGTTTCAATGAAAGAAGAGAAAGAGAGTTCTCTCTCTCTCCCGTAGCTGTTGATGTTGTTGTTCTTGCTCTTGTTGCAGCTAATGCTCCTATTGTAGCCTTATTGTTGTGCACCTCGGAAGTGCATGAGAGAAGAGACGCCGATGAGAGGAGCTGTTGTCATCAGTTGTCATTGTATGGACACCACTAGAGGGAGGTCGCGTGAGTTCCTTCCATTCACGAGATCAGTTCTACGTTTCAAGGGATTTATGAACTCCCCTAGGTGAGAAAATCTCCCCTTTGTATGGATTGCATGAGAGTCATGCACCCGGACATCATCCCAGTCTGATAAGTTTTTGTAGGGAATGTGTTTTTAATTTTTTAATTTTCTTCCGCTATGTATTTAATGTCTTTGCACGTTTCCCTGCAATTAGGGGTGTTCACTATTCGGTTCAAACTGAATCGAGCGATTCGGTTTGGTTTGGTTCGGTTTGAACATGAAATTTTTTTGGTTTGGTTCTAAACCAAATCGAAAAGAAAATTCGGTTTGGTTCGGTTTCTAACCTCTAGAAACCAACCAACCGATTAAATCGAATTACATAATAAATTTTAATTTGTATATATCTATCAAGTTTTTTCAATATATTTACGTAAAAATATATTATGGAGGTTAATATGGTCATCAACATTTAATACTTCATTTCAATATTATTTGATAGTGATTTATTAGAGAAACAAGTGATTAAAATCTTATTTAAGACTAAGAGAATCTAAAAGCCCATTTTTTTCAAGTTAAACAGAACCAAACTGGTTTGGTTTGGTTTCAAAGGACTTCGGTTTGGTTTGGTTCGAGTTGAGTCTGAATTTGGTTTGGTTTCCTAAAAATCTTCTATAAACCAAACCAAACCAAACTATGAATACCCCTACCTACAATCCTATGTAGAAGGAATGGTATGGACCCAACCCACTAGGGTCTAGTTTTCTTGGCCTTTCGGGCCATTAGCATCCAGCCGAGAATAGGCGGGAGCAACCCTTGGGCCCGTCATCCCTAAATGACTCAATCACCCACCAAGGCCTAGTCATCGACCTCTTGAACTATAATAAAACTGGGCATGTCGGCGTGAACAGCACGACCACACCTACAACCAGACATGTCCCTACAGTGTCAAGATAGAGCCTTGTCAACTGCTTAGTAGTCTCCATCTTGCCAGGAGATGACCTTTACCCCTGCACAACACATCCTCTCTCTCTCTCTCTCTCTCTCTCTCTCTCTCTCTCTCTCTCTCTCTCTCTCTCTCTCTCTCTCGGAGATTAGCGACAATAGCACTTCCCCCCCCCCCAAATATCTCGCGAGTAGAGTCAGATGACACTCCATTCCCTATTTGAGATCATGTCTGTGGTGGTCACTTCTGGCCACCTAGGCCCATGATGGCCCGTTACGGCCCTCTCATGTCCTGTCAACAGACGTGGCCTCATTTCAAGATGCCACGCCCTCATCAGGGTGGTTCAAAGGCCTCCAAGGTATGACCCCCGTGATCGGACTTCGCCAAGCTCCGCAGCAGCATATCCCCGAGCAAGTCATCGGTCCTTTCATACCGATCAACCACGGATGCTCCCAAACAGCACATTCGATCCCCATGCGGGTCACCTGCTCGGTGATCTTGTCCGGAGGTTGCCGAACAGCTCTTCGTGTCCTCACGACGGTTATAACCGCCCTAGGTCACGCGCCCCATCATCAAGAGGCACGTTAACTGCCTGGCATCTCAACGGACATCTTAGCGCATAACTCCTCCCGTTATGCGCGCCCATTAAGGCACCTTTCCAGGCATGATCTACCAACGTTACGCACGTCTGCCTCAGCACCTACGCCTATAAAAGTATAGGTACATGACCATACACTGGTACGTTCTCTCTCACGCGAACACAGTCTTACACTCAAAACCCCCTGCCTTGCAAGCCACATACTGACTTAGGCATCGGAGAGTTTTCCTCGGTCTTCACCGGGCCCTCCTAATCCTCTCTGGTGATTGCAGGACCCTTTGTCCGCTACCGGCGATCGTCATCCCCCTTTACACGAGTGTTAGGCCTGATCCGCTCCGGCCCAATCAAGGAAAAGGCCTCCACACTTTTGGCGCCGTCTGTGGGAACGACGTAGCCATGGCTCGCGGACGATCCTCTTACCAGAATGTGGGGAGTAGGGCGACGAGATCCCGTCAATCACGAGTGGACTCTCGCCGGCGATCCCCTCCTGTCGACGTCGACATCTCCCCTGCTGGCGTTAACAACGACGTCCCTGCACCAGTGGCCGCCGCGCCGGCAACAGCCCTCGAAGTAGCCGAACTTCGGGGGCAGATGCAGCAGCTAACGGGTGTCTGCCTTGCCCTGTAGGCTCAGCTGGTTGGACCACCAGCCCCCGCGGTTCCCCTGCCACGAGAGCGGCAGGCGGAGTCATCGCATCGGCGTTCTCACGTCCTCCTGGCGCCTCAGGAGCAGCAGGCAGACTCACCGCGCCGGTCGCACCGAGCCCCGTCCGAGGAGCGGGCGCCAGAGCGCCGCGGGCGCTCGCCCCGTCGCTCTCTTGCCTCCCCCCGTCCGCCGCGATCGGTTGTGGGAGCCAACTCCCGTGCGTCCGGACGAGGGGACCCCGCCAATTCCGAACAGGAGCTCGCCAGGCGCCTGCGATGCGTGGTCGACCTCGAGCGCCGCGTGGACGCGATGGTTCAGCGCGCGGAAGGGAAAGCTCCGACGGAAGATGACCTGGACTTCCGCTCCCCTTTCAGTAGGGAGATCCTGGAAGCTCGGGTCTCTCCCAAGCTCCCTCTGCCCACCATCGCGCCCTACGACGGCACCACCGACCCGGCCGACCACATCCACGGCTTTGAGTCGCACATGGTGTTCCACGGAGCATCAGATGCGGCCAAGTGCAGGGCCTTCCCTGCAACCCTCAAGGAGACTGCCAGGGCCTGGTTCGAGACCCTTCCGGCGGGCTCCATCTCCTCCTTCCGCCAACTGAAGAAGTCCTTTCGGGACAACTTCCTTGGTGGAAGGTCACAGCCGTGAACAGCGGCTTCCCTCCTGGCGATACGCCAGAAGAAGGGCGAGGCGCTCTGTGACTTTGTCAAAAGGTTTCGAACAGAGGCGCTTTGCATCTCGCGTCTGGACGTCCCTCTGGCAACCAGTGCCCTCATCCAGGGCACTCGCGATGGCTTCTTGCAGAGGACCCTTGGCGTCCAGCAGCCCGCCACCCTTGCCGAGCTACTTTCCATCGCACAACGCCATGCGGCTTGCGAGGAGAGCTTAGCAGCAGGTAGAGCGGAGCAGGAGGAGCAGTCTGACAAGAAGAGGCCTTCCGATAATGGCTCTGACCGTGATCAGAAGAAAGGACGATGCAACGGTGACTCTCCGCGCCGTCCGCGCCCCTTCACCAACTACACCCCCCTCACCGTGGCACCCGAACAGATCCTGGCGGAGATCAGGAACGAAGCATACGTTCGGTGGCCACAGAGGATGCGCTCCGACCCCAGGAGGCGCGACCAAAACAAGTACTGTCGCTTTCATCGCGACCACAGCCACGACACCTCTGAGTGCCGCCAGCTTAAGGACGAAATTGAGGACCTTATCAAGCGCGGCTACCTTGGACGGTTCGTGCGCCGGAATGAAGAACTCCCCAGACGCCAAGAGTGGACTCCCGAGCAGCCGATCAACAATGAGCCCAATGGGCAGGAGATCAACGTGATCGCGGGAGGCTTTGGCGCAGGCGGAGAAAGCACTCGAAGCCGACGCGATTACGCAAGGCGAGTGCACGTGGTAGATAGGCCTTCGGCACCTCGGCCGACTCCATATCCCACCAATCCAGCACGCGCACCGCCCGAGGAAGCCATAACCTTCTCGGACGAAGATCTTGTAGGGGTTACGACCCCACACACCGATGCATTGGTCATTTCGGCCACCATCAATCATTGTAATGTGCGTCGGATTTTGGTGGATAATGGAAGCGCCCCCGATGTCTTGGCTTACGATTGTTTTGTCCTCATGGGCCTGAAAACCGATCAGCTCGCCCCCGTAAATTCGCCTCTGTTCGGCTTTTCGGGAGTTTCGGTGCAGCCCATGGGAAGAGTTCGTCTCCCGATCACTTTAGGGACGGCTCCAAGGGTCGTGACCAAGATTGTTGACTTCTTGGTCATCAACAACATGCCTGGATACAACGCCATCCTCGGCAGAGGTCTGATCGGGCGCATCAAAGCGGTACCTTCGTCACTCCATCAGAAGATGAAGTTCCTGACCCCGAGCAGAATCGGCGAAGTGCTCGGGTGTCAGCGCGAGTCTCGCCGTTGCTATGTCCTCTCCTTAAGGGACAAGCAACCACTCGCGAACCCGGCCCCACCAACGACCGATCAGCCCTCCACCAGCCGAGGAACACCCGCTGAAGACTTAATTCCCGTCCAGGTAGATGATGACCCCGAGCACGTCTTGTACATCGGCGCTTTGCTGGCAGAGGCCGAGCAGCAACGCTACACAGCCTTTCTGCTGGCCAATTTGGACGTGTTCGCCTGGTCTGACGATGAGCTTCCGGGTATTCCCCCGGAAGTAATGGTGCATCGCCTCCGTCTGGATCCCCGGATTCCACCAGTTCAACAGAGGAGGCGACCTGTGAACCGAGAGCGGCAGACCGTGATTCAGGATCACGTTGTCAAAAGCCAAACTGTTGGGCTCTTCCGAGAAGCCCAATACCCAAGATGGATCTCCAATGTGGTCCTCGTACGCAAAGCCAATGGTAAATGGCGTGTGTGCGCTGACTACAAGGATCTTAATAAAGCAACGCCCAAGGATAACTTCCCCCTGCCGCGCATCGATCAGCTGGTGGACGCCACTTCTGGTCATGAGCTTCTCAGCTTTCTGGACGCCTACTCTGGTTATCACCAGATCAGTATGCATCCTCCGGACCAAGACGCCACGACGTTTGTTACAGACCTGGGGTTGTACTATTTCACCAGAATGCCTTTCGGTCTAAAGAACGCTGGCGCGACCTACCAGCGGCTGGTCAATAAAATGTTCGAGCAGCAGATTGGGCGCAACATGGAGGTTTACGTGGATGACACGCAAATGTACAATATGAAACTCAACTCTGCCAAGTGTGCGTTTGGTGTTCGTTCGGGCAAGTTCCTCAGTTTCCTCGTGTCAAACAGAGGAATAGAGGCAAACCCGGAGAAAATCCAAGCCGTACTTGAGATGAGCAGTCCGAAGACAGTGCGCGACGTCTGACGGGGCGTCTTGCGGCACTGAACCGGTTCATGTCCCGAGCAGCAAAAAGAAGTTTTAACTTCTTCAAGTTGCTCCGAGGCCCTAGAAGCGCCTCGAAGCAAGGGGGGCAAGTACGGTGGACTGCGGAGTGCGAGGCTGCCTTCACCGAGCTGAAGGCTTATTTGGCAGCCCCTCCTGTTCTCTCAAAGCCTGTGCTCGGGGAACCTCTGTTCGTATATCTTTCGGTTACCGAACACTCCATCAGCGCAGTCTTGATCAGAGAAGAAGGAGCGGTGCAGCATCCAGTGTATTACATCAGCAGGGTCCTTCAAGAAGCTGAAAGGAGGTACCCGCGAGCAGAAAAACTCGCCCTCGCTCTTGTCACGGCTGCCCGGAAGCTTAGGCCCTATTTTCAGGCCCACTCCGTTACGGTTCTAACCGATCAGCCGCTGAAATCCATCCTTCAGCGGCCGGAGGCTTCTGGCAGGCTTATCAAGTGGGCAATAGAGCTTGGTGAGTTCGACATCAGCTTTCGCCCTAGGACAGCAGTCAAAGCGCAAGCATTGGCAGACTTCGTTGCGGAATGTACTCTCCCTACCGAGCAGGATCCACCGTTGGCGGATGAACCCCCATGGGAACTCTACGTCGATGGATCTTCTTGCGTTACAGGGAGTGGAGCTGGCCTGGTCCTCACCTCCCCGGAAGGATTAGAGTTCCAATACGCCCTCCGATTCTGTTTTCCGGCCTCCAACAACGTGGCTGAGTACGAAGCTTTGCTGTCCGGTATCCGCATGGCTAGACACCTCGGAGCCCTTTGGCTTAGGGTCTTTAGTGACTCCCAATTGGTTGCCAGCCAAGTGAGCGGGCAGTTCGGAGCAAGGGAACCCCGCATGGCTCAGTACCTTCAACAGGTCAAGAGCCAAGCAGAGGGCCTCCTATACTTCGAAGTCATACATGTCCCACGGGAGCAGAATGCGCGAGCAGATGCACTGGCCAAGCTGGCATCTTCAGGTGACATCGCCCCTTCCCGCTCCATGTTTATCGAAGAGCTCGCCTCGCCGAGCACTGAAGTAGATGTCACAGCCATAGAGACGGGCCCACCAACTCCGAGCTGGATGGACCCTCTCTTGGCGTACTTACTCCGGGGTGAGCTTCCACCCGAACAGAGCGAAGCCTGAAAAATCAGGATGCGTTCTCAGCATTTCACCCTCGTAGAAGGTAAGCTATACCGACCGTCCCTGTCAAGACCTCTTCTACGGTGCCTCAACCCTGAGGAACCCCTAGCTGCCACCGAAGAAGTCCATGAGGGGCTGTGCGGAAGCCACCTGGGGGGCAGAACGCTAGCACGCAGCATTATCCGAGCAGGGTTCTGGTGGCCTTCTCTTCAGAAAGATTGCATGTCCTTCGTCAGGAAATGCCCGGAATGCCAGAAGTTCGGACAGCTTATCAAGCAACCTACTGAACAGCTTCATAACCTGTTCGAACCGCGCCCTTTCGCCAGATGGGGCATTGACATCTTGGGTCCCTTCCCAGAGGCGCAAGATCGGAAGAAGTTTCTGTTCGTTGCCATCGATTACTTCACCAAGTGGATCGAGGCCGAACCTGTTGCCACGATCACCGAACAAGCTGCGTGGAAGTTCGTCTGGAAGAACCTCCTGCAGGTTTGGCGTCCCAAGAGTGATCACCTCCGACAACGGGAAGCAGTTCGACAGCACCTTCTTCAAACAGAAATGTGCCGAGCTCGGAATCTATAACCACTTCACCTCCGTGGCACATCCCCAGGCTAACGGTTTGGTAAAAATGCCAACCGAACGCTGCTGCACGGGATCCGCACAAGAGTGGAGGCTGCAGGAGGATCATGGATTGAAGAGCTCCCTAGCGTTCTTTGGTGCCACCGAACAACGGCTCGGGTAGCCATGGGAGAGACACCCTTCCATTTGGCTTACGGCTCAGAAGCTGTTGTGCCTCTGGAAGTAGCTCTGCCCACCATTCGAACAACCCACTTCGGTGAAGCCGCCAACAACCGTGCTCTTCGGGAAAACTTGGATATGCTTGGCGAACGACAGAACGACGCCAGCATTCGCCTTGTTTCTTATCAGCAACGGCTTGCACAATACTATAATGCGCGAGTTCGGGAAAGGCGGTTCAACGTGGGAAATTTGGTTCTGCATCGCTGTTCGGCTTCGGATCCCCGAAGAGCAGTCGGAAAACTTGCCATCAAATGGGAAGGACCTTATCAGGTCACCCATGTCCTCGGAAAAGGCTCATATAAGCTAACTACCCCTAGTGGCGAAGCCATACCCAGGACTTGGCATGTATCTAACCTCAAGGCTTATCATTTATAAAAGCCTTTGTTCAGCATCCTACTCCTCTTCCCCCTGTTCCTATGGTTACACAAGCGTTCGGCATACACCCCTGATCGGAACCTCCTTTTCGGTTCCCAACGATCTGTGCTGTACATGCAACGCTTATAAAACCGGCAGATATCCATCCAAGCAGGAACAATGATGAAAGGGAGGAAATAGAGAAAGAGACGCCGTAGTCAAAGCATAGAAAAGGAAATCTTCATTTACTGATCTTTTTTTTTTTTTACAAGCAGGTCCCTTGGACCACGGTTACAAAAGGGAAATACAAGAAGAACATGGAGCATGGAAATTAAGGAGCCTGCTCGGAAGGGCCAGCATCTTCACCCGAAGTAGGCATCCGCCCAGACTGGAATTATGCGAATCACACACCATCTAAATGGGCGTCATGGGTGCGACGCCGGCACTCCCGAACGGCGGCCTCAAAGGCCTCTCGGGTGCGTTCAACCCAAGATAGCCACTCCCCGAGGTCCTTCCCAGCGTTGAGACCCACTCTGTAGCAGCGGGCCCCATACTGCTCCAGGTCTTCCTTGTATTCCGGCCCGGCCTTGTATTCAGCAACGGCACGGACCCCCGCATCTGCTACCACCTTGGCTAGGGCGTCCTTCTCGACCCGTGCCAAGGTAGCATCCAGCTTCGAAGCCTGGAGGGCAGCTTTGAGGTTCTTCACCTCCTCCTCCAGCGCCGCCTCGCGAGCCTTATGCCTCGCTGAGAGGTCCTCGCAGAAAGCCGTCTGCGCCTCAAAGAAATATTTTTGCTTATGACCCCGAGCAGCTAGGGCCTTGAGGATGCCCAGCGACTTGGACATTCCGTCCGCAAGCGCCTCCAGATCGATGTCGCTCATTCCCTCATCCTCTAGGCCCTCCGGGTGGTAACCTTCCACCGGTCTCTCCGGAGTCTGCTAGGGGGGAAGATCCAGGCATCTCGCCAGCTGGTCGAGATGGGAAGCGGTGGGGCTCGCAGGCAGCTCCCTTGGCGCGTTCTCCATACGGCGAAGTGTCGCCTCCAACGCTGCCACTGAGGGGTCTTCGGGAAGCCTCTTCAACAACACTTCTCTCAGGGGCATCCGGTCATCATTGGACTCTTCAGCCCGAACACCGCCCCCAACTTCCGCTGCCTCCCCTCTAGCACCTTCAACTACCTTGGCGGTTGCAATTACATTAGCAACCACCTCGGTGGGGGGCATGGGGGGCAGGGTGCCCCCGGGGGTAGTAGCAACCTCCTCGGCGGCCCCCGTTGTCGCGGCCGCTTCTTCAGTGGCCCTTGTAGCAGGAACCACTTCCTGCCCCTCGGACAGAGTTGCGTGTGGCAGTTGAGCCACCTCGCTGCTCGCCAGCATCCCAGCAGAGGCGGAAACCTCCGTCGCACCGGTGTCCTCCTCGGCTCTGGTGTTCTTCGGGGAGAAGACCCCCTCAACCTCCCCAACAATGGCGGTTGTTGTGGCGACCATCCCTGGCGCTTCGATGATCGGAGGGCCCTCCTCCCTCCGAGCAGGAGACGCCATGTGACGGAACGCCTCGGCCAAGCCCGTTAAACTGATAACGTACTTGATCCGAGTCTGCCTCCCGCGAACGGGCCGAAGCCTCGCAAGGGAAACCAAACCACAGTCCGTGTAAACATAAAGGAACACACCACAATTCATATATAATTTTTTCCACAATTTACATAGCCATATTCCATTAAAACTGTAAAGATGTACAAGAGTCTGGGGCATACCCCGAGATACAACAAAAGAAAGTAAACAACTACAAAACTACACTGCTAGAACTACTCTGCTGGAGGTACTGACCCTGCACCGCTACGACGCGGCCCTGAACTGGACGTCGGACGAGAAACGTCCTCCTCGATCTCACCTGTGGGGGTAGGGGGTGAGCCTCTCTAGTCACTGGCTCAGTAGGGAACTCCCCCAAAGCCGAACAAACCACAAACCACAGGTACGAAACAGTAAACAGTACCAACAATATATAAAACAGCTAAGCAGGTAAGTAAAGCTGTAAAGGTACTCACCGTCTGCCGACTACGAGAAACAGCTGTAATAATTAAACGGCAAACCCAAACAGGTGTACAAGCTAGAGTAGAGACAGCCAACACGAGCCACGTAAACTGGTTCGCGACACCAGAAACTGACTCGGACAACTAACACAGGTCTACCTCTCAGTCTCGCAGCCACGGACGAAAGGTCCAGCTGCCGCTCCACGAGAAAAGACAAGCAACTGTGAGACCAACTAAACACCACCACCTGTAAACCACACGGTCACAGGCCCATGCCTGGCATCTCCAGAGACCCTGGCCTGGGCTCGCTAGAGTGAGTCACTGGAAAAAGGACTAGCTGGGGTCCAGTGTCGACTACTGGTGTCCGTACCCCCAACTACGAGCGCACTACAAGTGACTAAAAACAACCACAACTGTCATTGTCCCACTGTCGTCTTTCCCTCAGCCCGACGTGCAACTCAACACAAGAGTGAGGGTGTCCAGGTCAGACGACACAGACCTCGACGGTACAACACAAGTACCGGGACAAAGCCCCGAGCTAACAGCCTGGCTCACAAAGAACTTGGGGCACCCAACTGGAGAGGTAACCACGGTAGGCGTCGTACTACTCGCCACGTACACAGAACCACGTGCACGTCATACACAAACCACGTAAAACCTCACGTAAACCACAAGTAACCACTGGTCCACTACACGTGAACCCAACTGACTTGCGTACACAACGCGCAGTCACCGAAGTAAACGATTAACAACATACCTTGTATGCTCAACACGTAAACCAAGTGCACTCAGTGCACTTCATGTGTTAACACACATGCATTATCGATAATTTTGTACTTAGTCATTTCTGCTCATATAGAAGTAGGCGGCCACATCGACTGTCGTTTACAGGGAGTAGACGGCAAGGTCCCTGGCCGTCAACCTCCTGGCTGAAGAGCTTGGCGGCCATCGATGTTGACGCCAAGTTCTCCGGCCATAAACCCTGCAAAAACCCTAATCCGGCCCTGCGGGCTTTCTAACTGTTCTAACTACTGAAAAACATGCAAATGCATATCCTTTAGTATATCAGAACCCAATGCAACCCGTTATAACATGATTCGTACAATAAACTACTCAAACCACCCATTATCCCATATGGTGCAACTCTATCCAAACATGGATTATCATGCTGATTCAGGTGATTATGATGTGTTTTAATGTTTCTACGGAGTTTAACGGGTTCGTCCCCTACCTCAGAACGCGTTAGAATCTCCCGCAATCCCCCGGTTCACGCCGAGCCCTCCGCGAGCTCCCACGCGAATTACACCACGCCGCGACGTTTCCTTGCGTAATTCGGCGACGCCGTGCGTTCTACAATCGTCCAACTACTCCTCGGTACTTGTTAGAAGCTTCAAAGACTCGGGGGCAGCAAGTTGGGGCAAGAGGGAATGAGTGAGAGCTGAGAGAACTGCCCTCGGGTGAGCCTATAACCTGCACCATTCTCAGGTTGGCGTCAACCCCCATGCCGCTAATAGCCACCGCCAGTCTAAACGTCCACATCTACTGCCGCCAAGTTCATGCAGTAAACGTCCATGAATCTGGACGCCAACAGTCAACGACTACCCCTTGGCCGCCAACTTCAACAGAACAGCAGCATGTCCTGTTTCAATTCAGGACCAACCCTGCTCTTCACCTGCTCAAGCCACGCATTCACATTACACATTCTACACAATTGACCCACATTGGCCTCACAATGGCCGCCACATTCACAACACACACGATCCGCATGGATCCGAAAAGCACGCGACGTTACACGCCGCGACTTCTCCGCTCCTCCTGGAAGAAGCTCCTGTTGTGTTGCTGGTGGCATCGTGCTCGGCACCACCAGTATTGGAAGCATCCGAGAGCTCCTTATCCTTTGAGCAGGTGGATCCCCTCGCCTCTTCCCTGGCCGGACTTTCTGATCCGTCGCTCACAACGACGAGCCCCAGTTCGGTCGCCATCCTCTGTGCGACCCCTGGGCGCACCACGGAGGACATCCGCAGTGCTCCCTGATCGGCCAACTCCACGGCCTTATGTTTCTTGCGCAGCAGCAACTGCGCCTCTTCCATTTCCTCTTCAGTCCCCTCCTCATCATGTTGAGGAGTAGCTTGGACCATCTTCTTCTTCTTCCGAGCACGGAGTTGTTCTGCGTCCTCCGCGCCCTCATCGAACAACACTGGCCTCTTCTTTATAGAGGCGGAAGGACGAGTCGTCCCTTCGCCCTTCTCCGGTGGAGTCCGAGCTCCAGCCGAAACCACCTCCCTGGTGGTCTTCTTCTTCAGATGAATTCTTCTGGGCCCCTTTTCAGGGACCCGTGCCTTTGCTGGGCGCTCCTGGGTGGACGAAGGAGCAACAAGCGTCGTCGTCACTGCGGCGCCAACCCTCACGGCAGAGGGAACCCGAACAACGGCCGCAACGTCGTCGTCCTCGTACACCATGTGCGCCAGAATAGGGATCTGTTCGGCGAAATCTTCGTTCGCCTCCAGATCCCTCCCAGCCTTCAGCTCCGCGGCAGCTGCGCACAAAAAGGAGAAGAAAAAGAAGAGTTAGAACAAGGTCACCAAACCAACAAGTAAATGACCAGAGTCCATATACTTACTCCACGGTTTGCTTAGGCCATGCTTGACGAGCGAGAACTCAGTCACATAGCCTTCTCCATTCCTAACACCTGCTCGGAGAAGACTGTCCGAGGCCCTCGCCTCGTCTTGGACCAGCTTCGGAAAGCTGTCCTTCCGTGCCGAACGATAACAGTGGGGAATCCCCACTCTGCACCACCCCGGTGGCGCACGAAGAACAACCTGTCCATCCAACCCTTGTTGTTGGAGTATTTGTTGGACAGCCCTATGTGCATCCTGTCTGTTCGGTGCTTCGCATAGTAGATATCTGCTCCTAACGGCCGAGAAGCAGACAGCTTGAAGTGAGCCCGGAATACATCCGCCGAGCCCCGGATCTCCTTGATCTTGCAGATGACGCCAAAGATACATATGTACCTCCATGTGTTGGGCGTCAACTGTATTGGCGAGACGCCCCAGCAGTTGAGAAGCGTCTTTGCCACTTCCGGCAGCGGTAGCCGGAAGCCCGCCTCCAAGTGATCCACGGAGAGGAGGAGACAACCTGGTTTGTTCACCAGGAACGACTCCCCTTCCTTCACATCGATGATCTCGTATTCATCACCGATTCTGAAGCGCTCATGAAGCCCACTGTAATGACGGCATCGAGGCCCGCTAGACGCCGCGATGGTCACTCCGCTTGCTCCGGCAACGGCCTTCCCTCTATTCGCCATCACTGGAGAGTTGCAGGAACCAGCGGAAGCAAGAAAGGACGAAGGAGAAGGTGGGGAGCTTGGAAGGCAAGAAAACTCAAAGGCTGAAATGCTGGAGGGTTTTTTCGAAGGCGTGGCTCCCGCCTTCGCCTCCTCCCCTCCTTATAAGGGAAAGGGAGGGAGCAAAATTCGAGGCGGGCCCTAAACGCCGCTCCTTCCATTTTTCAAAATTTCTCCTCGGGCGCAACGCTGGCGGCCGTTCGAACGCAACGGCGACACTCCTGGCTTGACACGACTTCGCACCCATCATGACGGGCTAGCCGTTTGGCAGAGTTCCAGGCGGCGGCACCACATAGCTCTCTGCAACGGGCCATCGCATTAAATGCGGAAGCGACGCCCTCGAAGTGCTCGTGACGCCGAGCCACTCGAGAGAGTGGGGGGCAAGTGTGGTGGTCACTTCTGGCCACCTAGGCCCATGATGGCCCGTTACGGCCCTCTCATGTCCTGTCAATAGACGTGGCCTCATTTCAAGATGCCACGCCCTCATCAGGGCGGTTCAAAGGCCTCCCAAGGTATGACCCCCGTGATCGGACTTCGCCAAGCTCCGCAGCAGCATATCCCCGAGCAGGTCATCGGTCCTTTCATACCGATCAACCACAGATGCTCCCGAACAGCACGTTCGATCCCCATGCGGGTCACCTGCTCGGTGATCTTGTCCGGAGATTTCCGAACAACTCTTCGTGTCCTCACGACGGTTATAACCGCCCCAGGTCACGCGCCCCATCATCAAGAGGCGCGTTAACTGCCTGGCATCTCAACGGACATCTTAGCGCATAACTCCTCCCGTTATGCGTGCCCATTAAGGCACCTTTCCAGGCACGATCTACCAAGGTTACGCACGTCTGCCTCAGCACCTACGCCTATAAAAGTACAGGTACAGGACCATGCACTGGTACGTTCTCTCTCACGCGAACACAGTCTTACACTCAAAACCCTCTGCCTTGCAAGCCACATACTGACTTAGGCATCGGAGGGTTTTCCCCGGTCTTCACCGGGCCCCCCTGATCCTCTCTGGTGATTGCAGGACCCTTCGTCCGCTACCGGCGATCGTCATCCCCTTTACACGAGTGTTAGGCCTGATCCGCTCCGGCGGCCCAATCAAAGAAAAGGCCTCCACAATGTCAATCCGAGATGCACCTCTAACAGTCAAGTAACAAGACCCTTGAGAGACAGTAGATATGTGAACTCTACACACACGCTTAAAAGAGGATAAACAACGAACAAGAAAGATAAGAAACGAGTTTTAGAGTTTTCACAATTGTATGCAGGAGCACTCATACTCTCTACCATTCTCCACCCTTGTTCTGACGCCATCTCTCTCATCAACAAATTTCATAGCCTGTGAAGATCGGACAATATGAGTTTGTCCACTGTTTTCTAACCTCTGGAGTTTTTTTAATCTTTTTTGGTATAAAACATCTTTGAAAACACAAATATATGAAAGTTTTCATCGTCTCCATCATGCATGAGAACTCTGGAAACTAAATATTGTACAAACCTTATTTCTCTATAAAAATGCGTACTTTTTCATCTTGGACGTTTGCCATCTTTTCCCAAACACTACTGATGTGATGTACACTTTTGGTTGGCATATGCAGGGAGTATTTTGAAAAAAAGAATTAATTAACCGAGGGTGTTTATAGGATAAGTCTAAAGTTAATAACTTCACAGTCAATAAATCTAAAGTTATAATTTTTAGTGTTCAGACTGAAAATTAATTAACCCCTCCTAATTTGAACCTGTATTTAATTTTCCCCAAAAAAAAGACAATATATTATTCACCGACGAACGACACCTGGCGGTCACGGAGCCGCTGGCGGCTGTCGTCCCGCGCATGTGACCGTTTATGTGCAACACCAAATGCGCCAGAGGAAGCCAGATGCAGCACGGAGGGGCATATTCGTTATTTCGTAGTCTCCGATGGGCATTTTGGCCGGGGCACCTCCCTAACAAGTCCACAACCGACCCTTCTGCACCGCGTCACGAGGGCCAGGTGTTGAATGCCACAAAAAGACAAAAAAAAAAGGAGGTTAATAGAAGTATAAATACTTCCAAACGGAGAAGAAGGTGTCGTCGTCGCATGGAGGAAGGCGGAGAGTTAGTTGCAGTTGAATTCGCTGAAAGCTACACGCAGCGCGAGCTGGTTCGCCATCCTCCGCCTCCTCCTCCTCCTCGTCCTCCGACTCTCCTTGTCGATTTGCCCGCCTGCGAGCTCCTCGTGGCGCGCTCTGCATCTGGAGCGGGAGCTCGGGTTTCCGGTGCGCTCCTCGTCGGATCAACACGCTCGGCGAAGCGGGCGGTTCAGGTGCTTTATTCTCCTTTCCTTCTTTTGGTGTCATCTGAGCCGTTTCGAAGCGTTTTTTCTTTCCCTCGTTCGGTTTTGTTCACTTTCTTCGTGGGCGTTGGCTTTGGATGGCAATGAGCGTGTGTCGTGTGAGAATTGTGTTTGGGTTGTGGCGAGGAGCGTGCTGGATTCGTCTGGGAAGACGAGGGGTGGTTCGGGTGTTTGGATGCTTCTAAGAAAGGTTACGAATCTAGTGGAGAACAAGAATTTCTCTGTCTTTCTTCTTTTGGGGGAAATACGTGGGGGATTTGGGAAGCGGAGTTCGCAATAGACAAATGTTTTTTTTGCGGATTTCGCTTTTTTTTCCCTTCCTCTTGATGATTTAAAGGCCTGTCGCGTCGTGGAAGGTTAGAAGAGGAAATTTGAGGTTATTAATGATGTTTGTTTAACAGTGTTGGTTTCCCCAGCGTGTAAATGGTTGTTCTTTTATGCTTTTATTATCTGAATTTCTGGCTGTGGGAATTCTTTCCGGATTTTTAAATTATTTCATAGTGAAAAAAAATCTGTTGTTTGTTTGATGCAGGAATTGCCATTTTGTGTCCTAAACAAGCCAAAGTTATTCCGGAAGTTCGACTATTGAAGTATCTAGCTTCGTTGTCCTGGGATGAGCAACTTCTTCTGTTCTCTGTTTTCTTAAAACTTCACGTTCTTGTGAGGATTTATGCATCTGAATATTTCCTTCAGTAGCGCTCTCATCTAAGGCCAAAACAAAAAAAACAAAAAAAAAAATAGAACGGAGATGTCTCTGTTATCGACAATCATGGCTACCCAGGGCGGAGGACAATCCATTTTTGCGACTATGATGCTTGCCGTTCTACCTATCGTGAAAGTCTTCACTATGTGCTTTATGGGGTTTCTGATGGCCTCTAAATATGTGAATATTTTGCCAGCTAATGGTCGGAAGCTTTTGAATGGGGTACGAAGATTTTCTCTCTCCTTAATGATACTCTGTCTCAGTAGCACTTATCAGATACTAGACCATGTCACAGGCAAAACCAATTAGTGTTGAAACAAACATGCTACAGGAACTGATGGGGAACGTTGCTCGGTAGGATTGTGCAGAGGTTGCTATGTCTTCTGAGTTTGTTTTTCTAATTTGAGAATGATGCTTCTAATGTGCTAGTTGTGAATAACAAATTGGAATGAGAAGATAAAACAATCTTGTCAAGGATGAAGTTGTGGCTGTTACAAATTCATGTTGATTCATTTGTATAAAAAAAATTAAGACCATCAGCATACTTTCATGAATAGACTATGCTACTGTGGTAACTGTACAGCCCAATTTTTTTGACTCGTTGTTCCCGTCATTGCTGTGTTTCTTTTCTAGGATTACTAATGGCATCTCTGGATATATATTGCAGTTGGTCTTTTCACTACTTCTTCCTTGTCTGATATTCTCTCAACTTGGACGAGCAATTACATTTCAGAGAATAATGGAGTGGTGAGGACCTTTACTATGTCTCCTGTATTTGAATGACAAGAATCAAGAATTTGGAACTTCTGATCTGCCCACCCCGCTGAATATGCCATAGCATATGTGGGTGAATCTTGGATCTAATGACGTTTTGAAAAAAAAAAATAGTGATGATATAGATAAACAACTTCTTAGAAAAATTTCATTAAGACAGAAACATCTTAGAGAAACTCATTGTGTATATCTGGTAATCAGTTTCTGCTACAGTACATATGGGTTGCTTTGGGTTCTGAATCTGGCAGCTATATCAATTTAATGTACTACTTATCTTCACTCATTTAGACAAGAGCTTTTTTCGTCATTGCATGATTGAACAAGTCCTTGAATTCACATAGAAAGGCTGTAATGATAAATTACATTTGCAGGTGGTTTATTCCCATCAACATCATTCTTGCTACAATATCAGGCTCGTTAATAGGTTTTCTTGTTGCATCTGTCGTACGACCTCCATACCCCTACTTCAAGTTTACTATTGTACATATTGGAATCGGTAAGGCACCTGTTCTCATCATGAAAGAATATTAAAAAGGGAAGTTTCTCTGTGAATCAATACATAATCAAGCATTTGAATTTCCTTCTGCGTATGATCACATAATAATAGTCAAATTGTATTTAACTTTATTTCAAGGATGTCCTGTCCATTTCTTTAATTCTTTGATCAGTTTAAACATGTTCCCCACATCCCTAGTTTACTTGGAAATGTTGCATGCCATAGGAAGCGCAGAACCTTAAACCTATGGATCCTGTCTAGCAGCAAGGGTGGTTCTTCAACTCCCTGCCTTTGTCATGGTTTATGGTTTATCTGGCATCAGACAGGGATATCCTTGAGCTTGTGTAGGAAGTGTTTTGTCAGTTCTGGGGCTTGCCATCAAGAGCATGTGAAACAAATCTTGTCATTTCCCATGATCTTTGGTATGTCAATAATTAATGGGAAAAGTCTCTTTCATCTAAACTTTTCCACAGATACAACTCTTGATTTGCTAACTCAGCAACTTGGTCATATTACAGCATACTCATTTTGGTGTTTTATTATATGGTATCTATGATTCTGCTATATATGAGTCTGCTAAAATTTTGCACAGATTCAGTTGGGCATAAAATGAGTTGGTAGATTGGACATTTTACAGCATACTCATCTGAATTATATGTGTAACACACTGTCATCTGTCTTCCTTTAGATCATGTTATGCTTTTTCCTTCCTGACCTTTTATGGTGTTACCCATAAAAAATACCATTGTAGGGTTGTGGGAACTTAATTGGGTATTTTCCCTAATGTAAATATGTGAGTGAAAGCATTTTTATGCATCTCTAATTCTCATTTCTGTTTTAGCATATGAGAAGCAATGGTTATCTTTATGTATCAGGGCTTCATATCTGTTTTTCCTGTTGCATTCTGCTTTTAACAATTTTATAATCATGTTAATACCTCAATTTTGGGCTTCTGACTTATGGGTAACTTTACATGCAGGAAATATTGGAAATATTCCTCTTGTTTTAATTGCTGCTTTATGTCGGGATGCATCCAATCCTTTTGGTGACTCCGATAAATGTAGTGTAGATGGGACTGCATATATCTCCTTTGGCCAATGGGTATGTCATGTCTAAGATTATTATTTGTAAGCATTCATAGCTTAAGTTATATTTTTGCACATTTTTTCTTTATCATAGGTCATAGCAACTTTAACTGACCTCTTATCTATGCCCAATGAGATTTGTTCTCCTTAGCAACACCTTTTACTATATAACTTTTGGGTTTTTTACATTTTATTTCCTACAAATAAGCATATTTCATGAGGACTTGGGGATCGCTCTAAGTGATAGTAAAATGAGAGAAAGTAAACTCAGATAATTTGGACACGTGCACTGTCGTCCTAACTCAGCATTTGTTAAAAGATGTGACCAAATCTTAGTGGATGTTAGTAAAAGAGCTCACGAAAGGCCTAAAATGAGATGGCTCAATGTTATTAGGAAGGACATTGGCTTCTTGAGTTTAAATACAAATATAGGATTTGATAAAAATCTTTGGCGGAACAGGATTCATGTAGCCCAATGGGATAAGGCTCTAACGATGGTGACAAATAAGTGTATTTCCTTATTTGTCCCTCAAATACAACTATTATTTTTTAGTCTCTGAATAACTCTTGCATAAAAGTCCATCTGGTATGCAGATGTTAAAAAAAAAGAATATTTTGGACTATATTCCATTTGGAGGTAACGGTGGGATGAAAATACCTAAAATACCCTAACTTATTTGTTTTATCTTTAATCTTCACCAACTCCCATTCCCCCCCGCCCTCCATCCCCTTCTTCATCGAGACCAGCGGCTTCGCTCGACTGCGGCGGGGGCGCAAGGAAGGAGGCACACTTCAGTGGGGTGTGGAAGGATGACTTCAAGCTATAGGGAGAAGGAGCCCTGGTCGAGAACCCCGCTGGTGCCATGGTGTCTGAGACGCAGATGCAGGCCAACTTCCCCAAAGAGGCTGTTCACCTACAACGTCGGCAAGGTTCAGCCAAAGAAGGTGGTCCAACGGAGTCTCACCAGGCATTGTGCGAAGGAGCAGTGATAGGATTTACATACTTCAACGGCACACCACCATTCTCCTCTGCTGGTACATCCAGGGGATGACTAGCCCACTAGCCAGTCGGCTAGGCTAACCAGCTAGCGGTACCGAGTTGAGTCAGTTGAAGCCAAAGGACGTCTAGCAGCTGTCATCTTCATCACGAGGAATGAAGAAAGTATGGATTCTCCAATCCCTCTGGAACAGTAGCAAGAACCATGGTGCCCTCGGTGATGTCGCCGGCAGGTGATTGCAGCAGAACTGGGGTAGCCATCAACCAGAGGAAAACAAAACTGCTCTGATACCAAGAAAGCTAAAGCAGAGTACCAAAGAATGGTGGAAAAAAGGCTCATTAAAACAGTGTTTCGGTTTCGACTTTGAGGGCCTTCTAAGTTGCTCTTTTGTGAATATAGCGTAGATCACTATACTCTAAAAAAATACTCTTGTTCCACTATGCCAATGGCTCAAACCATGGTTTGCCGAATTGGGGCGAATTGGCCCGATCCCCCGAATCGGTGTGAATCAGGGGAAAATCGATCCCTGATTCCCCTGATTCATCCAACTTGGTTGATTCCCTTCATATATATATGATATACATTACGAATATGTATGTAATCAATATAAATGTATCTCAAATATGTATATATATATAATATGTAATATATATGCACCCATGCTAATCGGTCCGAATCGGACGGATTCGGGGGAATCAAGGCGATTTTCCCGATTCGTCCACGATTCCGATCCGACCAACCCTGGCTCAAACTGAGTTGGCAGAAGACCCTCGCTACGGCCACGCCAAGCCATCAACCCCCAGGCCGCCATCGCTCTCCTCCAAGCTGCCACTGCTGCCGCCTCCACACACACACACACAGAGGTCACTAGAGTGAAAGAGGGTGCATCATGTTACCGAGAAAATCCTGCTGGAAAAGCTTCCAATGGTGGACGAGGGAAACCTTAATGATAGACTATTCATAGAAGTCTCATCTTAGTCACCACCGCCCAGTGTCCTCCTCATCGGAGAAGCTGAAGGGCGCAAGGACGATGGTCTCCCAAATGGCTACCTGCAGAGGCAGCAACAGGTATGTGCCCGGCAGAGTGAGCAAGCCCTGTGGGAGAGGTGGCTGCACTCCAGGCGTTGGCACATCTCCTTTGTTCCTTCCCGGATGGAGCAGAGACAAATGGCACACTCCTCCTCCTACTGCTCCTGCCTTTCCAGTGTGGGACAAAGAGGGGACAATGTGGGGGCAAAGAGGTTAACTAACCAAGGGCTATGTAGTCTTTTCCCATTGTCTGGTTAATTTAACCAGAGTAGGGTTGCACTTGGTTACGGAATTGAATGATAAGGACTAATAAGACCGACGACAAAGATTTCAGGGACTAAAAAAATAATAGTTGTATTTAAGGGACCAATAAGGAAATACACTTATTTGTAGGGACTAAAAAGTAAAAACCCATAACTTTTATATCTTCAAGCAAATGTGCTTTTAACCCTTTTTCCCCCCTTTTTATGGCAATCTATCCTGGTCTCTCTATTTCATAGGAGTAGTTTCCATTAACAAGTTCTCTAGCTGTTCTTTTATGTCTTCAAGTAGACAAACTTGTCATTGTTCTAGTATTTTTACCTAGGACTAGTTTTTCTTTAAGAAAGATCTTTATTGGAAATTTAAAGACTGACCATATTTTCTTGTTTGATTGCAGTCCTTTCCGTGATTTATAGGATCAGATCAGGTTTGGCTAGTTTGGCCTTTCTGATCAGTTGTTCCTATTCTGTCCAATCCCACACCGATGATCTCTGACCTCTTGGTATGATCAACTGAATTGGTCTGAATTTGGGTGATCCTGACTGGGTTGGCCCAGATCGATCAACATTGGTCTGACTTGTCTGATCTCTTCCAACTTCCTGAGTCCCAATCCCACCAGTTTCTCTGAGTCTCACCCAACCCTTTTCTAAGATTGATGGCAATGGACAAGAAGAATAAGGATGAATAGTGTTAAATTTTAGACTGGATTGGGTCTTCAACTCAAAACCTAAAGGTGATAAGTGGAGAGGGGTCCACTATTATAAACTCACTGTATTTTTGTCCCTTTTCAATGTGGGTCTATTTTTACATGCCCCCTTACCTGCAGGCTAGTTTTAAGCTCTACCACGTGGACCATAAACTTTGGGTACACGGTATGGATCTTACCGTCGGTTTTGGTACCATGTTAAATTTAATATTAGATTGGGCATTCCAACTCAAAACTTTGAGGTGATGAATGGAGAGGGCTCCATTATTATAGGTTCACTATATTTTGCCTTGTCAACATGGGACTATTCTTACAAATAGAATTGCTTACAGATGTGCCTCCAGCTGTCACCACCATCTGCCATTTTAATGCAGCCATGGAGATCTGTTGCCTTCGATGCTGTCACATGCAACTGCCATTGCAACCTGCCTGCTCTTCTTCTGCATTTTTGTGTTTCCAATTTCTTTTGGGCGGGGGACATTTAAAGTATATAATAAACGGTGGAGGTGGTTAAATGCATACAAACATCCTTAGCTACTAATTATACATACATCTTATAAAATGTAAAACAGATATAACTGGTCCGCATTCATTCAGTGTGGCCCAAATTGGGCCAAAGTGGGATCAGACGATCTTTATTTGATGACTCTGGATATTCCTATTCCAATTCTTCAAAGTTCAAACCCATCGCCAATCCCTTTCACAATACTAACACATGGCTGCATAATATTCAACCTCTAATATTGACATCCCAAAGTGGAGACACACCATCGGCAATGTGGACTCTTCAGATGTTCTTCCGAAACCGCAGGAGGGAATGGCCAATGTAATTTATTTTCCCCGTGTTAAAGACCCAAACTTTAACCCAAAACATAGGTATTGAATTGAGGGGAGTCCTCTTCTTAATGAGAGATGTTGGACTAATCCTCAATGACCCCTTCACGCCAAACCCAAATGGTTATGGTGTAAATGGCATAAGATGGATGGGTTGGTACAACAAGAAAAGTTCATCGCATACCATGTTAAAGGTCCGAACTCTAACCCAAATTCTAGGTGTTCAGTTGGGGGAATGCTCTACTGATAAAGAGGGAAGATGCCCACAGATTTGAGAAAGTGAGATGGGAACAAGGCGGCAATTTCACAATCAGATCGGCAAGACACTTTCACTGTTTCACAAGGTTGAAGAATGGTGACTTGGATGGACCAACATTGTTTGTACTTTATAGTAACCAACTTCCCAATGAATCAGAATATTTGTGTGTTGGACAGCATGGGCTTGACTTCAAACTATAACAGACTGAGAACCATCGGAATGCAGATTAAAAATATGTGTATCTTCCATGGAACTTTAAGAACAGCATGAGTTTGATTTCCAAACTAGTTATTAAAGGTGGTGTCATTGCAACTGTTGGAAATTCCTTTTTTAAGTTAGTACATGGCAATTGAATGGGAGATAAAGAGATTTCAGGTCTTATTGCTGAATGGAAAATCTTGAACCCAGGGAAACAGGAGGTAGAGACACGGTCAGCCACATTATAGGTAATATAGAAGGAGAGAAACAATAGATTCTTCAGGGAGAGAGTCTAACACCATATGAGGATTATCAGGAACGGCATCAATTTCATTCAGGAATGGCATTTGTGCAGTAATGGCACAAGTACATCTTGATAAGCTCGACAAGGACTGAGGACCTTATGGAACGGGGAGGAAATTTATTTTATAACTGTGAGTTAAAGGTGTATTTGGTTCAGATATTTGTACCATATTGTAGAGATCTTTACTCTTAGTGTTTTCCTTAAATTCTTTTCCTTTTATTATCGATGAATTGTGGCTTTTAGCCACCTTCTAAAAAAAAATTCTTCCAATCTTGATCCCTGCTTCCTTATTATGGTATATATATTAGTAGAAAATTTTTCAGAAAACATATGGTTAACATCCTGTCACATGGAATGGCTGTGGTGTTTAGTGCCATCATTGCGTGGGGCCATAACAGACCCATAAAAATTTAGACATTCAAAATGACATTTCAACAGAATTTATGCATTCAGAGAATTATGATTGCATGCTGCAAGTTATGACGAAGTCACAATTTGGTTAGAGATATATCTCAGAGAGAAAAGTGGAAGAAGTTATGTTAACAAAGTATAGAGTCACATATTTGGCACCGTCAATCAGGCATCTAACTCTCCTACTCTTTAGTGCATGATATTATGTTATTTCTTTGCTCTTCTGCTTTGTAACATAGAGAGGACGTGCTATTTTGCTTGCTTGCTTTATATTTCCTGGTTGTTGTTCATTTACTTATATTGTGGCATTTCTCATGGAACATTAATTATTTTAAGGTATATGGCTTGTATCCATAAACATGTCCATTGAATGAACCGAATTAGGATCTGTTATAGGTCACGGACACAAAAAGAAAGTATTCATATTCCTCAATTACAAAAAGGCTTGATGAATGAAGCCATGTAACCTTGGATATTTAAGAAACCCCAGGAGCTTACCAGGAAAAATATATAAGCTCAGAGATTCTTGGGAAGAATACCTTGAATAGGGTTCAGCTGTGCACTTTCTCACTCTTTTTCTCTTCTCATCTGTGTCAAATGGAGAAGAGGGGAGTTTTATGTAGAGGACATGAGGAAAATAAGAGAAATGGTGCAGATAGAGGGACGGACATCGGATAATTTCTGGACATGGGTTCAGGTTTTGTTCTACCTAGATAATTGTTGTCTTTCCTGCGTGGTATTCTTCATTTTCTTCTCAGTGTTGGCGGAGTGTGTGGGGCCTGTGGGCATCATTTTATTCTACATGTTTAAGCTGTTTTTTTTAATTTCTGTCATATTTGATAAGGATAAATATTTTTATGTTGTTTTTCTCTTTTATTCCTTGAAATATGTTAGTATAATGCAAGCCTGTGTTTACGTGCAGGTTGGTGCTATCGTGCTGTATACGTATGTGTTTCAGATGCTTGCACCTCCCCCAGGAGGTTCTTTTGATTGCACTGATAAGAATGTACTCCCTGCCAAGAACCTTCTTCCTAATCCACCACCAGAGCAAGTACCTCTGCTAAGTGCAAAAGAGCCCGAACCATCGGAAGTTGATTCTCCAAGGAGAGGAAGAGTATGCTTTGCGTAATTAGTCTCATTCAAGATCAGAGTAGCGCTGTACTTTTTTTTGTTTCATATTCCGTAACGTCTGAATGCTTCCTATGATTAGGTCATAATTGAAAATCTATTTTCATAGTAACATTGAAAGATTCAACGCCACTCAATCTGGTGCATTTTATGAGATCACCAAGCACTTATTGAAGCTACTTCTGTACCCGAGCTATTTAGAAACTTAATTGACATGAAATGGAAGTGTTTTTAGCACATTAGCCATGAAGAAATGGTAACAGAAAGCTATTTAATTTCTTAGTGTCATTACTATAAAAATTCTCAATCATCATCTTTTTCATGATTGTCATCTACAAACCCCCCCATGAGATTCTGCAACATGGTTCTTATTCTACTGTTTTAGTCTGTTGTACATCATATTTATATTCAACATACCTAATTTTCTCTCTCCACTGTCTCTGTCTAATTTTTATGAGTCTTCCTCTTCCCTTTTCAGAATGATCATACAAACACTGAATATACTCTTAACAGGCTTTCACACATTAGAGAGAGAGAGAGAGAGAGAGAGAGAGAATAGGTTTGCAAACTCTACACTGAATTTCCTATGTAGTAAGTACTGTATAATGGATTCATTTGGCATGCCATCTCTCATCTTTCCACACATAAACTAAGTGTGATTTCGGATTGATCATAGTAAATTTTGTAAGTGCTTTGGTCTAACCTATTGCTTCCAGTAAGCAGTTATCTGGATAAGAAGTAAATCTCATCAACCAAAAGATACGTCTTTTTGTTAATAGAATCAGGATTGTTTTCAAAAGCTTATATCCATCACCCTAAAATTGTCGCTTCCCAAAAATGGGCTAAAAAAAGGATAAGAACCATCAAATCTCTTGCATTGACATAAACTACATTCATATATATATATATATATATATATATATATATATACACATGCAAGTATGTACTTGTGTGTGTATATATTATGATTAGTGTGGGGCCTAATGAGCTCCATGAGTGAGTCTAATGTGCCTTGGCTGCTACCCCCCCCCCCCCCCCCATGAGGGCCATAGTTTCTATTGGTTACCTCAGGAAGGGAGTGTCTAGTGTGTCAAATTAGTTCTCATGGAATCTCTCTTGTAGTGGATGTTCATTGTTTAAATGTTTCTTGATGCAGATAATTCACATTTGTGTGCTCTCGTGGAAAAACTAAAGTTGAAGCAAATTCTTCAGCCCCCTATTATTGCTTCTGTAAGTTGCTCGACTCTGCTCACTTTTATTCTGACAGGGAAGAAAGGTTCATCTTTACCCCTGTGTACTACGGGCCTTGGCTTATGACCAAAGTTTCTGGTTCATGGATTTCTTCTCATGTGCTGCATATGTGAAGCATGCTCCTCAAATATGTGGTTTTTAGTTGCATGTTAAACCAGGGCAGTTAGTTTAAGTATGCTAGCACAAAAGTTAACATCCAAACTAGGACACTTTTTAATTATCTTCTGACCAGATCCTTGACTGAGTTGACACTCCCCTGATTCAACTATTTACTTTAGGTGAACCTGCAATTCAAAATTTTTTATGCATGTTGCAGATTCTTGTGATTTAAAGTTACCTATGCATGCTGATTCTCCTTTAGAAACAATAATCAGTTGGTGCTCGTGAATTGAGTTTTTCTCTTTGGGTAGAGTGAAATGAGTTTCTTATTTTGTGTTCTGTTTTCATTTGATCAGTAGCTTCTAAGATATTTTCTTTTCTTAATTTGCAATTTAACTTATGTTTGTCTGTTTTGCAAACAGATACTTGCCATATTTATTGGTTCAGTGCCTTTCTTAAAGAACTTGATCCTTACAGACGATGCTCCATTCTTCTTTTTCACTGATAGCTGTATCATTCTTGGGTATACATTTGCCTTTAGTTCTCATTCTTGCTACATTTTGCAATTTGGTTTCATGTATTTCTTTCCATATTGTCATAGCTGATGTATAATTTAGTTTCTTGTCTCTCTAGTATTTAATATCTTATAGCTGCAGGTATTTACACTGCTATATACAATGATTAAAAGGTGGGGTAACTAGTCACCTATCCCCCCCCCCCCCCCCCGACTAGTCACATTGGAGCCTTTGATTGCCTAGGCAGTTCACAACACTTCACATTTCTGCAGCTTCTTTTGCCCTATTCTATTCATTGAAATGTCCATTATACCTCTGTATTAGTTGCATGTTTCGTCACTATTCCTACACATATTTGTCCTTTTGAGCAATTGACAATTGCACTCAGTCACAATGGCATGCCAGGAAATGGAAAGTCCAACCAACTCTAATGTAACCTCTTTCCTTCATCTTCGTGCCTCTTCCTCTTCCTCTTCCTCGAGACCTTAATAGTCAATCCTCATACTTTATTAGCCTTGCTCTTATATAACTCAGTGCATATATAGCTAAACATTAAATCTTTTTTTGTACAACTGTCAGTGCATAGGAGGCATTGATAAAAAATACAAAACAGGTTCTGAAAAAAAATATTATCTTGGATTTAAGGCACCTGCCTCACCACCTGAAGGTTTGGCTGACGCAAACTGCATAGGCATTTTTTAAATATGTTTCATAAATTTCTGGCCTTTTTGCTGGGTGTTAACATAAAGTTTGGGGAAAACGCACATATTCAGTATTATTTTTTCTTTATAAGGAGAAGCATTCAAGAATGAATGTAATTCTTCATGGAAGCATGGTTTGTTTGGAAGGAAAAGTGGAGACATTCATCGAGAATGATCTTTGCACCACTGTGAGGTGCCCCATCATCTTTGGAGTTTGTGGACTGATTTTGCCCAGCATGGGAATGTGAGGGAGTTTTTTGCTGTGGTTGATTATTCTCTTTTTTTTCGTGCTTGCCTGTCTTTTCCCCTTGGGATGTGCAGGGGGGAGGGGGTGTTGGTTACTGCTTTATAAAAACAAATGATGAATAAGCCATTTTTGTCTTTTGCAATTGAACAGTGCTCTTTGTTTTGTTTGGTAGCTGCATTAGATAGTTCGGGCAGGTTTTTTCATTGTTATGCAATTTTGTTCCTTTTTTTCAAATTTTCTGCTAAAGCAAATTGTTCCGAATTTAATCAACCATTGATAATGGTCAGAAATAACTTTCTTGATGATGATCTACTCACTCCAAGTAAATAAAAGAAACATGTATTGCATGTTACATGTCACCCATGAAATCACATTTAATTAGTCATTACTTTCTTGGTAAAATTTGAAAAAAAATGATCTAATGGTTAATTCAATTCAAAATTAATTTAGGATGTTTCATACTGAACTTTTAGTTGCAGTGATGTCATTATAGACTTTTGTTGCATAATGAAGATCTTCATTTGACATATCATGAACAATGCAGGGAAGCCATGATACCATGCATTTTACTGGCACTGGGGGGCAACCTTGTTGATGGTAAGTTAATTTGATTTCCACATATGCTTGTATTTTGAAGCATTTCTTTCTGAATGTTATTACTTAATTACATATTGTTCACTTAGAAATGTCGTGCCTAGACTGATGCGGGACAGAGAGAGAAAAGAGGGTAAGGATGGGAGAGAAAGGGGAAGGTCATCGGAATCTCATCGGAAAGAGGGATAAGAGGTGGGAGTGTAGGCTTCGCACCGTCCCTTTCGCAGGGACTACCTTGGGGCTTCTCACCTAGGGGCTTCACATCCAGACATAAATTCCATTCTCGGAGGCACTGACAATTCAAATTTTTTCTTCTTTTTTTTCTTTATCCATCCTTGGTTACATGATTATATATAGCCCTCAAAGCAAAGAGATGCCTCATATGAAAAGACTCTTAATAAAGACCCTATTTAAGACTCTTAGAAAACCCAAAAGACAGAGACTTACCATTTTAGTGACTCTAGGAATTTGTAAAGGCCAATAAAATTACAACCATCGAGTCTTTAATGGGCCAAATAAAATATAATAGAAACTTTTGGTTTTGAAACTGTCATCCTTCATTTCCCATCATTCTCCTCAAGTTCGAAAAAACTCGTCCTCGAGTTTTAAGGTGTTGTAGTATCCAAACAATAGGTAGGGGAATAACCAAGACATGCGCTATTAATGTCTCTACAGGGATATCCAAACTAATATGCAATCTGAAATGTTGTAGCCCGCACTGAATGTGTCTATCAACATCACACCATATCATATCATAGATACATTGATCTCTAGTAAAATCCACATATGTAACAAGAAGAGGGCAATATGGAGCGCATTGGAACTCAAAGAGACTCTCAGATAGTAAGTCAAAACCTACATCAATCACGAGTGTCTGGTCCCATGAAGCCATACTTTGTGGATCAATAGCAGCTGTCAAGGATGGGTCTATCTCGAACACATCATCACATATCAAAAGAAGTCCGAACTCTACGAACAAGTCATGATCCTAAGCATCAACAATTATGAACTTCACACATACATGATCAGCAATAGTCGTCGGCTCTAGTGGTTTTGCACCTGTCACAGTCTTCCCTGGAAACACTAGCTCGACACTAGAATAAATAAGATTGGAATTTGGAAAGCAAAAATATCCTTGTAAATGCGGGGGCCAGAGAGTGCAAATTGGCTGATCAGGTTCTATGACAACATGATGTGTTGCCATCCAATCCCATTTGAATGTAGGTACCTGGTGGAGCAATCGTTCACCATCCCCCCATCAAAATATCAAAAAGTTTGCGAAGCTGTGACACCTTTAACAAATCGATGAAATTTCACAAATACTCTATCACCCTTAACAACAATCTCACTAGTCTTCAACAGTGCATCAACAATAGGCCGGGAAATATAACTCCCATGACATTGATTATCCAAAAATACTCTTTTTTGTTTCTTGTTCGGTAGGAGGACATCAAAGTTGAAATTAGATGGAGACATGTGGCAAGGAATTACCTAAGACCCGTAGAACAAATTGGTCCTTGTGTTGTTGACCTAAAGCTCATGGTAATCGAGTCGGCCTTGCTGAGATGAATTTTACGACGCTGACGACACATGAATTGGAGCGTGAATGAGGCCTTAGTGTTGGCGGTGCGATATCAGCCCTGGTGCATTGCCTTTGCACTTTAGTGGGCCTATTTACTGTAGCAAACCGGGGTGGGTCAAACTTGTTTGACCCGTTCCACCGATCCACTTTTAAAGTGGTCGGGCTTCCCTTCTCTCCACCCGCCCCTGTAGATTGTGCTTTTTTGTTCTTGCAAACTCCGAAGCGTCCACAAGGAAAATAATGAGAAAATAGGGAAAAAGAAAGATGGAGTACTACTCCTGTCTCCTGGATGTGATCGTGATCGCCAGACACACGTGTATCGAAGGAAGTGCAGTAAATGCAAATATGGAGATGATCACAGAATACCTTCTAGCCGGGAGATTGCGCGGAAAAGATTATGGACCGCTTCTTCTACAAATACGGCCGGCCGTGGTAGAAGGCTCTTTTCTTGATGATTACCCTTACAAAATAACGCAATAAAATAATAGAGGATTAGCCAAAGAACGTGTATTATCAATTCTCAAAGCATGAAACAAGCATGAGGAATATGGAGAAGAACACACTTTTTGTGGCTCTTAAAACCCCTAGAAAAATAGGTATGTGTGTGTATGCATGAATATATATGTGTGTTGATTATTAAAAAAAAGGGAGGTATGAGGTGTGCTCACGGTGGGAGCTATGGAGGAGGTGATGATTAAAAAAGATAAAAAAGTATGGACAAAAAGGAGGCAGCCACATTGGGGCTTGAAGGAGATGATGAAATAAACAAGTATGAACAAAAGGAGGAGGGAGGTGCTTCCCCTTTGATGGATGGCGCAGGTAGCTGTTGTTCGAGTGCTTGAAGATGCAGAGGACGCTGCTTCCTCTGCTAAATCAGATGATGATGATGGAGCTGAGAGGCGATGGAAGTTCGAGGCGACAGTCCGGCAGGGGTTCGCCTTAAATTGACTCTCTTACAATTCACTAGACATGGGGGTCCTCTCGTGGCTCTGTCCTTCCAACCTCTGCAATCTTTGGGAACGACGAGACATGGAGGGTATATATAGGAGAGGGGCTCGAAGTCCGAGGTGGACAACAAATGAAATTCGCGACGAACATAGTGGTTGCACTTAAACTTGCATCACGACGAGTCAATCAGTCGCGTTTATGAATTTTCGAATTTTGTTTATGGAAACTTGTCAAAAGTCAAATATGGAATGTTAAATCATAACGGACGTGCCAGACGCGTTTCAAGAAAAGGCAACAAGTATTTTCAAAAATGAAATAAGAAAAATGTTGGGAAATATGGAAGTTCAAAATCGCGAAGTACTTGACCGACGTGTTTAAGATCAATTGATAGAAACCAATCGAAAGCAGACTGGGAATCGATACAAGAATCGCGACGTACTGACACGTCGCGTATCACACCAATCGATATTCACATCTTCAATCGATACCAGCTTCAATCGAAACAGAAAAATGCGACGGCGTGAACCGTCGCGAATAAATGTTCAACAATTCGATGTTTGAACTTTAATCGATTGTTCCTCAGTAATTTAATCGATTATATGAAACACGATGTAGAGACCCAACACGGATATGATCAATCAATGTAAGTCCAATCGATTGCCTCTATCAATCGGTATACGAATATGCGACGGAGTAACCCGACGCGGATTTCGCCAATCGATGAATCCAATCGATTGTCCTTAACAATCGATGTTTAATCGATTCAGCCTTCAGCAATCGATGCATAATCGCGACGGTTTAACCCGACGCGTTTTCGTGTTCTCATCAGTCGATGTGAAATGCGACAACTGTCTCTGTCGCGATTTAACACTTTTGTCCAAACCTCTAGCAAGTTAGGAAATATGAGGGGAAGCACCAGGAAATGGGGGAAATTGGGGGGAAGACCATGAATGATGGGAAAATTACTCTTATAAGGCAAAAAGAGAGCCATTTGTGGTATTATGGTGTAATTTGAAATTTGTCCGCGATGGTGTCATTTTTTGCGTGTTTACAGCTGTCACGCCTTGGCGTCTGCTTTGCAAGGGAGCGAAGCGAAGGGACACAAAATGGAGTGTAATGGAATGAAAAGAAATGTAGGGTAGTGTAGTAGAGCGAAGCGGAGAGAACTGATAAGTAGACGCTAAGGTGAAAAATAGACATGCGCTCAACGATTAGTGATACCACCTGATCAGAGTTTTTCACCAACGCCTAAGGAAGCCACCTTTGGAGAAGAAGATCAAGAAAGCACAATGTTTGGATGGAAGAAAGGGGTGTGCACGAAGGCACGAAGGGAGGTGTGTACGCGGTACACGAAGGAAAGGTGCCACGTGGGGCACGAAGGAGAAATCAACTTCCAGCGTAGGGGAAGTACCTAAGGACACAATCCGTTAGGTTGCACCATTGGGGGGCGTTTACCCGCTTGTGGTCGTGCCGCTGCCAAGGTGGATCTATGGGAGATAAAGACGAATATAGAAGGATAAATCCAAACAAGGGAGTTCAAGGAAATCAGCCCGGAGGCAGCAATAAAGGGAGTTAAGACTTAATCCGGAATGGAATATCTCAAATTTATTTGGAATTGAAGTGAGGATGGCTCTCAAGTTGTATTGGGAGAGTGGTTTTCCACTGTGATTTCAAATATACATGTATGCTGGGCTAAAGGGAAAAATATGGATAAAAAGATAGAAAATAATCAAGGATAATATTATTATGTTGCTGAGTTGAGTTAAGACACTAGGTTTTCCAGGCGTGGGTCCGTCGTCCTCATGTGCGAAGCGTAACGGCTTGTCCGTGCGGCTAAGGATCCTCTGGAATAATCATTGTTTTTGATAAAGGGGAACTCAAATCCCAAATTTCTCAAAGCCACAAGATCTTTGATATGCTCTAAGGGTAATAACATATAGTAAATGCATATAAATGATGGTAAGGGCAGCAATTGCAGCCTGATTGCTTGTGGTAGTGCCAGATGAGGTAACTCGAACCTGCACTCAAAAATTCGTTAGCCAAGACTAACAGATATCATGGAATAAAATCATTCAAGCATGGAGCATGGATAAAATCATTCAATAGCAGACATAAGCTCATTCAATTGTGTATTTAAACCATGAGGATAAGTGTATTGACCAAGTGAGGAGATTAGAGTTCAAGGGCAAGATGAGTCAATGATTGGAAGTATTGGATTGATCTGACACAAGGAAGATAGGTGCAATGTGCCCTGTGCAATACCATCGAGGATTTTTTTTAGATTTTTGAGATATTCAAATTTTTATGGAGATTTTGAAAATATTTGAATTTTTATGAGATTTTGATAATATTTGAATTTTTATGGAGTTTGAAAAATATTCATTTTTTTGTTGGTTTTTTAGAAACATTGTTATGCCATGGCGGCACCAACAGTTACGACAATTGATTGGCAAAGGGTCCTCGTTACTTCCCCTTTCATTAAGGAGTGTCCCAAGTAAGGCGTGCATTTAAGGTGATGCCCAGTGGCTGACTGCTTATAGTTAACTGTATCACTACCAAAGTCATACCTGAAAAGGTGATTTGGTCTGGTAGGGAGAAGAGAAGAAAATTTAGAGATAAGCTTGATGTGAGTTTTGAAGTGTTGGGTTTGACTTCCTTCCTTGGCACAACTGTCAGAAGATTCAGTCTCATTTAAGTATTTGGGCTTTTGGAATTAACAGACCATTTATTTGTAGGGACATGCATACGACCGGGTTCATTTTGAATCATGCGGGGACTATACCGCTCGTTAGCATGCTCTGTTATATTGATTGATTTGATTTGTATGCATACGAACATGTTCATTTTGAATCCTACGGGGACTTTGCCGCTCTTGACATGCATTTATATTAACTTTGATGTTCATTGGTCATTTGAGTGATTGCCCTTTTTGAGACATCCTCTCATCAGGGAGTGCTTCAGGTTGGTTGTCTTATACAAACTATCTATACTTCCTATATTTTGGCCGAATGAGAGGAGAAACAGACTTTCGTGCCCTTAGACATGGTCGTGATAGCGACGGTGTCTTCCAAGGCAATCAGCCTAGGTTGTCGTGAAGTGTGTGAAAAAACCCATGCCAAGGGCAAACTTTAATAAAAAGTGAGGGAACTTTGGACTCCTGGTGTGGAGCTCTCGTAAGCAAAGAGCTATGGTAGTATGACCATATTGAATATTCATCTTTTTATGAATTTTTGACACCGATAAGCAATATAATAGCTTCTTAAAATAAGAATTCAAAGGGTAAAGGAGGACGCATGCCCTGCGTTGGGGCGAGGCACAAACCGTTTTCCAAAGAAAGAGAAGGAACTGAGAACCATAAGGAACAAAACGCATCTCGGCGAAAGAGGACTGAGAACCATAAGGAACAAAACGCTCGCCGCAGTCAACGACTGAGGAAAGCCGGTCTGTGGCAGTCAACAAGCTGCACTTGTCATAGGAGCGAACCCGACCCTATTCAGTAAAATAGGTACGAGCTCTATCCACTGTCCAAAAAAGTGGACTGACGATGTGAAGACTCGGAGGATTTGAAGAATGTACAGATTACTCGGGAATTAAAATGATAAGTGGGGACTAAAACCCAGAAAACAATGGGAGAAAGGGCAGATGCCCTGATCGAATATGGAAAGGAGAAAGGAGTGGGAAGAATTTGGAGATTCGGTGGAACCGAAGGGAGCAAAAGAAGAGGGGCGCGGGGCCTGGTAAAAGGAAAAGAATTTGGAGGAGAGAAAGGTAAAAATAGGCCGCGAGGGACCGAAAAGGAGGGTGTGAAAAAGGTGCCGCATGGGGCACGGAATGGAAATGTGTTGCGTGGGGCACGAAGTAGAGATATGCCATGAGGGACACGGGAAGAAGGGTAAAAACAATGAGGTGTGCCACGTGGGGCACGGAGAGGAGAATGGCGTAAACATAACAATGTGTCACGAGGGGACGAGGCGGAGGATACGGATTACAAGAAGGGGCGCGATGCCCGATACAGGATTGTGGATCATAAAAAAAATGTGGAAATAAAATGCCTCATATGGGGAGGGAATGTGGAGAACCCACGGAAAGGTGCTGAGCAACACAAAAAAGGATTGGAATGGTTTAAATGAGGGAAGCGGAGGTGGTCCCCTAGTTTTTAGCCTTGCCCGGTGTTTGGGATTCCGCTTGGGAATTGGCTTTTTAACCCCTATATACTTCTCACATATTTCACCCAGCAGGTGGATGGTCTTGCTCTTCTCACATGCCTTGAACGGCTCTCATTAATTAATGGATGATTGTTGACTTCTGTCGGAGTTTCAAGCAGCAATGGCAACTCCCTTGGAATGTAGTTAAAAGAAAGAGTGGGGAGTTCCACTGGTAGACTGGTAGTATTGGAAGCAACAATGGAGGGACCGTGCCCAAAGATTGTATCATATTCTATAGGGAAAGGGGCATGTGCCCTTGGGTAATTGAATGTGTCAATGCTTTGGCTTTGGAATGTGTAAGAACAAGTTGAAAGATTGACCCCTTCACTGGAGTGGGAAGATTCACAACAAATGTGTGAGGAGCCATGAGAGCATGGAGGGAAAATTTCCCTATGAGTATATTAAGTTGAACATAGTTGGCAACTGAGATAATTGACATAACTTTAGAAGGGAAGAATGGAGGCGAGGAATTCCTCTCAGTGAATGTGTCTGGTATATTGACAATGACCGGCATGCATGGGATATAATCTTCGATCTTAAAAAGCATGTCCGGTTCCTCCTTCTCTTGCTGACTTTGCTTGTTGCTCGTCGGTTGCTTGCACCCGCTCCGTTGGATGGGGGTGGATATGGTGGGTGGAGCGGAAGGCCATATGGCTGGTGAAGGTGTAATGGGTAATGAAGGGAGTTCTTTCTCATGCTCAATAGTCAATATAGGTGGAGGTGTGATGATGGGAATTGGGGTTGTTGGAGGCTTAATAATGGAAGGAATGATTGGTGGTGGAGGTTTGACAATAGGAGTTATAATAATGGGAGCATATGGTTTAATGATGATTGATGGTAATGGGGGGGAGTTAGTAAATGGCGCACGAACATGACCTCGGAAGGTTCATCGTCGTAACACCAAGTGATTTTATGGAGGGGTTTTATGTTGACCGTATTAGCCTAAGAAATTAGCTGAGGTGGAGGTGGAGGTGGAGGCTGTCTTGGAGGTGGTTGTTGTGGTGAAGGTATGGCGACAGGTGCCAGAGCAGGTGCAACATTGATAATAGGAGCTTCTTTAGTTGTAGAGGCGTGGATTGGCCCAGTTGGAGGTTGAACTGTCCGAGTAGGACGGATCAATAGACGCCTGGGTGGAGGCATGTTGTAATAGGGAGGTGTATATGGAGGAATACATGGAGTGGATGTAGTATAGTGATGATGTGGATGGTGGATGGCGTCCACTGATCTGTTGAACCTCAGACCTTGCTTGAATAAGTCTATGATTGAGGAGTACATTAAATGTGTTTGAATTTAACGGCCCCTCTCATAGAGCTCTTCCGTTGTATCAAGTTTATTCATGGCCAAGATTTGCTTGAACCTTAGTATAGAGTTGGAAATAATGATTTTGATTTGACTCCGTGAGCACATGTTGCAATCTTGTGGCCATTGACCTCCAACAGTCAACGAATTAGACAAATTCCTCGTCAGGCCTCATCTTCTCGGACGCTAGATCCGTGATGGAGAGAGATGGGCTGACGCGGTCTTTGTACCTTTGAAGGAATTTCTTGTGGAGGATATGGAAGTCCTCTGCCTCTCTTGGCTCTAAGGAGTAGAACCATTCAAGTGCAGGGCCGTCAAGAGATTTTCTAAAGAGGAATGCCAAAATAATAGGGTCGTGTTGCCAACATAAGGACTCATAGAGGAACTCTTTAACATGGATGTAGGGATTACCCGTGCCATTGTACAGTCGGTACGTTGGCATCTCCGAAGGATGAATATGGACTTTAGGGAGAGCCGGCATGGCGGCAACAGGGTCACTCGTGGAGTTAGAGAGCTTGTTCAATTCTTTCTCCATATTGTTCAATTTATGGAGAAGAGCATGTTGGATTGAAGTATCTTGCCGTTGGGCGTTAGAGGGAGTACATGAGGGAGGCCGTGAATAAGTGGGCCTTCCCAAGGGTTGGTCTGTACGGACCAGAGCTCAGGAGCTAAAGTGGCTAGGGGGCCGAGGTGAATGATGTACATGAGGAGGTGGCGAAGTCACCCGAATATACAAGGACGGGTGCCTTTTGGGAGAAGGAGAGGTAGGAGGAGTCACACCCTCAACCAAAGATTGAATGAGATTTAATTGTTGAGGAGTGAGTTGATCTAGTGCATTCAGGACATTTTGTACACTTGGATCATGGTGGGGAGAAGGCTCTCTCCGGGTTTTGATTAGAGTTAAATGTGAGGGGATATCAAATTGGTTAGCACGCGGTGTGCCACATAACCATATGAAGTTGATGCATGTCCCTCACGGTGGTGAGATGGACGGACATGAGATTGAAAAGATTAGCCATCTAAACTATCCTCATAATCCATATTGAAATTAACATGATGATGTGTGTCCAATTTTAACAAGCAATAAGCAATCAATTAGTGTTAAACAGAGATATAAATCAATCAATATGGTTCAAACAAGTTATGATGCTTAGGCTTGTCTTAGGAGTTTCACAATTAATTAAATAGATTTGAGAATAATATGTCACTCCAGGTAGATCTTAGTTGAATGGATTTGGCTTCTTCAAGGTACAACTAAACTCACCACGCAATGGGATATCTAAACCTGGGTCTTCAGTATAATACAACTTGCTCGCTCCGCCGTGAGGGAATCCACGAGGTACGGAGATTTACAGAGGTCTTGGTAAAGGTCCCGTAGTCCAATGAGACGGAATGCCCAAAGGAGAGGGCGCCCTTACCAAGAAGGTGTGTGGAGCCTAGGAGATGAGGGAAGGAGGTCCCCCAACCAAGATGGAATGCTCTGTATGCAACAGTTATAACACAAATGTTCTCGACAGCACAGAAGGACACGCTTTATCTACAGTAAGAATCGCAACGGACACAGCCGCCGTGAATCAAATAGTGAATCGCGTCCAGTCACCTGGTCGTAGATCTGAAAGCCTCAGAAGGCTGTCAGAGCCGCATCCGGTCCCTGTGGACGGACTGTAGACAAAAACGCGATGGAACACGCCGTCGCAGAACAAAGCAAAATGCGACCGATTAACTGGCCACATATCAAACATTGAATCGCGACCACTGTGTCGGTCACGAATTCAGAAGGCAACTCAAGAATAAAAATCAAAGTAATAAATAAGGAGTTATGTATGAAAGTTTCAACAAACACACAACATGCTTTTAATAGGGCATGAAGCAAGGAGAAAAACACAATCTCGCATGGATATCATGGATCAACTCATCATGTTATTTATTTTTTCCTCAAATTTTCTTTAGGAATCCACAAGTTAGCTAATCACGGGGAACAATAAAGGAAGAAAAAAAGGAGGGGCACACGAGGGTGCCAAGAGGAGAGTGTCACGTGGGGGACGAGGAGGGGGTAATCAAATAGAAAAGTCAAAGAAGTCCCACCGTGATCGCCAATTTGTAGATTGTGTTTTTTCATTCTCGCGAACTCTGAACCCTCCACAAGGAAAATAATGAGAAAATAGGGGGAAAATAAAGATGGAGCACTACTTCTGGATGTTATCGTGATCGCCAGACATACGTGGGTGTCGAAGGAAGTGCAGTAAATGCAAATATGGAGATGATCACAGAATACCTTTAGCTGGGAGATTGCGCGGAAAAGATTATGGGTCCGCTTCTTCTTCTACAAGCACGGCCGGCCGTGGTAGAAGACTCTTTCTTGATGATTACCCTTGCAAAATAACACCATAAAATAATAGAGGATTAACCAAAAAACGTGTAGTATCAATTCTCAAAACATGAAACAAGCACGAGGAATATGGAGAAGAACACACTTTTGTGGCTTTTAAAACCTCTAGAAAAATAGGTATGTGTGTGTATGCATGAATATATGTGTGTGTTGATAATAAAAAGAAATAAAAAGGGAGGTATGAGGTGTGCTCACGGTGGGAGCTATGGAGGAGCTGATGATTAAAAGAGAATAAAAAATTATGGACAAAAAGGGTGGCAACCATGTTGGGGCTTGGAGGAGATGATGACATAAACAAGTATGAATAAAAGGACAAGGAGGATGGTGCTTCCCCTTTGATGGATGGCGTAGGTAGTTGCTGTTGGAGTGCTTGAAGATGCAGAGGACGTTGCTTCCTCTGCTAGATCAGATGAAGATGATGATGGAGCTGAGAGGAGATGGAAGTTCGAGGCGGCAGTCTAGCAGGGGTTCGCCTTGAATTGACTCTCTCACAACTCACTAAACATGGGGGTCCTCTCGTGGCTCTGTCCTTCCAACCTCTGCAACCTCTGGGAACGACGAGACATGGAGGGTATATATAGGAGAGGGGATCTGATGGGGAGCGAGAAGCCCAAGCGATGGTTCAAGCCCAGTTGGAGCCAAAGGAGATTTTTTATTTTTTCTATAATTTTGGTGCAATTTTTGCACTATTTTTAAGTCCAAGAATAAAATAGTCCAAAAGAGTCATATTAGAGTCCAATTAGCTGTTATTGTGTAATTTTCATTTCTATGTTTGAGTCAAGTCCAATTTGGGTAAGAATCTATATTTTTCTTTCTTTAGGTGTTTATTATGTTAAGTCTTGTTAGGGATAAATCTGTCTTTAATTAGAAGTCCATTGGGATTGGGATTAGCCCAAACCCCTTTAAATACATGTACACCCCCAGTTTAAAGAAACAGAACAGAATTTGGAGAAAAAGCTTGTGTGCTGCGTCTGTTCTCCTTCCTCCGCGACGGAGAAGAACCCGCGAAGGGTTGGGCGAGAAGCCTCGCCGCGAAGGCTCCGGTGAGACGCCGGCTACATCTTCTTCTTCGTCTTCTGCCGTCCCCCACGCTGTCCCGCATCAGTTTGGTTTCAGAGCCAGGTTCTTGACTTCTTCCACGGAGTCGAGTCCTAGCCAGCCCTCCCTCGCCCCACTCTCTGCGACACCCCTCGCAGATCGCGCCCGCCTCGCCAGCCACGTCCGCAACCCCCCAACCTGCGCGCGGCCCCCCAGGCCGCCCGCCTCGTGCGCCCCCTTCCACGCTCGCACCGCGAGCCCGCCCCGGGGGCACCTCCGCCCCAGCCGCGTCACCCCGACGCCGTACACCCCGCCTCGCCACGCCGCTTCCGCCTCCCACGCGCCCTCACCCGACCACCCCAGCGCGAGCCGTGCCCCGCCTCCCTTTCCCGCGCCACTGTGCCCCTTCTCTCTCCCCGTGTCCGCCCCGCCACCTTTTCCGGCCCGTACCGCGGGCTAGCCCACGCTCGCGAGCCCGCCCCAGCGCCGCACCCCATCCGCGCTGCCCTCTCTCTCTCCTCAGGCCGCTTCGCCACGCCACCCTCCCGCGCCCCCTTGCGCCCGCCCGAGCCCCTTGCGAGCCACCGCGACCCCACCCCGCTTCCTCGCGCCAGCACCGCGCCAGCACCCCTGCTTCCTCGCGTCAGCACCGCGCCAGCACACCCCCCCTGCTCGCGTCTCCCTCTCACGGCTTCGACAGAAAGAAGGAGGGAAGAAACGAGGAGTCGCCGGCGCCAACTCCTCCGGCAGCCACCGCGGACGCCGGATCTCCGGCCACCTCCGCCAGTTCGGCCGGCGGCGGCCATCGCACGCGACTGTGCCCTCCCGCTCTTCCCTTTTCTCTGGTTCTTACGTGTGAGAGAAGAAGGGAGGAAGCAAGCCCCTTTTGAAGCAACCCAGTCAAACCAAGTTTGACCTGGTTAGGGCCAGCCCGGTTTGGTCCAGACTGCTACAGTGCCGGTCCGCTACAGTACCCCGGGCGGTGCACTAGCACTGTTATCGCACCGCCAGCACAAAAGCGTCATTCGTGCTCCGATTCATGTGCCGTTTGCGTCGTTGTGATCGTCTCGACAAATTCTTGTCACTCAGCGGCCCACGCCCTCCCTCCGTCCATCCAATGTCACGTCAATTTGGATAATCTCTTACATGTGCCACATGAATTTTAACTTTCTCGCCCTTCTACCAAATGAGAAGCCGACAAAGATAGTACTCGATGAAGAGAATCAGAACAACTATATTTCCCAGGCTATTGTTGATATTTTATTACAATCTGGGGAGATCATTGTTGATGGTGATCAAGCTTTTGTAGAGTTTCACCTAAAATTTTTAGGTAGAACTCAAAAGAGATCAGTTAATTATTTGATGGAGCTTGGTGCACTATTGATCCCTCGAGATCTTACATTACTTTGGGAAAAGAGTGGTTGGAAGAGCGACATGTTGCTATCGACTCAAATCAGTGCATCATCCAGCCACCGCATTTAAGAGGTAAATTTTGTTTTCCCAAGTATATTTCTCCTGCTGCCAAGCCAGTGCTTCCAGAGAAGACTGTTCTTGTTGAAGTTTGGGATCAAGATTTGTTCGTCGAGTCTGGATTTCATTTGATATGTGATGAAGTATTTGAGATAAGCCCAGCATTGACAGCCACCAGTGAACTACAAGATGCTACCAGAGATCCGTGCAACTATGATATGATATGGTCCGATCTTGATGCACACAGTTTAGGCAGACTGCAACTATTCAGAAGATTTATTTGTTTGGATATCTCTATGGCGACTTTATTAGTGTATGACTTCATCATTCTCCTGCCACTTGTATGGATATTGCGACAATTCAAAACTCGAGGACGAGTTTTCTCGAACCAGGGGAGAATGATGGGAAGCGAGAAGCCCAAGCGATGGTTCAAGCCCAGTTGGAGCCAAAGGAGATTTTTTATTTTTTCTATAATTTTGGTGCAATTTTCGCACTATTTTTAAGTCCAAGAATAAAATAGTCCAAAAGAGTCATATTAGAGTCCAATTAGCTGTTATTGTGTAATTTTCATTTCTATGTTTGAGTCAAGTCCAATTTGGGTAAGAATATGTATTTTTCTTTCTTTAGGTGTTTATTATGTTAAGTCTTGTTAGGGATAGAATCTGTCTTTAATTAGAAGTCCATTGGGATTGGGATTAGCCCAAACCCCTTTAAATACATGTACACCCCCAGTTTAAAGAAACAGAACAGAATTTGGAGAAAAAGCTTGTGTGCTGCGTCTGTTCTCCTTCCTCTGCGACGGAGAAGAACCCGCGAAGGGTTGGGCGAGAAGCCTCGCCGCGAAGGCTCCGGTGAGACGCCGGCTACATCTTCTTCTTCGTCTTCCGCCGTCCCCCACGCTGTCCCGCATCAGTTTGGTATATGATGGGGAGCGAGAACCCCAAGCGATGGTTCAAGCCCAGTTGGAGCCAAAGGAGATTTTTTATTTTTTCTATAATTTTGGTGCAATTTTCGCACTATTTTTAAGTCCAAGAATAAAATAGTCCAAAAGAGTCATATTAGAGTCCAATTAGCTGTTATTGTGTAATTTTCATTTCTATGTTTGAGTCAAGTCCAATTTGGGTAAGAATCTGTATTTTTCTTTCTTTAGGTGTTTATTATGTTAAGTCTTGTTAGGGATAGAATCTGTCTTTAATTAGAAGTCCATTGGGATTGGGATTAGCTCAAACCCCTTTAAATACATGTACACCCCCAGTTTAAAGAAACAGAACAGAATTTGGAGAAAAAGCTTGTGTGCTGCGTCTGTTCTCCTTCCTCCGCGACGGAGAAGAACCCGCGAAGGGTTGGGCGAGAAGCCTCGCCGCGAAGGCTCCGGTGAGACGCCGGCTACATCTTCTTCTTCGTCTTCCGCCGTCCCCCACGCTGTCCCGCATCAGGATCGAAGTCCGAGGTGGACAACAAATGAAATTCGCGACGGACACAGTGGTTGCACTTAAAGTTGCATTGCGACGGGTCAACCAGTCACGTTTATGAATTTTCGAATTTTGTTTATGGAAACTTGTCAAAAGTTAAATATGGAATGTTGAATCGCAACGGACATATCGGGCGCGTGTCAAGAAAAGACAACAAGTATTTCCCAAAATGAAATAAGGAAATTGTTAGGAAATATAGACGTTCAAAATCACGACGTACTTGACCGACGCGTTTAAGATCAATCGATAGACACCAATCGAAAGTGGACTGGGAATCGATACAAGAATCGCGACGTACTTACACGTCGCGTATCACACCAATCGATATTCACATCTTCAATCGATACCAACTTCAATCGAAACAGGCATCAATTGGAACAGAGAAATGCGACGGCGTGAACCGTCGCGAATAAATGTTCAGCAATTCGATGTTTGAACTTTAATCGATTGTTCCTCAGTAATTTAATCGATTATATGAAACATGACGTAGAGACCCGACGCGGATATGATCAATCGATGTAAGTCCAATTGATTGCCTCTATCAATCAGTATACGAATACGCGACGGAGCAACCCGACGCGGATTTCGCCAATCGATGAATCTAATCGATTGTCCTTAACAATCGATGTTTAATCGATTTAGCCTTCAGCAATCGATGCATAATCGCGACGGTTTAACCCGACGCGTTTTCGTGTTCTCATCAGTCGATGTGAAATGCGACAACTGTCTCCGTCGCGATTTAACACTTTTGTCCAAACCTCCAGCAAGTTAGGAAATATGAGGGGAAGCACCAAGAAATAGGGAAAATTGGGGGGGGAAGACCTTGAATAATGAGAAAATTACTCTCATAAGGCAAAATTAGAGTCATTTGTGGCATTAATTTGAAATTTTCCTGCGATGATGGTGTCATTTTTAGCATGTTTACAGCCCCTTTCTCCCAACCCTCCCGTAAGAGAAGCTAGGGAGAGAGAGAGGGAAGGGCGGTTGCGGCGGCTGCAATGGCGGGGAAGGCGGCTGTCGGTGACGGCGGACGACGGGTCCAGCAGTGGCAATGGCGGAGGCTCCGGCGACAGGCGGTCAAAGGCACCGCGGCGGTGGCTTTAGCAGTGCGGCGATGGCGAGGGGAATAGGGTCGTGGCGATGGCGAGTCTCCTTCCTTTCGCCTAAGCCACAGGAGGGCTTCGAGAGCAGAATAGGTGCAAGTTCACTCGTGCGATTGGTCCCCCCCTGCGCAAAGGGAGAGAGATGATGAGGGTCGCGAAAGAGAGAAGGGAGAGCTTCACGGGACGCCGTGGGCAACCATGGCGGGTCCGCGGGCTGGCAGCGAGGCTTCTAGCATCGCGACGGCTTCGCGCTCACAGGGCAGTCAGGACGGCAAGAGCGGTGCGGGATCTCGGGGTGAGTGTCGTGGGGTCACATGCGTCGTGACAACTGCCTCGCGGGGGAAGAGGCGAGCCAGCGACCTCTTTGCACAAAGGTGTCTGAGAGGCACAAGAGAGAGAAACGGGGGAGAGGGAAGGCTCTCGCACCAATGAACAGAAGGGAGAGAGAGAGAAGATAGAAACAGAGGACGGGAAGCGAGAATGAGGTTGGGCTCTAATATCAAGTTGATGTGGGACATAGAGAGAAAAGAGGGTAAGGATGGGAGAGAAAGGGGAAGGTCGCCGGAATCTCACCGGAAAGAGGGATAGGAGGTGGGAGTTTAGGCTTCACACCCTTCCTTTCGCAGGGACCACTTTGGGGCTTCTCACCAGAGGGCTTCACACCTAGACATAAATTTCATTTTCGGAGGCACTTACAAAAAATCAATTTTTTTCTTCTTTTTTTCTTTATCCATCCTTGGTTACATGATTATATATAGCCCTCAAAACAAAGAGATGCTTCATATGAAAAGACTCTTAATAAAGACCCTATTCTCTTAGAAAGCTCAAAGGACATAGACTTACTATTTTAGTGACTCTAGGAATTTGTAAAGGCAAATAAAATTGCAACCATTTGATCTTTAATGGGCCAAATAAAATATAATAGAAACTTTTGGTTTTGAAACTATCGTCTTTCATTTCCCATCATAGACTTTAGATGCCACATAGTTTATAGCCTTGACACAGTTTTTTGTTTTTGGGGGAAACCAATGTATGCATGAGAGTTACATACTAAAGGTCATGTTGTTTGAATAATGTGTCGATCACCCGAGGCAGAAAACAACGGATTAGTGCTTTCTTAATGATTTTCCATCTATTCGGACACTCAGTTTACTGTCTCTTGAGAAATGAACTGCATTTTAGTTGTCTTCTATTATTTGAATAATATGTGCATTCTTTAATATATGTTCTACATGTTTACTAGATACTACAATTTTGGTAATATTGCTGATTATGCACCTCTAAGTTAAATGAGTTGCAAGGTTGCATATGTTCGTTTATTCATTCAGCTATAGAAATAGAGCCTAAGTAATAAGGTTGTGATTATATTTGCATAATCTAACTTAACTAAAAGAATGTCCATGTTATACTTTTAATGTTAAAATTTTTAATTCAGATTAATAATGTTGGTCTATCTTCAATGCTAAAATTTGTCATTCAATGGTCTTGTGCTCTTTCAGTTTTTAAAATGTGTCATTATGCAGTCAGAGATTTGAGTATTTTTTATGCTTATGATGTTTGTGTTCTAGGTCCTGGTCCTGGAAGTTCAAAGCTTGGTCTACGAACAACAGTTGCTATAGTTTTTGGACGCTTGGTGTTGATTCCGCCAGCAGGATTGGGCATTGTTACTTTGGCAGAGAAGTTAGGTTTCCTCCCCGCAGGCAACAAAATGTTCAAATTTGTCCTCCTCCTCCAGCATACAATGCCAACTTCGGTTCTTTCAGGTAACTTTATCCTCGTGTCAATTTCACTGAACCCAGATGTTTCAGTGCAGTTAAAGATATATTGGAATGTAGGACTTCCACTGGAGCCAAGCCAACCTAAAATAGACCCTAACTCAACATCTCAGTCCGATCTGGGACACGTATTGACCCTAGATAGCATGGGATAAACTGCTAAGGAAAAGGTGTAATCCAAGAAAAGATCTATCGATACTTGTACAATGCACTGAAAAGAAGATATAGTTAAAAAAAGCAGAGTACATCAATTGAATCTTGTCTAACTTTGTCCTGGGCTACCCCACTGAGAGCACTAAAACCACTGTTGTCTTGAGTCTGCCGGGATTCAGGATCCCTGACTACTTTAGATCGGTTAAATTTAAGACAAGTCGGACTGGTTTTGGTACCTCGAATGATTCAGTGTCATTCCCAATTTTTTTGCTGATTTTATCCATTGGGGTTGCAGGTTCATTTTCCCTGAGAATTCATAGCGCATGAAGATTGTGAAATATCCCTCCCAACCACAAATTACTCAGTGCCATTCCTACGTTCTGTTGATTTTATCCAGTTGGGTTACCTGTTCATCTTCCTTGAGTATTTCGTACTGTGTGAAGATTGTGGCATATCTGACTCCCCCACCATTTGCCTGTCTAGATGTCCACTACGAGTAAGGCTTCTTGTCGTCAAAAGAAAGGGAATGAAGATTGGAGCTCAGAGAAAAGAAGAAATTAGTCTCTGAAAGTATTAAAGATCGACAAAATTCTCCTTTGCTTAACAAAAGAAAGGGGTAAAAACTTTCATGATTATGCGGACCGTCCTCAATTACAAACATCTATCCAAAATGAACTAAGCTAGGGGGGGGGGGTGAATTTTTGTTTTTTCAATCTCTCATATTCGTGTCTCGCTATTGGTAGCATTACGTATATGTATTCAATTGCTTTTGATCTATCAGTTGTTACTTCTTTTTGTGATATAGTTGCTAGTTGGAAGACTCTGGTGATTTTTTCCTCTCTTCCAATGCATAATTGCAGGTGCTGTTGCCAATCTCAGAGGTTGCGGGAAAGAGGCCGCTGCGGTGCTCTTCTGGGTACACATCTTTGCAGTTTTCTCCATGGCTGGATGGACAATTTTGTATTTCAAGATACTCTTCTAGTGGGCGTGTCCCATTCTGGTCATGCCGATCTTTCTCCGTCCCCTCAATGTGTAGATCATTCGATTGACTTACATATAGATAATTCCTCGAGGTGCTCATCCAATCATGACGCATCCTCTTCTGTTTTCCGAGCTTTAGCTGTATAAATATACATTCTTTTATATCGAGTTTATTGAAAAAAATCTCGTGTTTCGCTGTCCATGTGTGGCTTTTCTTCAGTCATTCCCTGTATGCTTGGATCCTGGTAAAAGAAAATGGAGGGGACATTTTATTTAAGTTTTTTGCGCAAAGGGTTCTGTTACTCGAAGCTCCAAATTTTTGGATTAGGATGAGAAGCTGCCTGGGAGCTGGAAGAGTACAATATTTATCTCAAAATAGTGTCTTTTTTTTTCTCCGTCCTGAGGTTGGGAAAAATACTGCTTTGAGAAACACCGGCATCGTACAAGAGGGGTTCTTCCGAGAGGCTAATGACAGAATATGTGAAGGTTTTAGGCGCCACTCTTCTCTGCTAGTCGCCGAATACAGAAATCAAAAGGAATCGATAGATTAAGAAAAGCAAACGAAGTATCCTGTCATTTTTTTTAGAGTAGTCTTGCCCTTATTTCGGTGTAAATAGATTTTTTTGACGAAATTTTCCTCAAGATTCGACAACTCATATTGGTGGCGACACAAAGGTGTGTTTCAACTGGCATTGTAGGGGCAAACACCACAGTGGCTTTTGAATTTTTGCACGAAGATAGGAAGCAAAGAACTGAGAACACAAGAGACATGGCCGCCTTCAGCATGGAAGATAGAATCAGTCGATCTGGATTGGGATCGGCTTATTCCGATTGGGGGGACCCCCTTAGTCAAAATCCCCACCAAATTGACCAAAATTGGGTAGAATCGGCCAAGTTCGTTCTGGATCGGCCCAGATCATTCTGAATCAGCCGATTCTGTCATACATTTTTTAATTATATATTTTATTTAATATTTGTATTAAATGTACATTAATTCACATGTATACATACATGCATTGACTATATGCACATATATATATGCATTAACTATATACACGTGATTGTTATTATATTTACATTAACATATGATTGTATATATATTAACACACATATTAATATATGATTGATAAACATATTAATTATGTTTATATATTAATATGATATGTGTATGTGTGCATATTATTATTATATTTACACTAATATATGATTCTATATACATTAACACACACAAACACATTAATCTCTGATTGATACATCTTAATTATGTGTATACATTAATATTTGTACATTAACTATATATATGTGCATGTTGTTATTAATATTTATATTAATATATGATTCTACGTACATTAACACACACATTCATTAATATATGATTGATATACATATTAATTATATTTGTACATTAATATATGTATATTAATATATGATTGTATAATTTATATACATATTAATTATATTTATACATTAATATATGTATATGTATGGGCATATTGTTATTATATTTACATCAATACATGATTCTTTGTACATTAACACACACAAACGCATTAATATATGATTGATATACATACTAATTATGTTATATGTACATTAAAATATGTAGATATATTGAAGACATATTTTCCTTTTTCTGTTATTTCCTATTTTTTTCAAATGAAACTATTTTTTTAATCCAAGATCAGCCAAAATTCTTAAGGATCGACTATATCGCCGATCTGATCCCGATCCGGATTGGACCGCCGATCTAATCCTATCTTCCTTGGCCTTTGGGTCTATGTAAAACCCTCATTTTAAAAATATCTCCTTGGATCGGGATCAGCCCAGGCCGATTCGAACCCCCGATCTGATCCAGCCTTCGGGTCTATGTAAGGCTCTCATTTAGAAAATATCTCCTTGGAAAGAGAATTTGTAACAGTTGAAAAATGGAGGAATCCGAGGAGACTTTAAGAGACTCAGTCTAAATTAAAAGATAATAAAAATAAATAAATGACGAGAGCCGCATACACGCCATGGCTACGTCAAGGCAAAATAATTCGTAAGTATGTGAGATAAGGTTCAAAAAATCCACTGGCTCAATGGGCCAACCTTCATGTAAAAAAGTAACGAGTCCCCACCTAAAAAGATATGGAATTTTTTTTTATTTTTCAATGTGGGACTAAAGAACATAAGAAGACTCCAATCTTTTAAAATTAAACACATAGATTTCAACATTCTCCCACCAAGAAAATTTTTTAAAAGTTTGAAACATGAATTTACAGGAGCTTGAGATGGCATACATAAGTGAAGGTGTCTTCCGTCTTGAACCTTCACATAATATTATACTTCTCCTATCTCATAGATCTAAGTGAATTATATCATGAACTTAAATCCTTATTGAGAAGGTTTCATATAATACACATAGTTAGTCAAAAGTGGTGTTCTGATGAGGTAGCATATTCTTGTCATGTGCTTTGCATCTTGTTTCATGAAATGCTCTAGGAATTAGTCCAAAAATCTCATAGGTTGTGGCCACAAAATCACACTCACGTAGGTTATCCCTCTAATGTGCACTGAAAGGTATATACACCTCACCACACACAAGTCTCTGGACTCATTAAGAGTTATAAGTCATCCTTTACCATTTCAGAATAAGCACTTCACCCTAGGGATGGACATTGAGACACCAATCTATGCTCTTCAGAATACACCCATTCAACTTGTTTTTCCTTCTTCTTTTTTGACAATGTAAAAAGTAATTATAATCATTACTCTGGAAATGTCATTACGGATACAAGAGAATAAACATTGACAACTGAGGATGGAATGTTGGGAGGATCCAAAGAACAAAGAGCTTTTGAAGAAGAAGCTATTGAATCTATATTATGGGATCTCCAAACATCAAGTTGGGTTACTATTGATCACGGTTGACCGTGCCACCACGAGCACGACCATAATAGACTGTGCCAGGGCCCTAGCACACTTGGCACACACCACCCTATTCCCCCTCCCTGCCGCGTCTGGCGCCCCCCACACACCCCCTATTCCCCCTCCCCTCCCTGCCACGTCCAGCACCCCCCAAAGTTTCTCCCTTCTCCCCACCTCCGGCTCCCCCCACCCCCGTTTCCCCCTCCTTCCCCACATCCCTGCCATGTTCGGCGCCCCCCACCCCTCATTTCTCCCTCCTCCTCCACCTTCAGTGCCCCCCACTATACACCACCTCCTATGTTCTCCCTCCCCTCCCCCCCAAGTCTAGCAGCCCCTACCCTCGTTTCCCCCTCCCCCACCTTTGGCGCCTCCCACACCTCCCTATTCCCCCTCCCCTCCCCGCTACGTTCGACGTGCCCCACCTCCTGTTTCCCCCTCCTCCCCCACCCCCCACATCAGGGAAGGATAGAGCAGGGAGCTCCTCTGTTGTCGAGGACGGGGCGATGCAACGGGAAGGGGGGTGGGGCACGTGGGGACAGGTGCGGTACGGATCGTACTGTACCGTGCCCAATAAAATTCATCGAGACTGAGTCATACGAGTCGGCCAACCCTGATACTGATAGTGTTTAACTAATGGGCTTAAGTCCCATCCCCCTTGATGATTATTCAACTAAATTTCTATTCAATCCATTGGTTAAAGGGTCTGCAATGTTTCTTACAAATTTCACATAATCTAAAGAGACTATCTCTTTGTTCATGTACTTTCTCACAAATTTCAATTTCAGCTTTATATGAGTACTCAACTTATCATTTATTTTCTCACTCATAGCCTTAGTTATTGTAACTTGGCTATCACAATGAATAGAGATAGTAGGAATTGACTTACTCAACAAAAGAAGCTCAACTACGAGGTTCTTCAACCATCAACTTCTCTACCCGTCACTTCTAAATCTACCAACTCAACTTCCATAATAGACTGAGTTAAAATAGTTTGTTTGGTGGACTTCTAGACAATTATTGTAACGTCGCGTGTCTTTCGGAGCTTCGTGGATCCTGTGTTTAGTGGTTGTGATGGCTATCGTGAGGCCATTGTGGTTTGTGTGAGGTTCATGTGTGTATTTTAGGGGCTTATTGGGCCGATAGTCTGGGCCTGCAGCACCCCAGTGTCCTCAGCCTGTCATAGCGACAGGGGGAGTGTCGCGTTCTTGAACGCGACAGAGCGGTGTGTTGCGTTCATGTGGCCGCCTCTGGCGCAGGACGTGTGCATGTGTGCCACGTGGCGGGCAGCGGGGACTTTAAGTTCGGGAAGGCGACAGCCGGGGGTGTCGCGATCAGGTCGCGACACGACGATGTGTCGCGTTCCGAACCACTGCGGGTTTTTAAAGAACCCCAGTCGGCAGAACACCCCTGGGTTCTGCTCGGCTAGGGGAGGAGCTGTTGAAGGTTTCTCGGGCGATTTCGGGTGGAGAGCTCGGTTTTCGGCGAGGTTTCGCTGTAAGGAGCTCGCGTGGAGCGTGAGGATCGCCGGGGAAGCATCATACCGCGCGTTCTTCGCAAAGGTAGGTGAATTCTCCCCGTTCCGGGGCAATAATCAGGGGAATCGTAGGATCGATCAGTTTAATGTTTTAATCATGCTAGATACCATGCCTAGGTTTTCATTAAAGCATGTAAATGACGAATTAAGGGTGGTTTGCATGAGTTTTGGGGTGTTTGGAAGGAGAGAACCCGATTAGGGTTTCTCCCCTGCGAAGGCGACAGGGGTGTTGTCGCAATCAAGAAGGCGACGGGTCTACTGTCGCGTTCATATCCTCAAGGCGACATGTCGGGCTGACGCCTTCTGAAGGCGACTCAAGGGCCTGTCGCGACCACAGTCGAGGGCTGTGTGTGCATGGCTTACGTGATGTGATTATCCGATTATCATGGTTTGATGTGTTTATTGATATCGAGCGGTACATTGGCACTTGTGGTGCATTGAGTGCACGTGATTTCTGAGACTAGCATACAGAGTACGTAGTTAGCTAGTCATATTTGTGGCTGCGTGATGTTCACGCGAGCACTGTTAGGTTCACGTGTAGTGAATCATTGTTACGAGAGGCTTACGTGACGTTTCACGTGGTTTGTGTGTGACGTGCACGTGGTTTTGTGTGCGTGGCGAGTAGTACGACGCCTACCGTGGTTACCTCTCTAGTTGGGTGCCCCAGGTTCTCTGTGAGCCAGGCTGTTAGCTCGGGGCTTTGCCCCGGTACTTGTGTTGTACCGTCGAGGTTTGTGTCGTCTGTCCTGTACACCCTCACTCCTTGTTTGAGTTGTACGTCAGGCTGAGGGAAAGACGACAGTGGGACAGTGACTCTTGAGTTTGTTCTTAGTCACTTGTAGCGCGCTCTTAGTTGGGGGTACGGACACCGGTAGTCGACACTGGTCCCTGACTAGTCCTTTCCAGTGCCTCACTCTAGAGTGCTCCGGCCAGAGACCCTAGAGGTGCCAGGCATGGGCCTGCGGTTGTGTGTCCGCAGGAGTGGTGTTTAGTTGGACTCCACAGTTGTTTGACTTTTCCACGTGGAGCGACAGCTGGGCCTTTCGTCCGTGGCTGCGAGACTAAGAGGTAGACCTGTGTTAGTTTGTCTGAGTCAGTCACTAGTGTCGCGAACCAGTTCACGTGGTTCGTGTGTGGTGGTCTCTACTGTAGCTCGTACACCTGTTTGGGTTTGTCGTTTATTTATTACAGTTGCTTTACTTAGTCGGTAAACGGTGAGTACATTTACAGCTTTAATATCCTGCTTAGTTGTTCTATAAATTGCTAGCGCAGTTTACTACTTCCGTACTTGTGTTTTGGTTTGCTCGGTGTTGGGGGAGTTACCTACTGAGCCAGTGACTAGAGAGGCTCACCCCTACCCCCCACAGGTGAGGGCGAGGAGGACGTTTCGTTACCGTCTACCAGTTCGGGGCCGCATCGCAACGGTGTATATTGTATATGAAATGATGAATCATATATGTGATCAAGTGTATTCCTTTCTATTTTTCACGGACATGTGTTTGGTATCCCTTACGAGGCTACGGCCCGTTCGCGGGAGACGGACGCGAATCTAGTTCGTTAATGGTTTAACGGGCTAGAGCGAGGCGCTCCGTCACAGTTGGTATCAGAGCAAGGTCCGTGTAAATATAAAAGAACTGGGAAATTATATAGCCATATTTCTACATTTGTACACTGCTGGTAGCTGACTCTGGTTTCGTAATGATCAGTTTTGTTTGTAATGAATATGTTATTGTGCAGGAAATTGAGATGGCTGATAGAAGGGATTGGGGTGGTGGAGGAGAGGATCCTGAAGAATCCATTCAACGTATGATTGAGAGGATTTGGTAAAGCCTCACTGATATTCGGATGAGAATGGATCAGCAGGCACCGGTACCTCCAGCAGCAATACCACCAGATGCTGGAATACCCGTGGCCCCAGTTGCACCACCGCCCAAGGTGGAGGTACCTTATGTGGCACTTGTACCACCACCAGTAATGGCAGTAGAAGAGCCAATGATGCAAGTTGAAAAGTTTTTGAGGTTGCAGCCGCCTACTTATACAGGAGGGCCGAATTCAGATATAGCAGAGCACTGGATTCATGAGGTTGAAAGGGTCTTTACGACCATGAGGTGTCCAGCAGCAGACAAAGTTGTGCTAGCCACATATCAGCTGAGAGGTTTTGCGCAATAGTGGCGGCGTCTGAAGATGCAGACCACCTTTGCAGGCAGAATAGAGGAGGTTATTACCTGGCCGGAATTTCTCGAGGCATTTAATGATACATTCTTTCCACTTCAAGTGCAGCAAGCGAAGAGAGAGCAATTCCGGACACGTCAGCAAGGTAATACCTCAGTTTTAGAATATCAGATGTGGTTTATGGCACTTAGCAGATATACGCCTTATGTAGTATCGGATAATGCTATGATGGTAGAATATTTTATTCGGGGTTTGAGAGAAGAGTTGCAGAACGTAGTGATACCGTTAATGTGTAGAACAGTTGATGAAGCAGCCCAGAGAGCAGCTACACTTGAGAGATCTATTCGGGCTCGTCAGGCAAGTGGGTCAAGTTCAGGTAGTTTTCGGCTACCACAGCAAGCAGTAGGAGTTAGTAGGGGAAAAGCTCCAGCAGAACCTTCTTCTTCAGATTTTGGTAAATGGGGTCAGAAGTTGAAGCAAGTATTCAAGGGAAAAGGAAGAGGAAGAGGAGGTCGTCAGCAGTTTCAGCAAGGGCGTGGTTATACGCCAGAGGTAGAAGAATCGCAGCAGAGTACTGCCAGGCAGCCCATTATTCCACCAGGCTACAGATGTTATAATTGTAATCAGCCAGGGCATTTGATCCGCAATTGCCCTTATCCAAGAGAATATGGGTATGGTAGAGGTGTTCAACAGCAGCTCCAACAGCCTTTAGTAGGTCGTGGTGGAGGTGTACTGCAGCAGTGAGGTAGAGGCTGGGTTATGGCTATCACCCGTGCCCAGGCAGAGGCATCAAACACGATAGAAGGTACAATACCTCTTTATGATTTTTCAGCCAGAGTTCTTTTTTATTCAGGTGCTTCTCAATCTTTTATTTCTGAAGAATTTCTTAATTGTATGACTCATCCTTTGGAAGAAAAGTCTTGTGAATTGGTAGTGGAGGTTCATTCTGGTGAGTTTATGCTCACTTCGAGCTACATAGATGAAACTCCTATTGTGATTGGAGGGAACCGGATGCCGGGTCGGTTATATGCCCTGCAATTGATAGATTATGATATTATTTTGGGAATGGATTGGCTTGAGACCTATGGAGCAATGTTAGATTGCAGAAAGAAAAGGATCAGGTTTTGTCATCCTAATGGTGCGGTGTTTGAATATCAAGGTATGTCTTCTCGCACTTTTAAGTTTATAATTTCTGCAATTAGAGCTAGAAAGTTGATAAATGCAGGGTGTGTAGCTTATTTAGCTTCAGTAAGTCTGATAGAGGCTAGTCAGTCAGTGGAGGCAGTTCTCGTGGTTAGGGAATTTGCCGATGTTTTTCCAGAAGATTTGCCTGGTTTAGCTCCACACAGAGAGGTGGACTTTACCATTGAGTTGTTGCCAGGTACCATGCCGATCTCTAAAGCTCCATATCGGATGGCACCAGCAGAGCTTAAAGAATTGAAAAATCAATTAGAGGAGTTATTACAGAAAGGGTTTATTAGACCAAGTCATTCCCCGTGAGGAGCACCAGTGTTGTTCGTGAAAAAGAAAGATGGTAGTTTTCACATGTGTATAGATTACAGAAAGTTGAATGATGTGACCATTAAGAATAAGTACACGTTACCGAGAATAGATGATCTGTTTGATCAGTTGCAATCAGCTAAGGTATTTTCTAAAATTGATTTAAGGTCAGGGTACCACCAATTGAGAATTAGAGAGAGTGATATTGATAAAACAGTATTTAGAACCCGATATGGTCATTATGAGTTTGTGGTTATGCCATTTGGGCTAACCAATGCTCCTGCAGGTTTTATGGATCTGATGAATAGAATCTTTCATCCGTATTTGAACCAATTTATTGTGGTCTTTATAGATGATATTCTAATTTACTCAGCATCTGAAGAGGAGCATGCAGCGCATTTGAGATGTGCTTTGCAGTTATTAAGAGATAATCAGTTGTTTGTCAAATTCAACAAGTGTGAATTTTGGCTGAAAGAAATTCAGTTCTTAGGCCATGTTATATCAGCTGAGGGAGTGGCAGTTGACCCAAGTAAAGTGGAGGCTGTGATGAAATGGGAGGTGCCAAAGACAATTACTGAAATTAGAAGCTTTTTGGGGTTAGCAGGCTATTATAGGCGTTTCATTCAAGATTTTTCTAGAATTGTAGCACCCATGACTAGACTAACCAGAAAGGGTGCACCATTTGTATGGTCTGGTGAATGCCAAAGAAGTTTCATGGAATTAAAGAAGAGGCTTACAGCGGCACCTGTGTTGACATTACCGACAGGTAATGGTGGTTTTGTTGTATATTCAGATGCATCTAGAAGAGGGCTTGGCGCAGTGCTTATGCAACATAGTAAAGTGATAGCCTATGCGTCCAGGCAGTTGAAGCCGGCAGAAGAGAATTATCCCACTCATGATTTAGAGCTAGCAGCAGTTGTGTTTGCTTTAAAGATATGGAGGCATTATCTTTATGGCGAAAGATTTGAAATTTTTACAGATCATAAAAGTTTAAAGTATATTTTTTCCCAGAAAGATTTGAATCTTTGTCAGCGTAGATAGATGGAATATTTAAAGGATTATGATTTTAGTTTGGCTTACCATCCAGGTAAGGCCAATGTGGTAGCTGATGCCCTAAGCAGAAAAGCATACTTAAGCTAAATGATGATTAAAGAATGGAAGTTATATGAGGAAATAGCAGAGAATTCCCTGTATGTGCCAAGCAGTCAGCGATGGGCAATATTAGCTAGTAGTGCCGTGGAACCGTCACTGTATTGGCAAATTGTGGAGGCCCAGAGAGCGGATGTAAATTTAGCTGAAATTGTAAAAATGGAAGGAGTTGCTATTGATGATAATTGTGTGGTCAAGCTCAAAGGTAGGTTATTTGTGCCAGCAGAAAGAGAAATAAAGCAAAGAGTGTTAGAAGAGGCCCATAAATCCAGATACACTATTCACCCAGGCAGTACCAAAATGTATCAGGATATGAAGAAGCATTTCTGGTGGCCTCATATGAAAAAGAAATAGCAGAATTTATTTCAAGATGTGCAGTTTGTCAACAAATTAAGGCAGAGCATCAGAAACCTGGAGGTCTATTGCAACCGTTACCCATTCCGCAATGGAAATGGGATTATATTGCTATGAACTTTGTAGCAGGTTTGCCGAGGAAAACATCAGGACATAATGGAATATGGGTATTTGTTGACAGATTAACCAAAGTATGCAGATTGGTGGCAGTAAGTATGTCTTGGACAGTGGACAGATTAGCAAAAGTTTATGTTGATAGAATTGTTCCACTGCATGGTGTTCCAAAGTCTATTGTATCTGATAGAGATCCAATGTTTACTTCTGGTTTTTGGAGGAGCTTGCAGAGAGTAGTTGGCACCGAGCTGAGATACAGCTCAGCTTACCATTGAAGATATGTTGCGAGCATGTTGTTTAGTTTGGGGTGGTAGTTGGGAACAGCATCTGGGAATGGTTGAATTTGCTTATAATAACAGTTATCATACCAGTCTTGGGATGGCACCATATGAAGCTCTATATGGAAGGCCATGTAGAACCCCATTGAACTGGCATGAAGTAGGGGAAAGGCAGATGGTGGGTCCTGAATTAATTCAGCAAACCACGGAAATAGTGAAGTTCATTAAAGAAAAGTTGCAAGCAGCTCAAAGCAGGCAGAAGAGTTATGCCGATAATCGGAGAAGACCACTTCAGTTTGAAGTGGGAGACTTGGTTTTTCTAAGAGTTTCCCCTAGTAAAGGTATTATGAGATTTGGCAAGACCGGAAAATTGAGTCCGAGATATGTGGGACCCTTTCAGGTATTAGAAAGAATTGGAGAAACAACTTATAGACTTGATTTGCCAACCGATTTTGCAGATGTTCATGATATTTTCCATGTTTCTATGTTAAGAAAGTGCATTGAAGATCCAGCGCAGATAATTAGTTACCAAGGTGGTGACTTGAAACCAGATATGTCTATGCCAGAGTATCCGGTGCAGATTACTGGCCGTAAGATAAAGAAGCTGAGAAATAAAGAAATTGAGTTAGTTAAAGTGAGATGGGAAAATAGGTTGGGTGGTGAGGATACCTGGGAATTAGCTGAAGAGATGGCTAAGGGGTATCCCTATCTGTTTGAATAAGGTTTTGTATTTCTTTTTAGATGATAGTACTTGTAAAAATGTGCATATTCAAGTTGTTAATGTTTAAGTTGTGTTATGATTTTCGAGGTCGAAATTTTCTTTTTAGATGATAGTAATGTAACGTCGCGTGTCTTTTGGAGCTTCGTGGATCCTGTGTTTAGTGGTTGTGATGGCTATCTTGAGGCCATTGTGGTTTGTGTGAGGTTCGTGTGCGTATTTTAGAGGCTTATTGGGCCGATAGTCTGGGCCTGCAGCACCCCAGTGTCCCCAGCCTGTCATAGTGACAGGGGGAGTGTTGCGTTCTTGAACGCGACAAGCGATGTGTCGTGTTCATGTGGCCGCCTCTGGCGCAGGATGTGTGCATGTGCGCCACGTGGCGGGCAGCGGGGACTTTAAGTTCGGGAAGGCGACAGCCGGGGGTGTCGCGATCAGGTCGCGACACGACGATGTGTCGTGTTCCGAACCGCTGCGGGTTTTTAAAGAACCCCAGCCCGCAGAACACCCATGTGTTCTGCTCGGCCAGGGGAGGAGTTGTTGAAGGTTTCTCGGGTGATTTCGGGTGGAGAGCTCGGTTTTCGGCGAGGTTTCGCTGTAAGGAGCTCGCGTGGAGCGTGAGGATCGCCGGGGAAGCATCATACCGCGCGTTCTTCACAAAGGTAGGTGAATTCTCCCCGTTCCGGGCAATAATCGGGGGAATCGTAGGATCGATCAGTTTAATGTTTTAATCATGCTAGATACCATGCCTAGGTTTTCATTAAAGCATGTAAATGACGAATTAAGGGTGGTTTGCATGAGTTTTGGGGTGTTTAGAAGGAGAGAACCCGATTAGGGTTTCTCCCCTGCGAAGGCGACAGGGGTGCTGTCGCAATCAAGAAGGTGACAGGTCTACCTGTCGCGTTCATATCCTCAAGGCGACATGTCGGGTTGACGCCTTCTGAAGGTGACTCAAGGGCCTGTCGCGACCACAGTCGAGGGCTGTGTGTGCATGGCTTACGTGATGTGATTATCTGATTATCATGGTTTGATGTGTTTATTGATATCGAGTGGTGCATTGGCACTTGTGGTGCATTGAGTGCACGTGATTTCTGAGACTAGCATACATAGTACGTAGTTAGCTAGTCGTATTTGTGGTTGCGTGATGTTCACTCGAGCACTGTTAGGTTCACGTGTAGTGAATCATTGTTACGAGAGGTTTACGTGACGTTTCACGTGGTTTATGTGTGACGTGCACGTGGTTTTGTGTGCGTGGCGAGTAGTACGACGCCTACTGTGGTTACCTCTCTAGTTGGGTGCCCCAGGTTATCTGTGAGCCAGGCTATTAGCTCGGGGCTTTGTCCCGGTACTTGTGCTGTACCGTCGAGGTTTGTGTCATCTGTCATGGACACCCTCACTCCTTGTTTGAGTTGTACGTCCGGTTGAGGGAAAGACGATAATGGGACAGTGACTCTTGAGTTTATTTTTAGTCACTTGTAGCGCGCTCTTAGTTGGGGATACAGACACTGGTAGTCGACACTGGTCCCCGACTAGTCCTTTCCAGTGCCTCACTCTAGAGTGCTCCGGCCAGAGACCCTAGAGGTGCCAGGCATGGGCCTGCGGTTGTGTGTCCGCAGGAGTGGTATTTAGTTGGACTCCACAGTTGTTTGACTTTTCCACGTGGAGCGGCAGCTGGACCTTTCGTCCGTGGCTGCGAGACTAAGAGGTAGACCTGTGTTAGTTTGTCCGAGTCAGTCACTGGTGTCGCGAACCAGTTCACGTGGCTCGTGTGTGGCGGTCTCTACTGTAGCTCGTACACCTGTTTGGGTTTGCCGTTTATTTATTATAGTTGCTTTACTTAGTCGGCAAACGGTGAGTACATTTACAGCTTTAATATCCTACTTAGTTGTTCTATAAATTGCTAGCGCAGTTTACTGCTTCCGTACTTGTGTTTTGGTTTGCTCGGTGTTGGGGGAGTTACCTACTGACCCAGTGACTAGAGAGGCTCACCCCTACCCAGTGGCGGATCCAGAAACTTTTTTCAGAGGGGCAACATATTATATATATATATATGTAAAATTAGTAACATCTAATATTATAAAAAAATAATATGAAAGTGATTTCATTTTTATTATCAAAAACTTCATAAAACAACCAATGTCTTTTTCAATTCCTTTGCTTTACAAAAGAAATAGAAAGTTTTTACAATTGTCCCCGACGTGTCTTCATATTTTGAAACCTTTGTATAATTCTTTCATTGTCAACACTATCAAACACTTCTGTCTCAATGTATGTAACCAAACAATCATTCAGCCATTCATCTCCCATGCGATTGCGCAATCTATTCTTTATAATATTCATTGCAGAAAAAGTTCTTTCCACTGTTGCAGTTGCCACAGGCAAGATCAGAGCTAACTTCAAAAGCAAGTATACCAATGGATACACAATGTGCTTCCTTGTATCAACCAATTTTTTAGAAAGATCACCAATCCCTTTCACCTCTGAAAATTCTTTATCCGAGCGAACATCCACAATATAATTCTGAAGTTGATTATCTAATGCCAAAAGCTCTACCATAGAAAATTCAGATGGATAAAATTGGGCGAATCGAATGAGTTTTGATTTATCAAAAGCAGCAAATGAATCTCTTGGACTGAATGATGCTATTGAAAGAAGTAACCCTGTATTTGTCTCTGTGAATCGATCATTGAGCTCTTGAAGTTGTATGTCAATCACCTGATAAAATAATTGAACTTGAAAATGATGTAAATTTGAAACCTTCTACATTTTACGTCTTGATCGTCCTTGAGGTAAAAACACTTCATCCATATTCGGAATGATAACATTAAACTTGCCACAGAATAAAGAAATTTCTTCAAGTAAAGAGTTCCACCCATCATCTCTCATCAATTGCAGCCGTTGTTTGGATACTTTAATCAACATCATAGCATTCACAATATCTTGATCACATTTCTGAAGTGCCTGAGATAATTCATTTGTAATTCCTAAAATATTTTTCATTAAATGCAAGTTGAAAATAAATTCAAAAGATTGCATTGAATTCAATAAAGTATGTGCTTCAGCTCTTTGCTCTGAACTAACAGCATCTTCTTCAATAATCTCAAGAACATTAATTATAGAGGAAAACATGCTGATCACACTAAGTAATGTGCCATAATGTGATCCCCAACGAGTAGCGCCTTCTCTTTTAAGTGTTGTTTCTTGATTCAATCCACGGTTACTAAAAATTTCACCACTTTCCAATGCTTCAACAACTTTACTCAGCTGTCTTTCTCGAAGAATATCTCGACGCTTACAAGAAGCTCCAACCATATTTGATAAACTAGTAACCAGGTTGAAAAGTAAGGCAATTTCAATATGCTTTTTTGCAACGGCTACAAGTGCCAACTGAAGCTGATGAGCAAAACAATGAATATAAAAAGCACATTGATTCTCTTTCAAGATTAGACTTTTAAGGCCATTGAACTCTCCTCGCATATTACTAGCACCATCATAACCTTGTCCACGTACTCTTGATAAACTCAATCCATATTTTGTAAATAAAAAGTCCAGAGCTTTTTTAAGTGATATTGCAGTAGTATCGGAAACATGAATAAGACTAAGAAAATGCTCAATGATATGTCATTTCCTGTCCACATAACGGATAACGACAGACATTTGCTCTTTAACTGAAATATCACGAGATTCATCAATCAAAATAACAAAGAAATCACCATCAAGATCTTCAATGATTATTTTGGTAGTCTCACTCGCAGCAGCATTTACAATATCCTTTTGAATATCAGGTGCTATCAACTTGAGATTTCCACGAGCATTTTGTAACACCTTATCAATGACTTCATTATGTTCTGCAAGAAACTGAAGAAGCTCAAGAAAATTTCTTTGATTGCTTGAATTCTTTGATTCATTGTGGCCACGGAAAGCCAACCATTGCCGTAAGAGAAATCGAATACAATCAATAATTACTGTTAAATGAATTCGATATTCTCTTTTAGCTTGATCAGATTGATGAGCTATGGCAACTTCAATATGTTGTTTTTGATTCATTAATGCTTCACATTTCCTCCAAGCTTGATTATGAGCACTATTTTGGCCTCCAACATGAATTTGCAATCTTTCTTTCTTTTTCCAATTTATAAATCCTTCCGTAGTAAATGCATCACCACCACCCTGCTCTCCAAATTCAGATTTCATGAGATAGCAACACAAACAAAAAGTAGCATCTTTTGAAATACTATATTCCAACCAACTACCGAACTCATTGAACCAACTAGGATTAAAACGACATAGAGCATTTCCAATTTTTCTTTGGGGAAAAGTATGCTCTCGCGGCTGACAAGGACCTCTTTGCATATAAGCTCTTCGAATTGCATCTCGATCATCAGGGTGATATTCTAAAATTTTTCTCCGTTCAGCTGGATCTGCTGGAAGATTTTTCAAATCTATTTCTAATCGACTTCTTTTGCTCTCCAAAGATGCATCAATGTGATCTTTAGAAGAAGAAGATTCTTCTTTATTAATCTTTCTTTTAAAATATTTTTCCATGTCCAAATACCTAAATAAAATATGAACAAATTTATCATAATAAAATTTATCAACTTCATTTTATAAATAGAGTTATAAAATGGCACAATATAATTTGACGTTTTGAATCATAATCTCAAACATAAATTTGAAAAGATGAACTAAATTAAAATCCCAAAAAAACACCTCTTACATGTAAAAAAAAATCAAAATTTTATACTTACACGTTTGATAATGTTGACTTTTAAGATGTCAACAACGTTGCTCCTCCTCGTAGGCTCGCCACGAATACGCCGCTCAAATTTCTCTCCCTCCTCCCCTCCGTTCTTCCCGTTCTCGTGCTGCAGTTCGTTGTTCTCGTGTTGCAGTTTGTTTGAAAGAGTAAAAAAAAACTAAGAAGTAAGAAGAAGAAGACGGTGGAAGTGGCCAAGTGGGGTAGGCTATGATAGGTTGGTCATTGGTGGCTGGGCCTGGTCGGGTAGGGTAAGGGTGGAAACAGGAAGGTTTTTAAATTTTTTTGACACATAAAATGGGAAGGGTTTTGGTATGTGGAAATAGGTCTGTGTCATTGCTATATTAAAAAAAATCAGTGGGGGCAGTGGCCCCCACTGCCCCCACTGCCCCCACTGTGTATCCGCCCCTGCCCCTACCCCCCACAGGTGAGGACGAGGAGGACGTTTCGTTACCGTCTACCAGTTCGGGGCCGCATCGCAGCGGTGTTGGGCCAGCGCCTCCAGTAGTGTAGTTTCTTTCTTCAGTTGTACTAGCTACCTCGGGGTATGCCCCAGGCTCTTGTACTTTTGTTGAAATTTGGCTATGTAAATCTTGTATATTATATATGAAATGATGAATCATATATGTGATCAAGTGTATTCCTTTCTATTTTCACGGACATGTGTTTGGTATCCCTTGCGAGGCTACGGCCCGTTCACGGGAGACGGACGCGGATCTAGTTCGTTAATGGTTTAACGGGCTAGAACGATGCGTTCCGTCACAATTATCCTACCACCCAACATGAACACAAAGTTAGTGGTACTCTTTCTTTGGGCTTTTTTAGTCACCCAATTGGTATCACTACATCATTCCATAACAGTAGGAAATCTTCCATAATATGATGCATAAAACAAGGTACCTTTCAAATACTTGTAGATTCTTTCAACTAGCATCACTATAGCCCATAGCTCTCGAGTCTTCCCATCTGTTCAACCCTCTGTGCCCCCCTACTCGATTTCTTCTTTTTCCTAAAGAATCAACTCCTAAAGAATCAACTCCTAGACAAATTGACTTTCAAAACCGACTTCCAAACAAATTAACTCTCAAACAAAATCGACTTCTAAAGAATCAACTCCTATAAAAATAGACTCTCAAATTTGACTCCCAGACAAATTGACTCTTAAAGAATCAACTTCCAGACAAATTGACTCTCATACAATTCAACTCTTAGAATTGACTCTCAAACAAATCGTCTCTCGAAATAAACTTCTAAACAAATCGACTATCAAATTGACTCCTAGACAAATCGACTTTCGAACACAAGAATCGACTTTCGACCAAGAGAATCAACTATTAGAAAATTGACTCTCAGACTTAAGAGAATTGACTCATAGGGTTAAAAGAATCGATTCTTAGACAAATCGACTCTTACAATTGACTCCTAGACAAATGGTCTCTCATACATAAAAAATCGACTCTAAAAAATTAACTTTTTTTTGGGACAATGTAAGTAGGATCTTTCATTCACGCAAAGAGATTTATACAAAGGAGTACAAACAGACAGGCGAATGGTGACATAGGCCATCGTAAGCACTCCACACAATGCCTTACAACCAGTACAGAGAAAGCATGGCAAATGACCGAGAGTCGTGAATCAAACAAAGACCCAGGGTTCATACCAACAGGGCAAAACCAAACTCCACTGGATCATCACACGCCGCACAAAGAGCCATGAGCAGGCGCAGGTTTTCACCAACGGCTTCATGGCAAGGGAAACCACGCCCTCGAACCAATCTAACATGGGGGGAGAGCTCGATAGGGGGTGTATGATGCCACCAAATGAAGTCATTAGCGTGAAAGATGGAATATTGGCAAACGCACCATGCCAACCACCGAAGAAGGAGGCTAGAGCATACCACGGACGACCGCCACATCCATCCTCGCCAAACACGAACCACACAAGACGAACATAGAGGAAACATTAAATAGGGATAGATATGACAGATCTTATTAGGAAGCTGAAGTCAGACCTCCGGATGGCTAGCGATCTCCCACCTACCAACCGGAGAAGAGATCCTCCGACGAAAAGGGGGAACCCAAGTTGACCGAGACAAAACCTCCTATAGAGTAGGAGAAATAAAACATCCCCACCAGAGGGGAAGCACCACCCACAGACGGTGACAACGACAGAGATGGAGGGGGAGGGGGCGACGACAAGGATCGGGAACCCCCTCCCTCCGAAGGGGAACTCGAAAGGTGAGGCGAGTCTACATGACGGAGATGACCAGAAAAAAACTCCAAAGCTTCTCCAAAAAGTTAACTCTCAAGCATCTCAAAAAAGTTGACTTTCAGACTTAAGAGAATTGACTATTTTATTTAAGAGAATTGACTCTCTGACTTAAGGGAATTGACTCTTAAAGTTAAAAGAATCGATTCTCTCAATCATTGGCTTATGAAACATTTTAGAGACTAATTAATTATCTTTCAAGGTAGATCTAAAAATCGATAAATAGATTAGCCTCTTTAATTACAACGGGACTTAGTCACAACTTAAGAGAATTGACTCTGAATTATAAATTAAGTTTATTATGTGAAAAAATAGGAAAATAAAAATAAAGTCCTAATAAGATATGGTGAGATCCATGTCCATTTCTCTCCCCGATCATCGACAGCCCCGTGAGGCTACTTCCCCATCTCTCCAATCTCAGCTATGATCATCTATTTAGATTGTGTTTGTTTCCACTACTCTTGGGTGTGTATTTTTGTGCTAGAGGGTTCCCAGTGATGGTCCATTAGTTGTTTCATTTTCTCCGTTTTGCCTAAAATGTTCATGTGAATAACTTGTGGCATCATTTCCACCCTAGCATTTGCTCTGAAAGGCGGACTTGTTGCCCTCTTCATCGCCCTTGCTGTTGTTGTGCTTTGTTTGTGGTGTGTTTAATTGTTTTCTCTTCTCTGTTCTATCTGAAATATTCGCGTGAATACCCTTTGTTGCCCTTTTTGCCCTAGCGTTTGCTCTGGGGGTGGAGCTATTGCCCTCTTCATCGCCTCTGCTACTAATGTGCTGCATTTGTGGTGCGTTTGGTACCCCTCCTACCTTCCATGGTGCTAGTGATGTTGTTGCATTGGAGGTTCTTATAATTGTAGGCCGTCTCTACAAAGGTATACAATTTTTGCACCTTCCTCACTATGATAATTTTTTTGGCAATGTATCAAGGTGTTTAAAATGGTCTGCTGTTTCATTTACTTATCTTCACCTCATAGCTTGCTTATTCTGCATTATGGGCCAAACATAAATGAGAATAGATAATCTTCTAAACAAATAGTCACTGAACTACAAAATCCAAGGGCATTGATCACTGTGTTTTCCTTCATGGCCATCAAGCAATGCACTTACCATTAGGCATGCATCTTAAGTTTCGAAATGTTTTTCATTTGCTGAGGTCTCACATGTAATGCGATATATTTACAGTAGATCCATTTTTTTTGCTATCAAGGGATTTTGAAGACATGATATGCACAAAGTTTTTCATGTAATGGGTCATTTCTTGCTTATGAATTACAGTTGTGGTTAAATTAATCATGTTCATGTTCAAGGGTTGTGGAAATGTTCATAATCGTGTTATACATGGATGTCATCTAATCATGGGTGTTTTTTTCTTTCTTTCTCCTTTTGTTTTTTTTGTTGGGGGAGAGTAGTTTTAACACACTGACTTGTTTTGCAACAACATTTTTTTATGCTTGTTTTGACTTTACACTTCAACAAATCCTGTAATCTATTTCCAATAGCTTCATTTTTTGCTAAGGATTATGAAGTCATGATATGCATCAAGTTTAACCTCATTCTCAGTTTCAGCATAGCTGTATTTGAGGATGGAACCATTTTACTTGCGTCATTTTAAAGCATTTATGGCATTCTTCCTTTTATATGTATAGAACATTTCCCATTGCTCCACATTTACTTGTGTCATTTTAAAGCATTTGTAGCATTCTTCCTTATATATGTATAGGAGTATAATAGAACATTTTCCATTGCTCCGCATCATTTCTTCCTTATGCATTACACAAGTGTGTCTTGCTTATGTATAGTTTGTTTTTGTGTTACGCAAATACACAACTCTAAAACTAACAATATTTTCACATGTAACAACATGCTTTGTTAACCATATCAACCACAATGTGAATTTTGACTTTAATGTGGTGTCATGTATGTTGATGTATTGTTGACATTACAATGAATTACTGTTGACTTTAATTATGCGTTGGTGTTGTCACAAAAAAATCTTGTTATTTCATTATTTAAGATTCATTTTTCGAAAGCAATGGATGTTGAATGTGTATAGAAGATCACGATCACTTAATGTTTGTTAGGATTAGGTAATGTCTTTAACAATTTATTGGTATATGTATGGACCTTGAATTTTGTGTGTCTAGAACACTCAAAAAAAATTTGACTAACCAAACAATTAGGTTATGAGTGGACGTTGGACATAGACAGAATAATAATACAATTATTTAGGAAATAATTAATAAGTGAGGACTTCATTCTGAATCATACATGTCACGCCCCCAAAATTCAGGTATCGTAATTGTGGCAGAAATTCAAAATACCAAATCCAAAAATTTTCCTCGAATCTCATCTTTAAATTTTCCTCGAATCTCATCTCATCGGGGCGCGACACTCAAATCAAATGATGATGAAAGATCAAGCCTTAACAACACAATTAGGGCCCAAATATTGATTAACTCAAAGACAAGCTCATGATCATAGTCAACTAAACAATCCAACCATCACATAAACACAACACCATCAATAACGGTCCCTCGATGCACATGATTTACAGAAGGATTCATCATCAACTTATTTCTTTCATTCACTGAATGTTTTGTACAACCACTAATTTCAAGAGAAAGAAACACTCCTCACAAAACCATCCATAATGGTTTACAAGCATAGTACATGGCGCACTCACACATCTAAAATTCAGAAATAAAATTCCTCCAAAATGCTCCAAGCTCTCTAAACAGCGGGTCGGCTGCATGCTAAGCATGCTTCAATCACTTGAAATGTTAATAGGTTAATGAGCTAACTAGTCCAGTAAGATTTATATCTCATGGTGCGGACAAAATATAAGTAATTAACATTTTAACAAGCATAATTTCAAAGATAACAAGTAGGATAATCAAGGCAACCAGGAAGCATGATTATAACAGGCAAGAGTTGCATATTGTAGAAATTCAAGGCAAATCATGCTATTTATCATGTCATGAGAACGATGCAAAAGTCAAGTTATTATCCAATCAAGCATGTAACAAGAAGAACAGAACGTTGGCCATTTTCAAACGAATCTAACTTATCAAGTCAAGTGAGTGAGTCAAACATATCATATCAAGTAAGCACATCGTCCTTCATTCATATCATATAACAAAAGCACTTTTCAATCTTGCATACATATAGATGCCAATGCCAAGCACTGCTCAAATTGTTTTGATCCATACTCCCGAAGTTATCAAGTACATTGTGGTGCTCCTCCCCAGAACCGGATTAGACCCCATTACGCAGGCATTTGATCAGGGATATCATCCCAACAATAGTATCGAATTCAAAACAAGATGGTCATTGGGGTCAAGAAGGACAGACTTGTAAGATATCATAGAAGCCAATAACATAAGCTCAGATCAAGAAACTTCAAGACTACAGATTTTCAAGAAATCAAGCAGGCATGTTGGATCAAGTAATGCAGTAAGCTCAAAGAGGTTCCTATACATTTATTTTGATTTCAGATTCAATGCAAACAGATTCAAAGGTGGAGTGTCAATTAATCACAAGGGAATATATCCAAGACAAATTAGGAGTCATTAGAATAATCTTTACATTCTTATCATTTTTAACATGTACAAGGTACATAGGTTACTGTCACGCTGGTTGCTTATCTATAGGACATATCATAGTAGCCAGAAGGGCCGATCGAATTGACGGTCGAAGTGGACAGTCGGAGTTGACAGTCGAAGTGGACATTCAAAGTTGACAATCGAAGTGGCCATGAGGGCCAGTCAAAGTTGAAAGTCAAGAGTGCCACAAGGCTAGTTGTAGTGTACTTGGAACATAAAGGATCTATGGATAACTCGAGAGTGCATCAGACCCAATGATGCCAACAACAAACGTTTCAATGGTGCGCAAGAGACTTAGAAAAGGTTTCCAGTAAGGAGGTTGTTGGAAACATCACGTGATCAAATTAAAAGGTTGCACTTCCATTCTAAGGGTTCCGAAAATGCATGGACCAATAGAAAAATCAAATAGATTCCTATTCTGGAAAAGACCAAGAAACTCTGGGCATATTTCTTAGGAACAAGGGCCATGTTCCTTAAGAACAAGTAGAAATAAGGTGAGTATTGCGAGGAGTGTGAGGGTCAAGAAATCCTAACACTATACTGGTCAGGCATTTAGGCAAATCAGAGGTGTTCCACTAGGTTCTTAATATAGAAAAATCCAAGGATACTTTGAACAAGAACAAGCAGTTTATTTGTGCCCGAGAAAACCTACACTCTCCAGTCATAAATGGGACAAACAAGAGGACCTTTTGATGGTGTGAGGATCAGGAATCCTAAACACCTTACTAGACAAAAGTTAGGTAAATCAGAGGCAATCAAATGGATTTCTATCATGGAAAGAATCAAGGATACTCTAAATAGGAATTAAGCAGTTTAATTTGTGCCTGAGAAAATCTACACTCTTTAGTCATAAATGGGACAAACAAGAGGGTCTTATGATGGTGTGAGGATCAAGGAATCCTAAACACCTTACTAGACAAAAGTTGGGCAAATCAAAGGCAATTAAATGTATTTTTATCATGGAAAGAATCAAGGATACTCAGAACAGGAATTAAGTAGTTTAATTTGTACCCGAGAAAACCTAGCCTTTTAGGTTGCTCTTTCAAATCCACTCCTTATGTTTTGATGCAGTGCAAGAGGAAGAAGGTGAACTCCTCGAAGTCCAGCTTCTTCAGGGCGAAGTAGTGGTCCAAGGATATAGAACTTCCAAGCTCTCAAAGCTTCAAGTTCCAAGCTGCATGATCATCCCTCCAGCTTCAGAGCGCTCTATTGTGTCAGGTCTTCAAACTTCTTCAGCAGTTGCTTTTAAGGAAGGGTAGAAGGGAAGCTCTCAAGCTCCAAGATTACCCTTGGGTCTACTCAGGTTAATGCAAATGGGGTGAAGAGGGAAAGGCCCCAAGCTGCCTTCTAGAATAAGAAGAAGGTATAAAGTTCGGCCAAGAAGGGCCATATGGCTTATTAAGAGGGTCTTTGGTCCCATTTAGGATCCTTTCTTTATTATTATAGAAGAGACAAAAAGGGACTGAAAGTCCAATCTAGCCATACATAAGCCATGCCCAAACCATACCCTGCCATACCTAACATTGACTTGGTCTGTAAGAAGGACAGACAACCAAGATCTGTCATACCTCAGGTCATATCCTTATCATACTTATCATTGACTTGCACTACAAGAAAAAGCGGCATTTTCGACAGACACAATCCGTCGGAAATCCAACGGAAATCCGTCGGAAAAGGTTTATTCCGACAACTTTCCGTCGAACGGTCGTCGGAAGACTTCCGTCGAAAAATTTTGGTCAGAAATTACCGACGGTTACCTAATCCGTCGGTATTCCGTCGGAAATTCCGACAGAATATTCCATCGAAAAAATAGTCGGCAATCCGAAGGAAATTAGTCGAAAATCGTTGTCGGGACATTGGTTAGTGAATTCCGACCGAAATCCGTCAGAAAATAGGTCGGCATATCCGTCGAAAAATGCCGACCGAAAAAATCAGTCGAAAATTATTCCGACGGATATGTTCCGTCGGCCAACTAGAATTTTCCGACGGACACTATCCGTCGGAAAAACCGTCGAAAATATGTAATATATTTTTTTAAATTGCAGAAATTAACATTAATAAATTACAAAACCTGCTAAAATATTCATGCATTCCACAATAGAAGGTACTCACAATGAAACATAAAATCATAAAACATAACTAATACAAAATCGTACACAATCATAAATGCTAAAAATCAAGACAAGTCTGCTGGATCGCCCGCCGTCCCCGTCTCCTGATCGTCAGGTGCCGTAGGATCCTATATTAAAAAAAATTAATACGAGAAACATTAATAAAAATTAATATACAAACATTATTTTCAAAATTTTAAATTTAAAGCATGTGATTATTCCTCAAATTTAATAAGAAAATATTTTGGATCCTTGAGACTTGCGTTTTTTTTTAGATCTGTCATTTGAATGCCCAACCCAATCCGGAATCCAAATCGGATTCCGTCAGTTCGCACACGTCAATTTCACCTACCCGGTCGTGTCGGAGTGAACGACACGTCGATCAGATCCATATTTGGGATTTTGGACCCCCGGGATGCGTGTTTTGATCATTTAGACTCGGGTTTTTTTTAGATCTGTCATTTCAAAGCCCAACCCAATCCAGGAATCCAATTCGGATTCCGTCAGTTCGCACACGTCAATTTAACCCACCCGGTCATGTCAAAGAGAACGGCACGCCGATCAGATCCCTATTTATGATTTTAGACCTCCGGGTTGTGTGTTTTGATCCTTTAGACTTTGGTTTTTTTAGATCCGTCATTTCAACGCCCAACCCAATCTGGGAATCCAAATCGAATTCTGTCAGTTCGCACATGTCAATTTAACCCACCCGGTTGTGTCGGAGCAAACGGCACGCCGATCAGATCCCTATTTGCGATTTTGGACCCCCGGGTTGTGTGTTTTGATCCTTTAGACTTTGGTTTTTTTAGATCCGTCATTTCAACGCCCAACTCAATCCGGGAATCCAAATCGGATTCTGTCAGTTCGCACACGTCAATTTAACCCACCCGGTCGTGTCGGAGCAAACGACACGTCGATCAGATCCCTATATGGGATTTTGGACCCCCGGGTTGCGTGTTTTGATCATTTAGACTCGGGTTTTTTTAGATCCGTCATTTCAACGCCCAACCCAAACCGGGAATCCAATTCGGATCTGTCAGTTCTCACACGTCAATTTAACCCACCCAGTTGTGTCCGAGCAAACGGCACGCTGATCAGATCCCTATTTACGATTTTGGACCCCCGAGTTGTGTGTTTTGATCCTTTAGACGGGTTTTTTTTAGATCCGTCATTTCAACGCCCAACCCAATCCGGGAATCCAATTCAGATTCCGTCAGTTCGCACACGTCAATTTAACCCACCCGGTCATGTCGGAGTGAACGACACGTCGATCAAATCCCTATTTGGGATTTTGGACCCCCGGGTTGTGTGTTTTGATCCTTTAGACTTTGGTTTTTTTAGATCCGTCATTTCAACACCCAACCCAATCCGGGAATCCAAATTGAATTCTGTCAGTTCGCACACGTCAATTTAACCCACCCGGTCGTGTCGGAGTGAATGGCACACCGATCAGATCCCTATTTGTGATTTTGGACCCCCGGGTTGTGTGGTTTGATCATTTAGACTTGGGTTTTTTTAGATCCGTCATTTCAACGCCCAACCCAATCCGGGAATCCAAATCGGATTCCGTCAGTTCACACACGTCAATTTAACCCACCCGGTCGTGTCGGAGTGAACGACACGTCGATCAAATCCCTATATGGGATTTTGGACCCCCGAGTTGCGTGTTTTGATCATTTAAACTCGAGTTTTTTTTAGATCCGTCATTTCAACGCCCAACCCAATCTGGGTATCCAAATCGGATTCCGTCAGTTCGCACACGTCAATTTAACCCACCCGGTCATGTCGGACCGAACGGCACCTCGATCAGATCCCTATTTGTGATTTTAGACCCCCGGGTTGTGTGTTTTGATCCTTTAGACTTGGGTTTTTTTAGATCTGTCATTTCAACGCCCAACCCAATCCAGGAATCCAATTCGGATTCCGTCAGTTCGCACACGTCAATTTAACCCACTCGGTCGTGTCGGAGTGAACGACACGTTGATCAGATCCCTATATGGAATTTTGGACCCCTGGGTTGCATGTTTTGATCATTTAGACTCGGGTTTTTTTTAGATCCGTCATTTCAACGCCCAACCCAAACCGGGAATCCAATTCGGATTCTGTCAGTTTGCACACATCAATGTAACCCACCCGGTCGTGTCGGAGCGAACGGCACGCCGATCAGATCCCTATTTGCGATTTTGGACCCCCCGGGTTGTGTGTTTTGATCCTTTAGACTTAGGTTTTTTTAGATCCGTCATTTCAACGCCCAACCCAATCCGAGAATCCAAATCAGATTCTGTCAGTTCCCACACATCAATTTAACCCACCCGGTCGTGTCAGAGCAAACGACACGCCGATCAGATCCCTATTTGCGATTTTGGACTCTCGGGTTGTGTGTTTTGATTCTTTAGACTTGGGTTTTTTTAGATATGTCATTTCAACGCCCAACCCAATCCGGGAATCCAAATCGGATTCCGTCAGTTCGCACACGTCAATTTAACCCACCCGGTCATGTCGGAGTGAACGACACGTCGATCAGATCCCTATATGGGATTTTGAACCCCCGGGTTGCGTGTTTTGATCATTTAGACTCGGGTTTTTTTAGATCCGTCATTTCAACGCCCAACCCAAACCGGAAATCCAATTCGGATTCCGTCAGCTCGCACACGTCAATTTAACCCACTCGGTCGTGTCGGAGTGAACGGCACGCCGATCAGATCCCTATTTGCGATTTTGGACCCCCGAGTTGTGTGTTTTGATCCTTTAGACTTGGGTTTTTTTAGATCTGTCATTTCAACACCCAACCCAATCCGGGAATCCAAATCGGATTTCGTTAGTTCGCACACGTCAATTTAACCCACCCGGTCGTGTCGGAGTGAACGGCACGCCGATCAGATCCCTATTTGTGATTTTGGACCCCCGGGTTGTGTGTTTTGATCCTTTAGACTTGGGTTTTTTTAGATCCGTCATTTCAACGGCCAACCCAATCCGGTAATCCAAATCGGATTCCGTCAGTTCGCACACGTCAATTTTAGAATAGCAATTTGAGTGTGGCTTTTTTATCCTTCCATAAGTTGATTGTATAAAGAGACCTTCTTTATAGGTTAATTAATTTAGATTTCTTTTTTTCCCTTTTGACATTCTTTAGTGGTTTCATTTCATTCCAACTATATGAAATTAATAGTAATACTGACCTGAGGGGCTGGCTGTGAGGGGCGTACTCCCTGCATGGCTGAGATCAACTGCTCGACCATAACGCCAAAGGGCGCCCGTAGCTCTTCCCGGATGAGGGTTCTAATCTCCTCTACACCACTACCGGGCGGCGCAGCAGATGAACTCGCGTATGCCGGAGGAGCGACCGAACTCGCATATGGGGACAACACTGGAGTAGTATCCAGGCTGTCCCCAAATCCGTACACTCGACCCTTCCTCGGCCCTCCCGCTGTATCAACCCAAGACTCTGGATCCAAGTCTGGCTGGGGAGTGCCCTCTGCATAGCGATCCGCCATCGTCCTGTCATAGGTCTCCTGCATAACAAATTCAAACTAAATTATTGAAAACAAATTATTTTAATATCTTAATTGAATTCAAAATTTATAGCTTGACTTACAGTAATCGTGGGAGCACTCTCGCTGACATAGTCATCCGTCCCCTTCCGCTTATGAGTCCGATCAAATAACTCGCGAAAAGTAGGGGCACGCTCGAGCCTGTTGTAGACACGCCAATTTTACCTAAATTGGACAAAATCTCGAGTTGCATTGTAACGCCTCAATGTGATTGTCTTTAATTACCTTTTTATGTGATGTCCCCGAATTCCCTGTTTTACTTTGAGACTTTTCAGAGTTTTCCTGTCTTTTAAAGTTTTTTAGGACCTTTTAGATAAGTCTACAAAAGAGTCTAGAAAAACCCAAAAAGAATCAGCACACTGTTTAAAATCGCGACCAGACCGGCGGCCGCATATTAAATGCCATAAGCGCGATGCCCTGAGGCGACGCAATTCAGCTATCGCCTTATAGGACGCAACGCTTAACCGACGTTAAAAGACGTCCATGACGGCCTCCGCGGTTAAAAAGTCAACAGTTTCAGGTTGTGCCAGAGCGCGCACGTTCTGACACCTGTGGCAGGCTCTGAAACGCGTCGTGGTTGTACGACGCGATTCTTAGCCGCCCTGCGCGCACCATGCCCCTGCCAGGCGTCAGAACGTTGTCAGTACGGTGTCAGACTTTGAATCGCGCCCAGACAGTACGCCGCGATTAAGAACCGTCAGTTACAGCGTTACAAATGTTTAGGCGGTTGTTAATTGCGACCAGTATGATGGACGCGTTTTATGGACGCAAATGACGTCATGGTTGTCAAATCGATTTGACCTTCCGAAATGCGACGACTATGGTCGACGCGATTATTGAGATCGATGTGCGCCGTAATCATCATATTTTGGCAAATTGATGGGACATCTGACCGACTTAATGAATCGCGACGTTTCCTGTGGCCGCAATTTCACTTGAAAAACGTCAGCTGGTTTGGACGCGATTTAAAACAGTGAGTCTATATATACAAGCCCCCTGCGCAGCAGTGAGGAGAGAGAGACCTTACCCCCCCAGAGCGGCGAAGCCCTGCCCGTCTAACGCGTCGCCCACCTGCCGTTCCGTTCCACATCCACCGAAGGTTCCAGTGGGATGATCCTGCTGCCCAGAAGCTGCCGTTCTGGAGTCGGAGGACGATCCACGCCGTCCGCTCCACGACTAGGCGCTGCCGTCCCCCACGTTGTTTTCGGGCTCTCACAGCCTTTCTCTCCCTCTGTCCGGGTCACCAGACAACACACACGCACACACGTGCATGTTTCCCTCCCTGTCTAGTTAGGGGTTTTTCATCTTCGTAGTTAGAAGGTGCGTCCGCACCGTTTTATGTCATGTCCACTGTCTTTCGTTGTCTTTTTCATTTACTACACGTCCGCCTAATCCGTTTGCATTTCTGTCCTCTTTAGGTACCTCGGGCTAAATCTCCTTCGCCGGCCGGCCGGTGGAAGGAGGAGGAAGGACCCACCGCACACACATCCCGCTACTTTCCACAGGCCCAAAAAGGTACACATCCCCTTTTAGACCCGTCCCTACTTTTGGTACATTTTAGTAAAAGTGTCTGGCGATCGCGGCTTTCCTTTACCTTCCGTCCATTTTTATTCCCCGTGTGGACGCCGTTTATTCTCTCGCTATCCACCCTTTCCCCGACCCCCCAAAAAAAGGGGAGAGGAGGGACATTCGGGAAAATAACCGCATCTACAACTTGGCGATCACGGTGGGACATCTCTTCTTTTAGCCCGGTACCGCTTTGTTTAGCCCCGTGTGGCACTGTTTTCTAGTTAGTTTAGTCATTTCCTACTTGTTTGTTTAAGCTTCTTTTTAGTCCTTTCCATTAGCATGCTAAAAATAGTTTAATAGGGTTTAAATAAAAATAAAAATAAAATATTTCTATAGTCCTTACCATCTTACCATCTTTGCTATTTGAGAGTTTTTGGTGTTTGGAACCCCCATCCCCCTCAATCTAACCCCTAATTGCATGCTAATCCACCCCCCTTGGGGTGAGATTTCGTTGGGAGGGTTTCTGAGTTGAATCGCGACGACCCCAGACGTCGCGATTCAGCCCAGTTGTTCATACTTAGAAAAAATTCGTGGGGAGGGTTTTCTGTGTTGATACGCGTCGGGAACAGACGACGCGTTTATGCCTGCTTAGTTATTTTTCGCAGCTTTTTAGAAATATATTTGTTCTGTGCTGTTGCGCGTCAAATCCAGACGACGCATTTTATGAATCTTTTTTGTGCGGCAGCCTGTCTAGACGCGTTTCTGAACAGAGTCCTCAGGGAGTCGCCTCGGCTCTTACAGCTGTCATAAGCTGTCAGATCCGAGGCCGACTGAAAGGACGCGATTTAAATTAGCGCCCTCTGCGGTGGACGCGATTTAAATCCTTTCCAGAACCTCCAGCTGCTTGCCTTGTGTTGTTTTCACCTTTTTTAATAGCCGGGGGACTTCCTTCCCTCATTTTCTAGGATCCAAACACACCTCTCGGTGGGAACTATCTCTCCATTGGGCATTCCGTACCTTTGGACTAGAAAATTCCTGTCAGGACCTCCGTAAATCTCCGTACCCCGTGGATTCCCTCACGGCGGACCGAGTTGGTTGTACCAAATACCGGCGACCTGGATAGAGTGCCTATTATGGAGAGATTGCTTTAAAAGTGAACCCCAAAGTTATCATTATACCCACTTGTCGAGTTCACTTCTTCTCTTGAGTGACACACTGTTAAGCTAAAATCCACGTTAATCATTCCAAACATAATTAAGTGGACGTAATCGGTGCTAACTGTGTGCTTAAAATCAAGTAATCTTCTCCCTCATTGGTTGAGTAGTTGTCCGGTACTGTTTTCCGAGCCGTCCTGCATGCAACTTCGATCTGGTCGTTCTCTTTCCATGGTTGATTACGAGAACGCAGGCCAAGACGAGGTGTATGGGGAAATCTATGGGTCTAGCTCTTATCTTCCTGCCAATCCGTCCGATCCACATGTGAACGTGGTGGACGCGCAACCCCAGATCCCCCAGATTCCTCAGAGGCAAGACGATCCTTCTGCCTCTGTTAATCTTTCTCAGCTTATGGGCATCCTCCAGAACTTTCAAGCTTCTCAGGTACCAGATGCCCAAGCTGCCCTAAAGGGGAAATCTGTTGCCAACCCCGATCCCTCCGGTTACCTGAACCAGGGACCCCGGATTGAGTCCGTCCGCGATCCGGGTGGGCAAATTTTGCCATCCCCTTCACGGGCCCATTCTGTTATCCATTCCCGGTATCATAGTCCAGAAGACAGACACCGGGCACCCGCTGACATGGCACACCCTGCTTATCAACCACGGGTTTCGACCCAGGGTCCCGCATATGTCTGCATTCCTCACCAATATCCTTCCCGGGCAGACGCCTGTTGTGCTGTCCCTTCCGCTGCTCCCCGACAATCTGCAAATCAGCTTACCCAGGCCCTTTTGGCTAAGGTAAACAAATTGGAGCGTGATTTGAAGAGGGCGTCTGCCCCTAAAGATTCCTTTGAACTGGCATTACCTTCCATGCCAGTCTTTCATTTACCTCCGTCAGAAATGCCGGTCTATCGCCGCTACAATGGCACCGGCAGCCCTTTCGTACATATCAAGGAATTCATGTACGAATCTTCTTTCTTGCAGGATGACAATCGTACCCTTGCCTTCCTGTTTCGTCGGTCCCTGGACGGGCCTGCCCTCGATTGGTTCTATTCCTTGGACCCAGCGAATGCAGAGAACTTCGAGGCAGTCCAGAGGAAGTTTCTGAGGAGGTACAGAGACCGAGTGGGCCCTGTGCTATCTATTACTGATCTGGTGGCCAAAAAGATGAAGGCTGATGAAGAGTTCGTCTCCTTTGCTGATAGGTGGAGGCTCATGACCGAGAAACTGAGAGATCCGTTGTCTGAATCTGAGCAGGTGAAGATGATCACCACCAACGCTACCCCCCAGTTCAGGCATATCTTGGCTATGAATAAGCTGACAACAATGGAGGAGCTATATGAGAGAGCCAGATACATTCAAACACAACTGAAAGACTCTCCCATAGTGGCTCTATTTGAACCCAAGGCCCGTGTAACGACCCTCTTTATATCGATACGGTTCCACCAACCCACATCGATATAGAAAGCATCGCCACAGTGGGACATTTACCCAACGCTAGTACAATAGGCTGAAACATACACAAATATAAAATATCTCATGACAGCGGAATTTAAAGAACTGAAAAGAAATCTTATTCCATCATCCACATTCTATTCACAGTCCGTATAGTAGAAAAGAGAGCTAACTGTTCATAACTGAAATAAAATAAATACATTGTCCACATGAGACTACGCAGAGTCTTTATTACATACTATGAAGTAAGGAAAAGTACAATGCTAAATCCACAACAATCTCTCCTACTCTCGCTCCGAGTCGCTCCTAACGATCTCCTCGGAAGAAGTAGAAACGTCTGCACCTGTACGCCGAAGCAAGAATGAGTTCAAAAGAACTCAACAAGTAACACCAAGCACACTAAACATACATGCATCAAGTAATCTCCATATCCTTATGCTATATCATTTACACATAATGCATGGAAGTGACAATTTTTCAAATAGAAACCTATTCATGATTTCTACACATTTTACACATGGGATTTAGTTTTATACACAATAAACTAATCCTATCACATGCTTTCTACACTTTTCACTATGCTAAACTGATTTCATTCAATCATTCATAGGCCACATGTTGATCATTTTACACATAATTTACACATTTCATAACAACTAATTTAACATGAATTCTAAGATAATTTTTTTACATAGTTAACACATTTATATTAGTGAAAAGCTCGCTGTTTTACTACTATCATGTCACATTCACAAGAAACTTATCATTTTTGCATGTTTTCATAAGAATTTCATGAACACATATTCACTTACACAGGTTCACAATTTACACATTTTCTTTCACTTAAACACATTTTCACTTTTCCTTAATGCCGTGACACATAGCCCAAACCACTTTAGAAGGACACACACTAATCACATCACATATCAATCACCTAGGCATTCCAGTGATTAATCTTAGTTACTGCGCAGAACCGGGAGAAGCACTCTCCACCCTAACCAGCGATACTTGTTCGCCTCCAGGATTTAATCCCAATGCCCATGGGACATCACACACTTTGAACTTTCCCGTGGGGACTTTACCACAGTACAGTTCCACAGCCCTCTAAGGTAGCAGTGTCACCCATTGGCACATTAATACATTTTCTCAATTTCAACACACTTCTAAATACAAAATATTTACGCATTCATCTCATGTTCGCACATTTACATTCTTCAGTATTACCTAGCATGGTACTACTGTTTTCAGTATTAATCAAGTTTTTACAACAATTCTAATCATGCTGAAATTTTTGCAGAATTAAACACTAATCATATTAGCATGTATTAATTATTAATATCTAACATAAAACAATTTTATATAGCTATTGTCATCAGTTCAGTACAGAAATTTAACCAGAAATTCATCACAGTTTAACCATCATGCATACCAAAATTTACATTTTTCTGAATTACACATATTTTCTGAAAATTCTAACAGTGATGTTATCAAATGTAAAAATAGCCAAACTGACATAAATTTTCATTATTCGGATTCACAATTTATTACATACATGAATACTGACAGTACAAATTTTATCTCAATTTATAGAAATTTAACTAGTTTCGCATGAATTCTTAACTTTTCTACATTGAGTATACATATTAACTATTTTTCGGTTCAGAAAATTAAATAAACTATACAGATATTATAAATTACTCAAATTTTTATATCATGCATCAGATCTCATAAACAATGTACAGAAATTTCATGGCAATTAAATTCTATACATATTTCATAAACGATATTTTTCAAGATTAAAATTCTGTCGGTAGCACATTCAAAGAATTCTAATAATTAGTGAAAATTTCAAAAATGCACAATAACTCACAGTACACCCAAACATGTATATTTACATATTATATGAAATTTACTGTATATCCTCATGCGGAAAAACTCGAAAATTAGTTTATAGAAGGACAGACTTGCACACTGTTGCAGTCTGAAGAACTTGACGGCATGGGGTAGCCGTCTATAGGTTAACGGCAGTATATGATGCCGCCAACACATGATATTAGCGGCAAGGGATCTTGCCGTTAATATCCTGTCTGCACAAACACAGACTGAAAGCCAACAAATCACTTGAAAGGGGGGTTCCAGGACACGAGAAAAATCCGAAAAATTCCTGGGACATACTAGACACATGTAGGGTTGATGTGAGTGGGGTACTTGCCTCTTGTAAAATCCACAAACGACGATTCAAGCCGGAGAAGCCCTCCTCGGCCTGTGCCAAAGAGTCTTCAAATCCCTCCTTCGGGTTCTTTGTTGATCTTCACTGCACACCAGCGTGGGGAGTCGTTCCCGGATGTTCAGAGTTGACACCAGTCGATGCAGATCACCAGATGAAGCCTCCCGAAGTTAGATCTCTCAGGTTCAAGTTAGGATTTTTGCATAGAAGAGCTAGGTTTTTGACCCAAGAGTCAAAAGGGATGGATCTGGCCGAAAACTGGGTATTATAAAGGGTTGGGGGTCGGATATGCTAAAGGGGTAAGTCTCAGAGCCGTTGGGAAGGGTTTCTAAAACAAGAGGCTAAATTTCCGGAGGCGTTTCCGGATCTGGAAACGTAACTGGTCTGGGATATTGGCGTCCATATCTATGGTCTCCTATCCAAAATGGGCGTCCATCGATATTGCCGCCTACTCCTAGTCAACGTCAGCCGATGTTGACGCCGACTGGCCGACAAAATTCACTTTAAATATGCAGAATTTATAATACTACACACATAAATAAATAATATATATATATATATATATATACTAGAATACAATATGTACATTTCAATAATACTAATTCATACAATTTGTATAAATAAATACTTATACACAATAATCTATACATCAATAGTATACACTTATACGCATATACATATACTTAAGCAAGCAAGATGAAAATCAAGGGCCTTACACCCTCTCCCCCTTAAAGAAACTTCGTCCTCGAAGTTAGACTGACACTACTCAAACAACTGAGGATATTTCTTTCTCATTGCATCCTCAAGCTCCCAAGTAGCCTCCTCTCGCGAGAAGTTACGCCATAAGATCTTTACTGACGCAATGCTCTTGTTTCGGAGATGTTGAACCTTCCGATCAAGAATAGCTACTGGTTGCTCTACATAAGAAAGATCTGGCTGGATCTCCACTGGCTCATGCTAATAACATGAGACGGATCTCTGACATACTTCCTGAGCATAGATACGTGAAAAACAGGATGAACGCTAGCCAATGCTGGAGGTAAAGCTAGCTCATATGCCACGTTGCCCAATCGTCGGAGAATCTCATACGGGCCAATGAATCTAGGGCTCAACTTACTATGCCTGCCAAATCTAACTACACCCCGCGTAGGCGAAATCTTCAAAAAGACATGCTCACCTACCTCGAACTCTAGATCCTTCCTCCTGTTGTCGGCATAACTCTTCTGCCTATCCTGTGCCGCAACAAGTCTCTTCCTAATAAGCTGGACCTTATCCGAAGTCTCCTGAACTAACTCCGGACCGATCAACTGCCTATCACCGGTCTCCTCCCAACACAAAGGAGATCTGCAAGGCCTACCATATAAAGCCTCAAATGGAGCCATGCCAATGCTCGCATGAAAACTGTTGTTATATGCGAACTCCACTAGAGGTAAATGGCGCTCCCAATCATCCTTCCAATCCAGCACACAAGCCCTCAACATATCCTCAAGCGTCTGGATAGTCCTCTCGGACTGTCCATCTGTCTGGGGATGAAATGCCGAACTGAGCTTCAGCTCCGAACCTAACGCATCCTGAAGACCCTTCCATAGCCTCGAAGTAAATCTCGGATCTCGATCCGAAATAATAGACTTCGGTACCCCATGCAATCTAATAATACTACTAACATACAGTCTAGCTAAACTCTCTACTGACTGCTTCTTCTTCATAGGCAAGAAATGCGCAGTCTTCGAGAATCGATCTACCACTACCCAAATCGAGTCATTACCTCGTCTAGATCGAGGCAAACCCGTAACAAAATCCATAGTGACAGCTTCCCACTTCCAAACTGGGATCTCCATCTTCTGCATAAGACCAGATGGTCGCTGCCGCTCGGCCTTCACTTGCTGGCATACTAGACATCTAGACACAAACTCAGCTACATCCTTCTTCATGCCAGACCACCAAAACGATCTCTTTAAATCCTGGTACATCTTAGTGTTACCCGGATGAATAGAGAACCTAGATCTATGAGCTTCTGCTAAAACATGCTCACGAATATCTACAATGTCTGGAACACAGACACGATGATGGAATCTAATCACACCATCCTCATCACGAGCAATACCGCTTTGCCCACTAACTCTTGGAGTCTAGGGTCGGCTTTCTGATGCTCGATCACCTCATCTAACACCGATGACCTAATGGACAGCTGAGCCACAAAAGCTCGGCATAATGATGGCTCCAACTCGGTCATCGTACACGCTGCATCCTCCAACATCTTCCAGTCCTGCTGGAGAGACGACCTCTTTCTACTAAGGGCATCTGCTACGACATTCGCCTTTCCAGGATGATACTGGAGGTCGAAGTCATAGTCCTTCAGGAACTCAATCCATCTTCTCTGCCTAAGGTTTAATTCTTTTTGGGAGAAAAGATACTTTAGGCTCTTGTGATCAGTGAACACCTCAAATCTGACACCATAAAGATAGTGCCTCCAGATCTTCAGTGCATGAACCACTGCCGCAAGCTCAAGATCATGAGTTGGATAGTTTCGCTCATGCTCCTTCAATTGCCTCGAAGCATATGCTACTACCCTTCCTTGCTGCATCAACACACAGCCAAGGCCAATCCGAGATGCATCCGTGTAGATAGCAAAATCCTCTACACCGCTCGGTAGAACTAACACAGGAGCCGATGTGAGTTTAGTCTTCAATAATTGAAAACTACTCTCACACTCCTCGGACCAGACAAACTTCACTCCCTTCCTGGTCAGCTGAGTCAATGGAGCGGCGATGGATGAAAATCCCTCAATAAAACGCCGATAATAACCCGCCAAACCAAGAAAACTCCGAATCTCCGAAGGAGTCTTGGGACTCTCCCAATCCATAACAGCTTGGACTTTCGCTGGATCCACTGCTACACCAGCACCGGAGATAACATGCCCAAGGAAATGAACCTCGCGCATCCAAAAATCGCACTTGCTGAATTTTGCATACAGCTTGTGCTCACGGAGAACCTCTAACGCTATCCTCAAATGCTGACGATGTGTGGCCTCATCCGGAGAGTAGACCAGCACGTCATCAATGAAGACTACAACAAAACTATCTAGATAGGGTCTAAACACCCTGTTCATGAGATCCATGAACGCTGCAGGGGCGTTGGTTAGACCAAACGGAAGGACCAAAAACTCATAATGTCCATAACGGGTTCTAAATGCCGTCTTGGACACATCCTCACTCCTAATCCTCAACTGATGATAGCCAGAACGCAAATCAATCTTAGAAAAGACCGATGCATTCTGTAGCTGGTCAAACAAATCATCAATCCGAGGTAAGGGATACCTGTTCTTTACCGTCACCTGGTTTAGCTTTCTATAATCAATGCATAACCGAAGTGACCCATCCTTCTTCTTCACGAATAAGACAGGTGCGCCCCAAGGGGAAACGCTAGGGCGAATAAATCCCTTATCTAACAAATCCTGCAACTGCTTCCTTAACTCAGCTAATTCCGCAGGTGCCATCCGATAAGGTGCCTTCGAGATAGGAGAGATGCCTGGAAGCAACTCTAGAGTGAACTCTATCTCTCTAGCCGGTGGCAATCCAGATAAATCATCAGGAAAGACATCTGGAAAATCCTGCACTACATCTATCTCGGCAAGAGTAAGTGACTCATCAGCCTTGGGTATTAAAACCACACTGGCAAGAAAAGCGTCACAACCCTTGTTCACCATTCTCATTGCCCTCATGGCCGAGATGACAAACTTTCCTGCTAAGTTCCTCGGCAAAGGATGAGAAAATTCATCCTCACCAGGAATGCGGAAAACAATCTTCTTCCCACGGCAATCTACCAATGCATAGTGCTCCTCTAGCCAATCCAGACCAAGAATAGCATCATAGTCCTTCATCTTAAGCAAGAAGAAACACCCTTCTAGGACTCTATCCTCAATGCACACCGGTAAAGACGGAATACACTTCCTAGTCGATACCGTACCCGCAGGTGTATGCACAGACAAAGGGACTTCTAAATCCTCAGACTCTAATCCTGACTCTAAAGCTAACTGCCTAGCAAAACTCTCGGAAATGAACGAGTGAAACCCGAGCATGCACACCTAAGAACAAAACCGTACCTTCGGTGACATGATCTGCCTGCTCGGCATCCTCACGAGCTAAAGCAAACACTCGAGCTGGGGCTCGAGGTCTCCCTGGTCGTCCTGTCGCTGGTGCTGCTGCTGCTGCTACTGGGGCTGGCCCCCGCTGGGCTCCCTGCTGAAGCCTCGGACAATCCTTAATCTTATGATCACTGCTCCCGCACTTTAAGCACTTTCCTGCTACCAGCCAACACTCCGTACCGCCATGTGCCCTCCCGCAATGAGGACACTCCTTCTTACCACTAGGGGAACGTTGAGAAGATACCTGACCACTGCCTGATGCCACAGGACGCTGCGGTGACTGGAAAGTCGCCTTCTTCCTCTCCTGTCTCTGGAAAGGAGCTGCTGGCCTCTTTTGAGAAGCCTTCTTCTCCTCCAGATACTGCTCCATCTCCCCCTCCTGCCGACACGCCGCGCTGAGCGCCTGCTCGAGAGTACGATGGTCGAAAGCCACCAACCTCGTCCTCAGCGATGGTTTCAGACCCATCACGAATTTCTTCGCCTTCCTGCGCTCATCAGCTACAATATGAGGGGCGTACTTGATAGCTCGGCAAACCTGGCCTCGTACTCCAGCACAGTCATGGAGCCCTGAGTTAACGAGAGGAACTCCTGCTCCATCTTGTCCTGGATGTGCTCCGAACAAACTTGGCTCGGAAAAGCCTCACGAACTCATCCCATCCAACTTCCACGGCACCATCCTCGAACCGAGTACGTAACAACGAGGACCACCATACATCGGCTCGCTCCTGCCAAAACCATCCATGAGAACTAACCAACATAATTTATACTTAAAGTAATAACCAATAGATTAGATTACACATACCTGTAGCATATAGGTGGCTAAAGTGACCTTGTCGTCCTCAGCGCACCTAATGGCCCGGAAGATCTTCTCAATCTCCCTCATCCAGTTCTCAGCTAATAATGGATCGCTCTCCCCCTTAAAAGAGGGTGGCGACATCCTCTTGAACCTTTCCATGATGGAGGGTCCACCATGGTCAGCCTGGGGAACTGGTACCTGAGCCTGCTACAACAAGCAGCATAATTAACACATATAACATAACAATCATGCATTTAATAATACAGACTACTTTATCTTATTATTCTAACCTGAGCCTCCAACTAAGCCTGGAGTGCAGCCTGAGTGTGGGCCTGCGTTTGCATGGCCTGCACCAAACCCTGCATGAACACTCCATAGTCTACTGGTGGCGGTGGAGGAAGTATAGGACCCTGGGGTGCAGAGGCCTGCTGCTCACCCTGATCCTCACGCCGAGGCTCATCTCTCCTCTGCTCGCCATCACGAGCAGGAACACCACGCCTACCACACGAAGCCATATCCTGTAAAACGGATTTATCACCATTTTGAACTAAACTATCTAATTTCTAACTAATTACTTATCTATGTGGACAATCTACACAGACTTAGTATACAATGAAGATGATGGTATATGCATATTTATGTACAATTTCAGCCTGACGCTCTGATACCAATCTCTGTAACGACCCTCTTTATATCGGTACGGTTCCACCAACCCACATCGATATAGAAAGCATCGCCACAGTGGGACATTTACCCAACACTAGTACAATAGGCTGAAACATACACAAATATAAATATCTCATGACAGCGGAATTTAAAGAACTGAAAAGAAATCTTATTCCATCATCCACATTCTATTCACAGTCCGTATAGTAGAAAAGAGAGCTAACTGTTCATAACTGAAATAAAATAAATACATTGTCCACATGAGACTACGCAGAGTCTTTATTACATACTATGAAGTAAGGAAAAGTACAATGCTAAATCCACAACAATCTCTCCTACTCTCGCTCCGAGTCGCTCCTAACGATCTCCTCGGAAGAAGTAGAAACGTCTGCACCTGTACGCCGAAGCAAGAATGAGTTCAAAAGAACTCAACAAGTAACACCAAGCACACTAAACATACATGCATCAAGTAATCTCCATATCCTTATGCTATATCATTTACACATAATGCATGGAAGTGACAATTTTTCAAATAGAAGCCTATTCATGATTTCTACACATTTTACACATGGGATTTAGTTTTATACACAATAAACTAATCCTATCACATGCTTTCTACACTTTTCACTATGCTAAACTGATTTCATTCAATCATTCATAGGCCACATGTTGATCATTTTACACATAATTTACACATTTCATAACAACTAATTTAACATGAATTCTAAGATAATTTTTCACATAGTTAACACATTTATATTAGTGAAAAGCTCGCTGTTTTACTACTATCATGTCACATTCACAAGAAACTTATCATTTTTGCATGTTTTCATAAGAATTTCATGAACACATATTCACTTACACAGGTTCACAATTTACACATTTTCTTTCACTTAAACACATTTTCACTTTTCCTTAATGCCGTGACACATAGCCCAAACCACTTTAGAAGGACACACACTAATCACATCACATATCAATCACCTAGGCATTCCAGTGATTAATCTTAGTTACTGCGCAGAACCGGGAGAAGCACTCTCCACCCTAACCAGCGATACTTGTTCGCCTCCAGGATTTAATCCCAATGCCCATGGGACATCACACACTTTGAACTTTCCCGTGGGGACTTTACCACAGTACAGTTCCACAGCCCTCTAAGGTAGCAGTGTCACCCATTGGCACATTAATACATTTTCTCAATTTCAACACACTTCTAAATACAAAATATTTACGCATTCATCTCATGTTCGCACATTTACATTCTTCAGTATTACCTAGCATGGTACTACTGTTTTCAGTATTAATCAAGTTTTTACAACAATTCTAATCATGCTGAAATTTTTGCAGAATTAAACACTAATCATATTAGCATGTATTAATTATTAATATCTAACATAAAACAATTTTATATAGCTATTGTCATCAGTTCAGTACAGAAATTTAACCAGAAATTCATCACAGTTTAACCATCATGCATACCAAAATTTACATTTTTCTGAATTACACATATTTTCTGAAAATTCTAACAGTGATGTTATCAAATGTAAAAATAGCCAAACTGACATAAATTTTCATTATTCGGATTCACAATTTATTACATACATGAATACTGATAGTACAAATTTTATCTCAATTTATAGAAATTTAACTAGTTTCGCATGAATTCTTAACTTTTCTACATTGAGTATACATATTAACTATTTTTCGGTTCAGAAAATTAAATAAACTATACAGATATTATAAATTACTCAAATTTTTATATCATGCATCAGATCTCATAAACAATGTACAGAAATTTCATGGCAATTAAATTCTATACATATTTCATAAACGATATTTTTCAAGATTAAAATTCTGTTGGTAGCACATTCAAAGAATTATAATAATTAGTGAAAATTTCAAAAATGCACAATAACTCACAGTACACCCAAACATGTGTATTTACATATTATATGAAATTTACTGTATATTCTCATGCGGAAAAACTCGAAAATTAGTTTATAGAAGGACAGATTTGCACACTGTTGCAGTCTGAAGAACTTGATGGCATGGGGTAGCCGTCTATAGGTTAACGGCAATATATGATGCCGCCAACACATGATATTAGCGGCAAGGGATCTTGCCGTTAATATCCTGTCTGCACAACCACAGACTGAAAGCCAACAAATCACTTGAAAGGGGGGTTCCAGGACACGAGAAAAATCCGAAAAATTCTTGGGACATACTAGACACATGTAGGGTTGATGTAAGTGGGGTACTTGCCTCTTGTAAAATCCACAAACGACGATTCAAGCCGTAGAAGCCCTCCTCGGCCTGTGCCAAAGAGTCTTCAAATCCCTCCTTCTTCGGGTTCTTTGTTGATCTTCACTGCACACCAGCGTGGGGAGTCGTTCCCGGATGTTCAGAGTTGACACCAGTCGATGCAGATCACCAGATAAAGCCTCCCGAAGTCAGATCTCTCAGGTTCAAGTTAGGGTTTTTGCATAGAAGAGCTAGGTTTTTGACCCAAGAGTCAAAAGGGATGGATCTGGCCGAAAACTGGGTATTATAAAGGGTTGGGGGTCGGATATGCTAAAGGGGTAAGTCTCAGAGCCGTTGGGAAGGGTTTCTAAAACAAGAGGCTAAATTTTCGGAGGCGTTTCCGGATCTGGAAACGTAACTGGTCTGGGATATTGGCGTCCATATCTATGGTCGCCTATCCAAAATGGGCGTCCATCGATATTGCCGCCTACTCCTAGTCAACGTCAGCCGATGTTGACGCCGACTGGCCGACAAAATTCACTTTAAATATGCAGAATTTATAATACTACACACATAAATATATATATATATATATATATATATATATATACTTGAATACAATATGTACATTTCAATAATACTAATTCATGCTATTTGTATAAATAAATACTTATACACAATAATCTATACATCAATAGTATACACTTATACGCATATACATATACTTAAGCAAGCAAGATGAAAATCAAGGGCCTTACAGCCCGGGTTGGTAAGAAGCCAGTAGGTACCTCCGCCAGTGGTCCCACCACTGAGGGGGTTATTCACAATGAACAAGTGAGTGCCATGGGCAATCCAGCCCCTCCCACTCACCGTGCACCCAATAACCCCAGGGCTCAACAACCCCAATTCCCAGCCTTTAGGCCAAACAACCAGTCTAATTTCAGGGCCCAGTAGCCGCCTTCTCAGCAGCCCTACTATGACCAGCAATTCCAGCGGCCGCAATTCCAGCAGCCCCAATTCCTACAGCCACCACAGCAGCCACAATATCGGCCTGCACCCCAACCCCAACAACAACAACCCCCTCATCCAGACCAGCAACTTAACCAGGTTCCTCCTCCAGGCAATTATGGGCCGCCTCCACCCAGATTCCCAACCGGCCCCAGAACAACCCCCTACCTCTGCTGCCAGAAACCCTACCCGACATTTTTAATGCCCTCATGGCAGCCGGAGCACTGACATTGCCAAAGGAGAAACTCCAATGGCCTCCTCACCTCGATACCTCCCGGTATTGTGAATTCCACCAGGGGCCGGGCCATACGTTGGACCGATGCTTCCACTTCAAAGATTATATTCATAATCTAAATGAAGGTGGAAGCATTGACTGGGTTGAAATGAGGAAGTTTGTCACTGAGATGAAGGCGAGAAGGCCCCCTCAGCAGCAACAACAGCAGCAACAGCTTCAGCTTCCACAGCAGCCGCAACAACCACCGCAGCAGCAGCAGCAGCAGCCTGACTTGGGTATCGTACAGAATCCGTTGCCAGAGCACCCGACACCAAATGGTCAGGTGAATGCCTTCACGAACCAGCCGCCGTCTGTGGAAGCACCCGCCACACCCACAACCACCCCTGCCACCCAGGCACCCTTTATTTTACCACCCTTCATCCGTACACCCACCGCAGACAACCCGTTACCCTCCTTCTTACGCATTCCCACCAACTACACCCGTCCATCTGCCCACCAAACTCCTGCACCTGTACATTCACCCTCTGTAGATACACCCACCCCGTTTTCGCATACCCCTACACCACCACCACCTGACTCGCCGCCTGTATAGGCACCCACCACTTTCCCCTTTATAAACCCTAACTATAGTGCCCCGTTCCTACGCATTCCCACCACCTCCACTGCGCATATCACTGCCACCACTACACGCCAGACTGCGGTAGGCATCCAACTGTCGCACCAAATTCTCACCAAGCCACCCTCTACCTCACAGCCATCCACTTCCACAGATCAGGCTGTTGCGTCTACTTCAGGCAGTTCCCCTGAACCCGCCATGGTGCTCCGCAGCGGGCGTATGTTTAATCGGGTTTTCCCCCAGCAAGATCAAGTACTGCCAACCCAGGAAGAGGAAGAGGTACAAGACGGCTCAATGCCAGGCACCCAGTATGATTTGTTGAAGCAACTGGACCGGACTCCAGCCAGGATCACCATCCTGGAATTGATTAAGAGGTCGCCTGTGACGGAACGCCTCGGCCAAGCCCGTTAGACCAATAACGTACTTGATCCGAGTCCGCCTCCCGCGAACGGGCCGAAGCCTCGCAAGGGATACCAAACCACAGTCCGTGTAAACACAAAGGAACACACCACATTTTATAAATATCTCACAAGTTTACATAGCCAAATTTCCACAAAACTGAAAAGAAGTGCAAGAGCCTGGGGCATACCCCGAGGTACTACTGAAGAAAGTAAACAACTAACTAAGCTACACTGCTGGAGCTGCCACTACATAGCTGGAGGTACCAACACTGCACCGCTACGGCGCGGCTCTGAACTGGACGACGGTCGTGAAACGTCCTCCTCGCTCCCAACTGTGGGGGTAGGGGTGAGCCTCTCTAGTCACTGGCTCAGTAGGGAACTCCCCCAAAACCGAGCAAATCAAAAACCACAGGTACAAAGCTATAAACAATACCAACAATTTATAGAACAGCTAAGCAGGATATTAAAGCTGTAAAAGTACTCACCGTCTGCCGACTACGAGAAACAACTGTAATAATTAAACGACAAACCAGTACAGGTGTACAAGCTAAAGTAGAGACTGCCAAACACGAGCCACGTAAACTGGTTCGCGACACCAGTAACTGACTCGGACAAGCTAACACAGGTCTACCTCTCAGTCTCGCAGCCACGGACGAAAGGTCCAGCTGCCGCTCCACGTGAAAAGTCAAGTAACTGTGGAGACCAACTAAACACCACCACCTGCAGACACACGGTCACAGGCCCATGCCTGGCACCTCTAGAGATCCTGGCCCGGAACTCTCTGGAGTGAGGCACTGGAAAAGGACTAGCTGGGGTCCAGTACGTCTACTGGTGTCCGTACCCCCAACTACGAGCGCGCTACAAGTGACCAAAGACAAACACAAGTGTCACTGTCCCACTGTCGTCTTTCCCTCAGCCAGACGTGCAACTCAAACACAAGAGTGAGGGTGTCCAGGTCAGACGACACAGACCTCGACGGTACAACACAAGTACCGGGACAAAGCCCCGAGCTAACAGCCTGGCTCACAAAGAACCTGGGGCACCCAACTGGAGAGGTAACCACGGTAGGTGTCGTACTACTCGCCACGTACACAGAACCACGTGCACGTCACACACAAACCACGTGAAACCTCACGTAAACCACAAGTAACAACGGTCCACTACACGTGAACCTAACTGGACTCGCGTAAATAACGCGCAACCACGAAAGTAGGTAACTAACTGCATACCTTGTATGCTAAACACGAAAACTATGTGCACTCAGTGCACCACAGGTGCCAACGCACATGCATTATCGATAAATACCATAATTAGTCATTCCTGTTTATAACCAGTAGGCGGCAACATCGACTGCCGCTTACAGGAAATCAACGGCAAGGGATCTGGCCGTCTACATCTTGGCTGATGAGCTTGGCGACAAACGATGTTGACGCCAAGTTCTTCGGTCTCTAACCCTGCAGAAACCCTAATCCGATTCTACAGGTTTCCCAACCGTTAAAACAACGGAAAAACATACTGTAATGATCCCTCTAACATCCATGCACCATATTTAAACCAAAACAATATGTTTTACTACCTAAATTCACCAAACCACCCATTAACCCCGCATGGTGCAACTTAATCCGAAATGCATTAAATCTGTTGTTTCAGGTGGTTAAGTCATATTTTAATTATCCTACGGAGCTAACAGGGTTCGTCCCCTACCTCAGAACACGCTAGAACCTCCCACAATCTCCCGGTTCACACCGAACCCTCCGCGAGCTCCCACGGGAATTGCACCACACATGGCGTTTCCTCGCGCAATTCGACAACGCCACGCGTCCTACGATCGTCCAACCACCCTTCAGTACCTGCTAGAAGCTTTAGGGACACGGGGGCAACAAGATGGGGCAAGGGAGAATGAGAACCAGGTAGAAACCTGCCCTCGGGTGACCCTATAACCTGCAGAATTCTCAGGTTGGCGTCAACCCCTCTGCCGCCAATGGCAACCGCCACCCTAAACGTCCACATCTTGTGCCGCCAAGATCATGCAGTCGACGGCAACCTATCTGGACGCCAACAAGTCAACGGCCATCCCTGGCCGCCAACTCCAACTGAACTGCAGTAGGTCCTATTTCATTTCAGAACCAAACCTGCACCTCACCTGCTCAAACCACACATCCATACTACACATTCCACACAACCAACTCACATTGGCCTCACAACGGTCTACACAACCAACACACACATGATCCGCATGGATCCGAAAAGCACGCGACGTTACATTACTATCATCTAAAAAGAAAATTTCGACCTCGAAATTTATAACACAACTCAAAGTTAAACAACTTATACATACATACCTTTACAAGCACTATAATCTAAAAAGAAAATACAAAAGCTTATGCAAACAGATAGGGATACCCTTTATCCATTTCCTCGGCTAACTCCCAGGTATCCTCACCACCCAACCTATTTTCCCATCTCACTTTAACCAACTCAATTTCTTTATTCCTCAGCTTCTTTATCTTTCGATCTGTGATCTGTACTGGATACTCAGGCATAGTCATGTCCGGCCTCAGGTCACCACCTTGATATCTGATTATTTGAGCTGGATCTTCAATACACTTCCTCAACATGGAGACATGGAAAATATCATGCACATCTGCAAAATCAGCTGGCAAATCCAGCCTATAAGCTGCTTCCCCAATTCTTTCGATCACCTGGAAAGGTCCCACATACCTTGGACTCAACTTTTCAGACTTGCCAAACCTCATGATTCCCTTACTTGGAGAAACTCTCAGAAAACAAAATCTCCCACCTCAAACTGAAGTGGTCTCCTCCGAACATCTGCATAACTTTTCTGCCGACTTTGAGCTGCTTGCAATTTTTCTTTAATAAGCTTTACTACTTCAGTGGTTTGTTGAATCAATTCAGGACCCACTAACTGCCTTTCTCCCACTTCATGCCAGTTCAATGGGGTTCTACATGGCCTTCCATATAAAGCTTCATATGGTGCCATCCCAAGACTGGTATGATAACTATTATTGTAGGCAAATTCAACCATTCCCAAATGATGCTCCCAGCTACCTCCCCAAACCAAACAACAAGCCCGCAACATATCTTCAATTGTCTGGATAGTCCTCTCTGTCTGACCATCTGTCTGGGGATGATAAGCGGAGCTATACCTTAGCTCAGAACCAATTACTCTTTGCAGACTTCTCCAAAAACCAGAAGTAAATCTTGGATCTCTATCTGACACAATAGTCTTCGGAATACCATGCAGTGGAACAATTCTTTCAACATAAATATTTGCTAATCTGTCCACTGTCCAAGACATACTCACTGCCACTAATCTGCACACTTTGGTCAATCTATCAACAAACACCCATATTCCATTATGCCCTGAACTCGACCTTGGTAAACCTGCCACAAAGTCCATAGCAATATCATCCCATTTCCACTGTGGAATGGGTAACGGTTGCAATAGACCTCCAGGCTTCTGATGCTCTGCTTTAATTTGCTGACAGATAGCACACCTTGCAACAAATTCTGCTATTTCTTTCTTCATATGAGGCCACCAAAAATGCTTTCTCAAATCATGGTACATTTTAGTACTACCCGGATGAATAGTGTACCTAGATTTATGAGCCTCTTCCAACACTCGCTGCTTTACCTCTCTTTCTGCAGGAACAAACAACCTGCCTCGGAGCCTGACCACACAATTATCATCAATAGAAACTCCTTCCATTTTCACAATCTCAGCTAAACTTGCATCTGCTCTCTGAGCCTCAATGATCTGCCAATACAAAGATGGCTCTACAGCGCTAGCAGCTAGAATTGCCCGTCGCTGACTACTGGGCACATACAAGGAGTTCTCCACTACTTCTTCATACAACTTCTACTCTTTAATCATCATCAAACTTACATATGCCTTTCTGCTCAAGGCATCTGCTACAACATTGGCCTTACCCGGATGGTAAGCCAAACTGAAATCATAATCCTTCAAATACTCAATCCATCTGCGTTGGCGAAGGTTCAAATCTTTCTGCGAGAAAATATACTTCAAACTTTTATGATCTGTAAAGATCTCAAATCTCTCGCCATACAAATAATGCCTCCACATTTTCAAGGCAAATACAACTAGCCAATTCCAAATCATGAGTGGGGTAATTCTCCTCTGCTGGCTTCAATTGCCTAGACGCATAAGCTATCACTTTGCCATGCTGCATAAGCACTGTGCCAAGTCCTCTCCTTGAAGCATCAGTATACAACACAAAACCACCACTCCCTGCCGGTAATGTTAATATAGGTGCTGATGTGAGTCTTTTCTTCAATTCCATAAAACTTTTCTGACATTCACCGGACCACACAAAAGGCACCCCTTTCCTGGTTAATCTAGTCATAGGTGCTGCAATCTTAGAAAAATCTTGAATGAAGTGCCTATAGTAACCTGCTAATCCCAAAAAACTTCTAATCTCGGTTATTGTCTTAGGCACTCCCCATCTCATCACTGCTTCCACTTTACTTAGGTCTACTGCTACTCCTTTAGCTGAGATGACATGACCCAAAAACTGAATTTCCTTCAACCAAAATTCACACTTACTAAATTTAGCAAACAACTGGTTATCTCTTAACAATTGCAGAGTAAACCTCAAATGAGCTGCATGCTCCTCTTCAGATGCTGAATAAATTAGAATATCATCAATAAAGACCACAATAAATTGATCTAAATACGGATGAAAAATTATATTCATCAGATCCATAAAACCTGCAGGAGCATTAGTCAACGCAAAAGGCATAACCACAAACTCATAGTGACCATATCTGGTTCTGAAAGCTGTCTTATCTATATCCTCCTCTTTAATTCTCAACTGATGGTACCCAGACCTCAAATCAATTTTAGAAAACACCTTTGCTGATTGCAATTGATCAAACAGATCATCTATCCTCGGCAACGGGTACTTATTCTTAATGGTCACATCATTCAACTTTCTATAATCAATACACATCCGAAAACTTCCATCTTTCTTTTCCACAAATAAAACCGGCGCTCCCCACGGCGAATGACTCGGTCTAATAAAACCTTTTTGCAACAATTCTTCTAACTGCTTTTTCAATTCTTTAAGTTATGCTGGTGCCATCCGATATGGAGCTTTAGAAATCGGCATGGTACCTGGCAGCAACTCAATAGTAAAGTCCACCTCTCTATGTGGAGCTAAACCAGGCAAATCCTCAGGAAAAACATCAGCAAATTCCCTGACCACGGGAACTGCTTCTACTGGCTGACTAGCTTCTACCAAACTTACCGAGGCTAAATAAGCTACACACCCATCATTTATCAACTTTCTAGCTTTAAATGCAGAAATTAGAAACTTAGAGGTATAAAAAGGCATACCTTGATATTCAAATACTGCACCATTAGGATGACAAAATCTGATCCTTTTCTTTCTGCAATCTAACATTGCTCCATACATCTCAAGCCAATCCATACCCAGAATAATATCATAATCTGACAACTGCAGGGCATACAACCGACCCGGTATCTGGTTCCCTTCAATCATAACAGGAGCTTCATCTATATAGCTCGAAGTGAGTAAAAACTCACGCAAAGGAACCTCCACTACTAATTCACAGGACTTCTCTTCTAAAGGATGAGCTATACAATCCATAAATTCTTCGGAAATGAAAGAATGAGAGGCACCCGAATCAAATAAAACTCTTGCTGAATATTCATAAAGAGGTAAAGTACCTTCTATCATATTCGATGCCTCCGCCTGGGCTCGGGTGATAGCCATAACCCGGCCTCTTCCTCGCTGCTGCGGTACTCCTCTGCCACGACCTGACTGTGGCTGCTGAAACTGCTGCTGCACACCTCTTCCATACCCATAATCTCTCGGATAGGGGCAATTGCGAATCAAATGTCCCGACTGATTACAATTATAGCATCTATAACCTGGTGGAACAATAGGCTGCCTGGCAGTACTCTGCTGCGACTCCTCCACCTCAGGCCTACCCCGGCCCTGCTGAAACTGCGGACGACCTCCCCATCCTCTTCCTTTGCCTTTAAATACTTGCTTTAATTTCTGACCCCATTTTCCAAAGCCTGATGAAGAAGGTCCTGCTGGTGCTTTACCTTTACTTGCACCCATTGACTGCTGCGGTAGCCAGAAACTACCTGAACCTGACTCGCCCACCTGACGAGTTCGAATAGACCTCTCCAGTGTAGCTGCTCTCTGAGCTGCCTCTTCCACTGTCTTGCACATGAGAGGTACTATCGCATCCTGCAATTCCACTCTCAAGCCTCTAATGAAATACTCAACCATCATATTATTATCTGAAACCACATATGGCGCATAACGGCTAAGTGCCATAAATCTCATCTGGTACTCTAAAATTGAAGAGTTACCTTGTTGGAGAGTCCGAAACTGCTCTCTTTTTACTTGCTGCACTTGGATCGGAAAGAATGTATCATTAAATACATCGAGAAATTCTAACCAAGTGATAGCCTCCTCTGCCCTGCCTGCAAAGGTGGTCTGCATCTTCAGTCGCCACCATTCCAATGCAAAACCTCTCAATTGATAGGCAGCTAACACGACTCTATCTGCTGCCGGACACCTCATAGTCGCAAAAACTCCAGTGCTCTGCTGTATCTGGATTCGGCCCTCCTGAATAGGTAGGCGGCTGCAATCTCATAAACTTCTCCACCTGCATCACTGGTTCTTCTGCTATCAGCACTGGTGGTGGTGGTGGCACAGGTGCTGCAAAAGGCACCTCCACTCTTGGCGGAACTGGAGCAACAGGTACAGCCTCTCCATCCCCAGGTGGCACTGCTACCGGTGGTACTAGCGCCTGCTGATCCATTCTTGGCCGAATATCCATGAGGCTTTCCCAAATTCTTTCAATCATATGCTGAGTACTTTCCTCCGGATCATCTCCTCCACCACCCCAATCTCTTCTATCAGCCATTCCAGAAATTTCTACATGAACAAAACACCAAGCAAAAATCAAACAACAAATTATCAAAAACCAGGGTCCCTACCAGCAGTGTATAAAGACCGAAATAAGGCTATGTATCCTTCTAGTTCCCTTATATTAACACGGACCTTGCTCTGATACCAACTGTGACGGAACGCCTCGGCCAAGCCCGTTAGACCAATAACGTACTTGATTCGAGTCCGCCTCCCGCGAACGGGCCGAAGCCTCGCAAGGGATACCAAACCACAGTCCGTGTAAACACAAAGGAACACACCACATTTTATAAATATCTCACAAGTTTACATAGCCAAATTTCCACAAAACTGAAAAGAAGTACAAGAGCCTGGGGCATACCCCGAGGTACAACTGAAGAAAGTAAACAACTAACTAAGCTACACTGCTGGAGCTGCCACTACACAGTTGGAGGTACCGACCCTGCACCGCTACGGCGCGGCTCTGAACTGGACGACGGTCGTGAAACGTCCTCCTCGCTCCCACCTGTGGGGGTAGGGGTGAGCCTCTCTAGTCACTGGCTCAGTAGGGAACTCCCCCAAAACCGAGCAAACTAAAAACCACAGGTACAAAGCTATAAACAATACCAACAATTTATAGAACAGCTAAGTAGGATATTAAAGCTGTAAAAGTACTCACCGTCTGCCGACTACGAGAAACAACTGTAATAATTAAACGGCAAACCAGTACAGGTGTACAAGCTAAAGTAGAGACTGCCAAACACGAGCCACGTAAACTGGTTCGCGACACCAGTAACTGACTCAGACAAGCTAACACAGATCTACCTCTCAGTCTCGCAGCCACGGACGAAAGGTCCAGCTGCCGCTCCACGTGAAAAGTCAAGTAATTGTGGAGACCAACTAAACACCACCACCTGCAGACCACACGGTCACAGGCCCATGCCTGGCACCTCTAGAGATCCTGGCCCGGAACTCTCTGGAGTGAAGCACTGGAAAAGGACTAGCTGGGGTCCAGTACGTCTACTGGTGTCCGTACCCCCAACTACGAGCGCGCTACAAGTGACTAAAAACAAACTCAAGTGTCACTGTCCCACTGTCGTCTTTCCCTCAGCCGGACGTGCAACTCAAACACAAGAGTGAGGGTGTCCAGGTCAGACGACACAGACCTGGACGGTACAACACAAGTACCGGGACAAATCCCCGAGCTAACAGCCTGGCTCACAAAGAACCTGGGGCACCCAACTGGAGAGGTAACCACGGTAGGCGTCGTACTACTCGCCACGTACACATAACCACGTGCACGTCACACACAAACCACGTGAAACCTCACGTAAACCACAAGTAACAACGGTCCACTACACGTGAACCTAACTGGACTCGCGTAAATAACGCGCAGCCACGAAAGTAGGTAACTAACTGCATACCTTGTATGCTAAACACGAAAACTATGTGCACTCAGTGCACCACAAGTGCCAACGCACATGCATTATCGATAAATACCATAATTAGTCATTCATGTTTATAACCAGTAGGCGGCAACATCGACTGCCGCTTACAGGAAATCAACGGCAAGGGATCTGGCCGTCTACATCCTGGCTGATGAGCTTGGCGACAAACGATGTTGACGCCAAGTTCTTCGGCCTCTAACCCTACAGAAACCCTAATCCGATTCTACAGGTTTCCCAACCGTTAAAACAACGGAAAAACATACTGTAATGATCCCTCTAACATCCATGCACCATATTTAAACCAAAACAACATGTTTTACTACCTAAATTCACCAAACCACCCATTAACCCCGCATGGTGCAACTTAATCCGAAATGCATTAAATCTGTTGTTTCAGGTGGTTAAGTCATATTTTAATGATCCTACGGAGCTAACAGGGTTCGTCCCCTACCTCAGAACAAGCTAGAACCTCCCACAATCTCCCGGTTCACACCGAACCCTCCGCGAGCTCCCACGGGAATTACACCACACCATGGCATTTCCTCGCGCAATTCGGCAACGCCACGCGTCCTACGATCGTCCAACCACCCTTCAGTACCTGCTAGAAGCTTTAGGGACACGGGGGCAACAAGCTGGGGCAAGGGAGAATGAGAACCAGGTAGAAAACCTGCCCTCGGGTGACCCTATAACCTGCAGAATTCTCAGGTTGGCGTCAACCCCTCTGCCGCCAATGGCAACCGCCACCCTAAACGTCCACATCTTGTGCCGCCAAGATCATGCAGTCGACGACAACCTATCTGGACGCCAACAAGTCAACGGCCATCCCTGGCCGCCAACTCCAACTGAACTGCAGTAGGTCCTATTTCATTTCAGAACCAAACCTGCACCTCACCTGCTCAAACCACACATCCACACCACACATTCCACACAACCAACTCACATTGGCCTCACAACGACCTACACAACCAACACACACATGATCCGCATGGATCCGAAAAGCACGCGACGTTACATCGCCCACTCACCAGGAAGCACTCATGCAGTATCTGCAGAAGGTGATGGTTAACGAGGATCTTCCGGTTAACCAGATTAGTGCAGTCTTGACACCGACAGGCCCACATCCAGCTATCGTGTTCCGTGAGAGTGAGCTCGCGCTAGTTGATTCACAGCGATACGCCCTGTGTCTTACAGTAAACATCAACGGCATTCACGTGGATCGATGTTTGGTGGATTCTGGGGCCTCCGTCAATGTCATGTCCCATGACACGCTAACTCTATGTGGAGTGTCGGTCCAATCAATTCGCCCCCCCTATTATCACCGTCATGGCCTATGACAATTCCACTAGGTCGCCAAGAGGGGTTGTTACTTTGACAGTCGGGCTGGGCCCAACTTCTACGAAGATGGATTTCCACATCCTTGACATGGATCCATGCTACCGTATTATCCTTGGTCGACCTTATTACAGTCCCTTGGTGCTGTTATATCAACAGTCCACCAATGTTTGAAATTTCCATATAAGGGACGCGTAATTAAGGTCGCCAACAAGCCTAGTCTTGCAGAAGTTGAGGCTATTATGACAAGCAACTCGGTTCCAGCAGTTCGGCCTGCTAATTGGCCCCTCACAACGATACAGTACCGACCGAGCACGTCCGACACATATCCCGGGCCGGGTCCTTCAGTAGTCAGCCCTTCTGATTCGAGCAGAATAATCACCAAGAAAGGGTTGCATATCATGAAACTAATGGGTTATCGGCCCGGCAAAGGCCTCGGTGCACAACTACAGGGTAGGACAACTGTCGTTAAAGCATGCAAGAGAAAGGTCAAGGTCGGCTTAGGATATCAGCCTGTCAAAACCCAGTTGCGGCCAAATCAACCCCTCGCATGGGCTTTGCACAATCATTTTTACAATGGGCCGCTACAGCCTGGGGATCCCCAGCCATTGCCCATTAAAACACAACCAATATACTCCCTGACTCGGGATACCTTTTGGGCACCAGATAACTCTGCACCAACCAAGCGACCCAAGATCGGTGATTATGAAACTAAATGGAACAAGTGGTTTGACATGGGCAGTCTTACCGCCTGTTTAAACCTCATGTTCGGATCGCCTGAGGCACATTGGCTTTCTGAATTGCAGGCTATAGTGCAAGAGATCAAGGGCACCGACCCCATACCGGCAGAAGTACAAGGCACCGACCCCATACCGGTAGAAGTTCAGGGCACTGACCCCTTCCTGTCAGAACTCTTGGGCACCGACCCCTTTCTGTCGGAACTTTTGGGCACCGACCCTACACCGGCTCCAGTTTCGGGCCCTGAGCCCACCCCAGTTGTTATCTCGAGCCCTGTGCTCGCTTCGGTTACTCTGGGCATCGAGCCCGTTTCTTTTGCTTCGGGCATCACGCCCGATCCCTTTTCTATATCAGGCATCGCGCCTGTTTCTTCGGTTCGGGCATCGCGCCCGCTTTCCTTTCTTCGGCTTCGGGCATCGCGCCCGCTTTCCCTTCAGCACCAGGCATCATGCATGTTCCTTTCGCACCGGGCATCACGCCCATTACTGCTTTTATTCCGGGCATTACGCCCGTTCCAGATTTTTCATTAGGCCACGCGCCTGTCTTTCATTTTGTACCAGGCATTTTGCCCTCTTTTAATTCCACATTGGGTTCCACACCCACTTTTATTCGCCCTACTTTTAATTTTCGTACAGGTACGCATATCTTCCCTTCAGTTCCGGGAATTCCTAGGGGCAACCCTCCTCCTTTCCCGTTCATTATACATACCTTTTCCGTTCCATCCACTATGGTCCCGTCCTTTGTACAGACCATGGCAGGATCATTTTTTGCTTCTCCTGGGACCCGAATGCCCGTCCGTCCATCCTCTGTACATATTTTCTTTGAGGAACCACCTGATCCGTCGGAATCCTTAGAAACCGCTCTTCCGGATCAGGTCTCACGCCTGACAATTACCTTCGAGCCACCTTAAAGGGTCTGATTGTCTAGCGTCGTTCCTTTCCCACCAAACATGCGTCCCCCTCCGGCCTCATGGGCCTTCTCCCCACCGTGACTTTGAATTGTGTTCCTCCTTCCACCATCCTCGAATTGCCCTTGTTTCCCACTTTGCTGCTTCCACTTCCCGCTTCCCGTTTAAGTGCTTGTTGGTTGCTTCCCTTTCCTTCTCCACCACGTGAGAAGAAGGGGGTTTTTGGGGTTGGTTTGTGATGGAAGACCCCGCCATCTTTGTTGAGGAAACTTCTTTCCTCGCCTCCGACTGCGTTCCAGTCGATGGTTTGTCATACCCGGGCCTTCAGGCCGAGTTTTCAGTGTTCCCTTCCACGAAAGGGACTTTTACTGCTTTCCCTAATCCATCCACCCCGCAAGGGGATGTTGCTGTAAATACCGCTTTGTCTACTCCCTCCGGGGATCTTTTCTTTACTGCTTTCCCGAATACCCATGGGCAGGACCTTGCTTTCGATAATCTTCCTCCTGCTTCGTCTCTTCCTTCTAGTAGCTTAGACAAGGGTAGTAGACTAAGGGTAGATCCAGGAAGGAAATCCAAGGGTAGGAGGATCCCTCATTGTTATCTGGCTAGCCTCGCTCATAAATGCAAGGCGTGCCTGGCAATTCCCGAGTTCATTGAGTACCCTTTGCAACTGCCAGAAATAGAATATGAGCAGTCAGCCCCCTTTGTTGATGATGGGTTCGGCGTCTATGAAATAATGGACGACGATGACCCGATTAATGATGGTGATGAGGAGTTTGAGGGCGAGGCTGACGCTTTTGCCAGTGGGCTTAAGAGATTTGATGAACCATCACCAGCTGTGCAGGAAATCACCAAAGAAATCAACCTAGGAACCGAAGAAGATCCCAAGATTGTCCTCGTAAGCACTAACTTGTCACCGGATGAAGAGGAGGCAATTGTGGAGGTTCTTAGGCAATATAAGGACGTCTTCGCATGGAGCTACGGAGATATGCCCAGCTTAGACTCTTCCTTAGTCGAGCATTATCTCACCCTCAAGCCAGGCTCCGTTGCAATTAAGCAGCGTTTAAGGCGTTTCCACCCCCAGATCGCTTTGAAAATGAAGGATGAAGTTGACAGGCTTCACAAAGCCAAGTTCATCAAAGTCATACTTTATCCTAATTGGGTGGCAAACATCGTCCCGGTTATCAAGAAGGACGGGAAGGTCATGATTTGCATTGACTTCCGGGACCTTAATCGCGCTTGCCCTAAAGATGATTTCCCTCTACCTCACTTGGATGTGCTGGTAGATAACACAGATGGGTATGAAACCCTATCATTTATGGATGGTTTTTCTAGGTATAATCAGAACAAGCTGGCGGAAGAAGACCAAGACAAAACTTCATTTACTACACCCTGGGGTACTTATTGCTTTGTGGTCATGCCATTTGGGCATAAGAATGCCGGAGCCACTTACCTGAGGGCCATGATGGCCATCTTTCATGGCATGATCCACATTCTTGTTGAGGTGTATGTAGACGACTTGGTAGTTAAGTCAAGATCGGCAATTGAGCATGCTGGGGTTCTCACTAAGGTTCTGCAAAGGACTCGAGAATATCATTTAAGGATGAACCCCAAGAAATGCGTGTTTGGTGTGTCAGCTGGAAGGTTGCTAGGGTATATTGTGAGCAAAAGAGGCATAGAGATTGATCTAGATAAGGCGAAGGCGATAAAGGAATTGCTCCCTCCCAATAATTTGAAAGAAGTTCGAGGACTAATTGGGAGGTTGCAGTACATTCGCCGATTCATCTCTCAGCATTCTCAACGGTGTAGGCCTTTCTATAACCTCACCAAGCCGGGAGTTGAATTTTGCTGGGATGAGAAGTGTCAGGCAGCGTTCGATGAGCTTAAGGACTATCTTTCCAATCCGCCTGTCCTGAGGCCGCCTACGCCAGGCAAGCCTCTCATCCTCTATATCTCTGTTTTAGAAGACTCCGTAGGAGCTGTTCTTGCCCAAGTCGACGACGAAGGCAAAGAAAGGGCGGCCTACTACCTGTCCAAACTTCTTAATCCTTGTGAGCAGAGATTTAATTCCATGGAGAAAACCTGTGCCGCACTTGTATGGGTAGTGTAGAAATTGAAGCACTATTTCCTCGCCCATACAGTGCACCTTATTGCTCGCATGAACCCCATCAAATTCTTGCTCCAAAAACCTGTCCTAACTGACAGATTAGCACGTTGGCAAAGTTTCCTTTCCCAATTTGAGATCACCTACATCCAACAGAAGGCAATCAAAGGCTATGCCATAGCCGAGCATCTCGCTCATCACCCATTGCCTCGAACTGATCCAGTCTGTTCAGACCTCCCGGATGAAGAATTAATGTCCATCGATCATGACGATCGTATGTACACATTGTATTTCGACGGGGCCCTAAATTCTTTTGGAACAGGCATCGGGGTGGCCCTGTTGTCTCCAGAGGGTGTCACCATATCGCGAGTTCATAAGCTAAACTTCCCTGCTACCAACAATATCGCCGAATATGAGGCTTTATTAGCTGGTCTGGAACTCGCGCGCTATTATGATGTGACACACCTCCGGATTGTAGGTGATAGCCAGTTGGTCCTCCGCCAAGTGCTCACCAAATACCGCACTACTGATCCCAAGCTCAAGCCATACCAAGAACACGGCCTACGCCAAGTTGTTCACCAAGCTTGTCTTTATTCATGTTCCTCGTCACCAGAACCTCCTGGCTGACTCCCTTGCCACGGTTGGTGCGACTATGCACATGACTTATCCTGGTGACTTTGACAGCATTCAGATCGAACGTCGTCAAATTCCTTTCTACTTGGATCCGATGTTCCTCTGGGTTAAGGATAAGGAGCTGGTAAATGCCAAAGCATACGCAGAAATCAAGGCAACAACTGTCTGCCGCTTCATCATGAGGAACATCATCACCAGGTTTGGTATACCAGAGGCGATGATCAATGATAACGGTCCGCAGTTCATCTCTCAAGAACTCCGTGACCTCTGCAACAGGTATAAAATTGCATTGCATCATTCTTCACCTTATTATCCGCAAGGCAATGGCCAGGCAGAGGCCACAAATAAAACTCTCATCAAAATTATCAAGAAGACTTGCGAGGTTAATAAGTTCTCGGATTGGCCAGAGAAACTCGTAGAAGCTTTATGGGCTTACCGCACTTCAATCCGTACTCCTACAGGGCAGACACCGTTTGCTCTTACTTACGGAATGGAGGCAATAGTACCATATGAGATTTTAATTCCTTCACTAAGAGTTCAACTTGACAAGGATTTACCAATTGATCAACGACGTGAGTCGCTCCTTGAACAATTGGAACTCTTAGATGAAAAGCGTTTAGTGGCCGCCGAGCACACGAGAGCATACCAAAACAAACTCACACGTTTTTACCAAAAGAGAGTCGTTGAGAGAAAATTCAAAATCGGTGAGATGGTCCTTAAAAGAATTTTTGTAAAACCTGGTGGTCCCAGATCCAAGCTCCAACCCAACTGGGAAGGCCCCTTTATTATAAGCCAAGCTTATTCAGGCAATGCCTATAAGCTAATTAATGCAGAGGGGGAGGAACTCTCCCACTCTTGGAATGGCTTACATCTAAAAAAATACTACCCTTAATTCACTACCTGAAAAAGGAAAATTTGGCATGGTATTTTGAACCCTTAAGCTTGCAAAGGGTCATTTTTAAAATCTATTTACTGACTTCTTTAAGATGTGTTAAGCCAAGGAAGACGACTCGCGCACACTGACACGCCTTCCTGAGGCGCAAAATCCAAAGAAGGTCAATGCCGAGCCTATAACCCAAGGCAGTATCCGCCTTTCTCTTCTATTCGGTCTGTCGGTAGGAAAGAAGACCAGTGGGATCGACCTCCTGAAGTCTGTTTAAAAACTCGAGAAGATAATCAATCAAGGCAAAGGGGAAGAAAGAGGATCAATGGAAAAATCCAAATCCCCACGAAAAAGCTAAAAGGCCAAATCCGATTGAAAGCATGTCAAGAGCGGCAAAGTCCCCGCGGAGATCCAAAAGGACCCGGTCGTATGCATACTCAAACCCCAAAATTGCCAAGTAAAACTCGAACCTTTCTCTGAGTATAAAAACAATCAATTGAGTGTCTCCCCGGTTGCCCAGACTACTGGCAGACTTCCTAATGAATCTTCCTTCCTCCTCGGGACATTGCTTTGGCACCTAGGCAAGGCAGCGACCAACTAAGGAGGATGTTGCCAAAGGTCGCCTCAGGTCAAGGCACCCATTACGCACATCCAATCCATGCCTTAACACATCTAAGAACAGTTAATACATTTTATGAATGACATCCAAAGAATTAGAAAGTTCAAATGCCATGCTTGCCCAAAATTTTTTTTTTGTACATCTTATCCAAAATCCAAAAAAATCAAAATTTCCAAAATCCAAAAAAATCAAATATTTCCAAACCAAAAAAATTAAATATTTCCAAAACAAAAAAATCAAATATTTCCAAAATCCAAAAAATCAAATATTTCCAAAATTCAAAAAAATCAAATATTTTCAAAATTCCAAAAAATTCAAATATTTCCAAAATCCAAAAAATCAAATATTTCCAAAATTCAAAAAAATCAAATATTTCCAAAAGAAAACAAAAAAATCAAATATTCCCAAAATCCAAACGAATCAGATATCCTTTTCAAAATCCAAAAATAAGTTTTTAATTATTGTATATCCTCAAAATTGCACATTTTGTACACATTCCCGCATCTTCGTCTTTATCTTTACTTTATGCACATGTCCTTAAATTTGTTTACTGTTTTATCACTTTTTTTATTAAGGCTCAGCCCCTTGATAAGCCAAGAAGTCAAGTAAGTACCCACAAGCAAGGGGCTGAGCCGGAACGGACATTTAACTTGTTTGTTCCTATCTACCACAGGTGTACAGGTGAAGAAAGCTGAAAAGGGACAACTGTAACTGTATGTATATATATATATATATCCGGCTAACAGGGAGCCGAGCCCGTGTACAGTATTATAATGGTGCCACACTAGGCACGGTACAGGTAAAAGAAAAGAAAGTACAAGTGTAACGTCGTGTGTCTTTCGGATCCATGCAGATCGTGTGTATTGTGGTTGTGGCGGCCGTTGTGAGGCCAGTGTGAGTCGGTTGTGTGGAATGCTTGGTGTGGATGTGTGGTTTGAGCAGGTGAAGAGCATGGTCGGTCCTGAAATGAAATAGGACCTGTTGCTGTTCAGTTGAAGTTGGCGGCCAGGGGTGGTCGTTAACTGTTGGCGTCCAGCTTAGTGGACGTTTACTGCTTGAACTTGGCGGCAGTAGATGTGGACGCTAAGGGTAGCGGTTCTTGTTGGCGGCATGGGGGTTGACGCCAACCTGAGAATGGTGCAGGTTATAGGCTCACCCGAGGGCAGCTCTCTTAGCTCACTCTCATTCCCTCTTGCCCCAGCTTGCTGCCCCCGAGTCTCTGAAGCTTCCAACAGGTACCAAGGAGTAGTTGGACGAGCGTAGAACGCGCGGCATCGCTGAATTGCACGGGGAAGCGTCGCGGCGTGGTACAATTCGCGTGGGAGCTCGTGGAGGGCTCGGCGTGAACCGGGGGATTGCAGGAGATTCTAGCGCGTTCTGAGGTAGGGGACGAACCCTGGTAACTCCGTAGGAACATTAAAACACATCATAACCACTTGAATCAGCATGATAATGCGTTTTCGGATCATGTTGCACCATACGGGATAATGGGTGGTTTGAGTAGTTTAATGCACGAGGCATGTTATAATGGGTTATATTGGGCATTAGCATGCTAAAGGAATTGCATTTGCATGTTTTACAGTAGTTAGAACAGTTAGAAAGCCCGCAGAGCCGGATTAGGGTTTCTGCAGGGTTTATGGCCGGAGAACTTGGCGTCAAGATCGCTTGTCGCCAAGCTCCTCAGCCAGGATGTTAACGGCCAGGTCCCTTGCCGTTGACTTGGTATAAGCGGCAATCGATGTTGTCGTCAGCATGTGTGTGAACAGGAACAGTTAATTACGGCTTTTACCGATAATGCATGTGTGTTGACGCATGAGGTGCACTGAGTGCACTTGGTTCTTGTGTTTAGCATACAAGGTATGCAGTTAGTTGCTTACTTCGGTGACTGCGTGTTGTTTACATGAGTCAGTGGGGTTCACGTGTAGTGGACCATGGTTACTTGTGGTTTACGTGAGGTTTCACGTGGTTTGTGTGTGACATGCACGTGGTTTTGTGTACGTGGCGAGTAGTACGACGCCTACCGTGGTTACCTCTCCAGTTGGGTGCCCCAGGTTCTTTGTGAGCCAGGCTGTTAGCTCGGGGCTTTGTCCCGATACTTGTGTTGTGCCGTCGAGGTCTGTGTCGTCTGACCTGGACACCCACACTCTGTGTTTGAGTTGTACGTCCGGCTGAGGGAAAGACGACAGTGGGACAGTGACACTTGAGTTTGTTTTTAGTCACTTGTAGCGCGCTCGTAGTTGGGGGTACGGACACCAGTAGTCGACACTGGTCCCCAGCTAGTCCTTTTCCAGTGCCTCACTCTAGAGAGCCCGGGCCAGGGTCTCCTGAGGTGCCAGGCATGGGCCTGTGACCGTGTGGTCTGCAGGTGGTGGTGTTTAGTTGGTCTCCACAGTTGCTTGACCTTTTTACGTGGAGCGGCAGCTGGACCTTTCGTCCGTGGCTGCGAGACTGAGAGGTAGACCTGTGTTAGTTGTCCGAGTCAGTTTCTGGTGTCGCGAACCAGTTTACGTGGCTCGTGTTGGCTGTCTCTACTTTAGCTTGTACACCTGTACTAGTTTGCCGTTTAATTATTACTGTTGTTTCTCGTAGTCGGAAGACGGTGAGTACTTTTACAGCTTTACTTACCTGCTTAGATGTTCTATAAATTGTTGGTATTGTTTACTATTCGTACTCGTGGTGTTTGTTTCGCTCGGTTTTGGGGGAGTTCCCTACTGAGCCAGTGACTAGAGAGGCTCACCCCTACCCTCACAGGTGAGAGCGAGGAGAACGTTTCTCGTCCGACGTCCAGTTCCGGGCCGCGTCGTAGCGGTGCAGGGTCAGCACCTCCAGCAGAGTAGCTCCAGCAGTGTAGCTTTGTAGTTGTTTACTTTCTTCAATTGTACCTCGGGGTATGCCCCAGGCTCTTGTACCTCTTTATAGTTTTTGTGGAAATTTGGCTATGTAAACTTGTGAATTATATATAAAATGTGGTGTGTTCCTTTATGTTTACACGGACTGTGGTTTGGTATCCCTTGCGAGGCTTCGGCCCGTTCACGGGAGGCGGACTCGGATCAAGTACGTTATCGGTTTAACGGGCTTGGCCGAGGCGTTCCGTCACAACAAGTGTCAAGGCGGGGTGGTCTGGCTCTCGTCACCCCCCTCTGCAGGTGTAGCTGGCTCCCGCTGGCTGCTCTCGGCCTCGCCCGGGTCAGCAACTGTGGTAGGCGGAGGAGGTGGCCCCATCGGTACTCGGGACCCTGTCGACCTCTGTGCGCCTGCTGCGTCCTGAACGTTCCTCTCGTGCTGAGAGGAAGACGCCAGGACGCTCTCGGAGTAAGCACTGGCGCGTCCCTGCTCCCTGGCTCGCTCCCTCCCGCAGCGGTAGCGCTCCTCGGACGCCTTCAACAGGTGTTCCGCTGCCAGCTGCCCAGCCCTCACCTCCACGGCCTGCTGAGTAAGCCGCTCCCGCTCCCGCTTCCACTGGCTCTACTGACGCTCGAGGTCACGCCGCTCTAGCGCCAGTAACGCCCGTAACTCGGCCACGTCACGGGGAAGCTCCGTCAGCGTCGGCTGAGACCCCTGCTCAGTCAGCTCCGCGACAGTCAGGGTCCCGCGGGCCAGGGCGCTCTCTAGCTCCTCAGACTGCACAACAAGAAACAAAGAACAGGTAAGTACACCAAGAAGCAATTTAATTGAATTCACTAAAATTTAAATGCTTACCCGTATAGCGAGGTCGCGCTCTGCCCGCTCGGCACGCGCCACTGCCGCAACCAGCTGCTCCTGGAGGGAGCTCACCTCCGCCGCCACTGCCAGGCCCCTGCTCGAAGAGGCACCTCCTGTCTCGGCCTGGACGGCCGCGCCCTGGGCTGCGCGCTGCAAGCCAACAAAGAGGAAACTATGTCAGTACAATGGTAAGTAAAGAAGCACAGGTATGCATCTAAATTCAACAATTATCAGTGTCTCCAAGGCCGCCCGTGCCTCGGCTAGCTGTGCCGTCGTAGCCGCCAACTGTCCCTCCAGCTGGCCAATGAGCGTGTCATGCCCATCCTGCACATACATGTATATTTGTAAGTTTATATTTATTAACTGTGCAAACAAATCGAATAAGTTTAAATGCTTACCCTCTCGGGCCTCATGAAGTCGCGAAGGCCGTACTCCTCTTGGTACCGTTGGAGGTAGGCGGTGCTGTCCGTGGCATCGCTGGTCACCACCTGGCCCCCACGGTGCCAGTCTGAGAACTGCTCTGGAAAGCGGGTCCGCCAATCCACCGTCTTGGCCTTCTCGCGAGTCTTTCTGTCGATCCCCTTCGGCTCCGCCTCATCTATCCAGCGCTGATGCAGCCCTAAGGTGCGTGCGGCCAGCCTCAGGCGGAGTGGCTCGATCTCGTTCAGGCAGTGGACCCAGATGTCCCGCCTGAACAAGCCCCGGCCACTCACTACCCACGACTGATCGGCATCACCATAGCCTGCATACAGCTCCCAAACAACCTGCACAAAAAAGGCATTTGTTAAATCACTTCCTAAACTTTGTGAAAATGCTAAAATACAAGGGAAAATGAGAAGGAAGAGAAGCGCACCAGGAGCGCTGGGAAGTCACGGACGTGCCGACGAAGCACGTCCAACTGGAATGCGTAAGTCGTCGTGCTAACCAGGGGTAGCCACCTCCTGGCCAACGGCACCGCTGTGGGGTCCACCTCTGTGGCCCTGCCCAGTGGGAGATAGTAATAGCTCCAAACCTGTAAAACAATCAATCACGTTGACTTAAATTTGTAGGAAAAGTCAAATCAAATGAAATTTAAGGTTAGATCTGTACCTGAAGGAAGGGCACGAATCCGCCCACTGTAGTCTCCCGGCCCGTACCGGTAGACAGGTCTGCGAAGGTGTGCGCCAGGAGGGCAGCACCCCAAGCGTACCTGCCGACTCGCGCCAGGTCATCTAGTAACTCCAGGAAACGGCAGTGGATGTCATCACCCTTAGTGGTGAACAGCATCTTGCCGAAGAAGAATACTAGAAACCGGCGCAAGTCCCGGTCTGCCCGCACGGTGTCCTCGGCGTCTTGACCATATGTCGCTCGTGCTAAACCCGCGGCCCGCTCCACGAAGGCAGGAAGAAGCTCATCTGCCTTCTGCCGCACGCCTGCCAGCCCCAGCGATTGCAGCAATGCAACTCGTCCGACCATCCTCCGCTCATGGTCGTCCTGCCCGAACGGCTCCAGTCCCAGCAGCTGCTGTGTCAGGTCGATGTAGTCTGCGTATGTGACGCCAGTCACCGCCTCGCCGTCGACCCGTAGCCCCGTGATACGGGCTACATCCTCCAGGCTGGGCACCATGTGGCCCCAGGGGAAGAGAAAGGTGCGGCTCACTCGGTCCCACCTATCCCGGATAACCTGGATAAGTGGGGGATCAACAAAAAATGTCTCGATCTTCAAGATCGAGCCAAAACCCATCTCCTGAACCCTCTCTCTCTGGAAGGCCGGAAGACCCCGGTAAGCCGCTACAACTAATGGCCACATGGTGCGCGGCCTCATCACACCCTGCACATAATTGTAAAATCTTGTGTTTGTAAAGTCATAAGTCATGTTATTTATGTAAGTTGAATTACAGTTTATCACAGTATGTTGATATTTAAAACCATGTTAGTATTTTAAGTTTTGTTGTTAATGTGTAAAAACCTAGGCTTGTTCACATCATGAGTTGTGTTGAATTACAGTTTATTACAGTATGTTGATATTTAAAACCATGTTAGTATTTTAAGTTTTGTTGTTAATGTATTAACCCTAGACTTGTTTGTACCTTAAGTAGTTTTAATAAACATATAAAACGAATGGTGTATGTACACTAAGGTCACATTTTTCGATATAATTAAAACATGCAATATCATGTTAAAAATTCATGTAACACACATTTAAACTAAGCATGGTATAATACATGGTTAAACTAAACAAAGCATGCTTAAAAATTTGAAGATGTTGGTTCTGGTTTGAAACGCGACCAGTGCAGAGGTCGCATTTCTAACCATGAAAGGCGTCCACTTATGTGGGTGCGTTTCAGTTTTGAATCGCGACGGCCTATGCCGACGCAATTCGGGGGCGGGAAATGCGTCGTCTGGTCTGGACGTGTCTCACCTCCTTCACCGAGCTCAAAGCTCGCCCCCCTTGCCCCGAGAAGCCGCCGCCATCCTCTCCTCCACCCTTGGCCGTTTGGCCTGCCGTTTGCCCCCACCCGCCATTGTGAGAGATGAGGGGCCGAGAGAGAGAGTTGAGAGAGAAAGAAATGGGAGGGAATGAGAGAGATGAGAGAGTGAGAACGAAAGAGAGAAGAGGAATGGTAGGAGAAGCGCCGGAAAGATCGCCCTGGGTGGTTTATAACCGCCGGCGACGTTTCATAATCTGCGTCCAAACCAGCGACCGCGAATTACGTACCGTCACTCCAAATCACGCCCTGCGCCCTCGACGCAATTCAGGCCCATTAATTGCAATTCCTGGCTCCGAGGCGAGCATTATTTGAAAAGTCTGAACCGCGCCCAGTCTAGTCGACGCGGATAATGAACCGTCATTTGAATAAGCATCGAGTCCATACGCCGCGATTCAGAGGTCATGATGACCCCTGACAGATCTGTCAGGGGCGCGAAAATTCAAAACCTGAACCGCGACCGCTCTTCTCGCCGCGATTCAAAACCTGAACCGTGACCGCTCTTCTCGCCGCGATTCAGAGGCAATCATGACAATTGTGCGGTTTCGCGCGCTTGGAATTCAAATGATTCAACTATCCGCGGCGACTTCAGCCGTCGCCCTTTAATCCCTACCCGCGGCGCGCGCCATGGACGCGTTTCTGTCAATTGATCCGCGACGACTGGGTTGGACGCTTCTTATGCCAGAATCCCTCCCAGCCCATTTTTCAGGCAACCTTGTAAGGGGTATACACTCATTTCATGCTAATTGGAAGTTGTTCATTCCAAATCAAACCACTTCAAGCAATCATCTTTGGCACACAAAACCAGACTTGATTTTATTTATTCACAATGATCCTCCAATATTTACAAACGACCCTTGAGATTGGAGTCATCTCAAGATCGGACCCTCTTCAAGCCCCTTACATAGTTGGCTTTCTTACTTTCAACCTCCCTCTCACTTGGAATCGGCCTTCGAAAATTGCAAACTTTCCATATGGCCTTAATCGTGTTGGCTTCCTCTCCGTCATTATTGGTACCGAGTTCCCAGTGTTTGATGGGTACGGTGTGAGACGGCCCCTCGAACACACGCCTTGCAAGCCCGAAATGAGGTAGACATTGGTGTGCATTGTAAAGCACAAATTCTGACGCGCCGATCAGGCGAAGATCCACACCGGATGCCAGCCTGCTCCTCAAGTCACGATTTGGGAACGGAACCGGGATGAAGTTAAACGTGTCTTCGGGCATGTCGCGCAGGTATTCGCGCCAATCTGCCCGAGTCTTCAGTTGCGGCGCCTGATTTGCAACTCTTCCATCCAGCCCGATGATGTTATCCAGGTGCTTAAGTGGACTCTTTGCAAAGAGGCGGGATGAGGTTGGCACCTCATTGCTCAAGCAGAACTTCAAGTGCAAATCAGTCCAGCAAGTGAATAAAAGCATAGATCCATATAAGGGCCTACCTAAGCTTGCTGCCGTCAGCCCGCTATAGAGAAAGGCCAAGACTGCCGTCCCAACCGCTCGTCGTCCCAGATTGCGCAGACCGCGCTTAGCTGATCAGACTCCAGAACGGAGTCGATTGAAGGGAAAAGCAACGCTCCAGCCACGCAGATGGCAAAGCCTTTCATCGCTCTCTCCAACTCTTCGGCATTTCCGGCTTCGCCAACCTCCCTCATCGTCCAAAAAGCCAGCTTTTGTAGGTGGATGCCTTTGTCCGTTCGCACTTCATACGCTTCCCGGCATCTATGAAGCTTTCAAGAACCGCTTTGCTGGTGTAGCTTCTCGGCGCAACCATCATGTTATCTTCATCACCTTGTTTCATGCGACGGAGGCCTAAGAGTACCTCCACATCTTCCAGAAGGATTGTCGCTTCAATATCCTTGAAAAGGAAGGTGTGAGTTTGAGGATGCCATACCTCGACCAGTGCACCCACGGCTGCCCAATCCAAATGGACTTCGTGATACCTCTTTGCATGTACCATCAGGTTGTTAATGCCCCATCTTTTCAAGATAGTGGTCATGCCCAAAGAGATATTCGACGTAAGTTGTTGCAGCCATGGCAAACGCACGAATCTTCGGCTCCCCGAAAGAGTGGGTAATCCTGCAAGTTTATGAAATTGAGTTGATAAAAATGCCAAAAACATGTTAACCAAGCTTTAAAACCTCATTTTGAAACATCTTAATCGAGCCTAGCAAGCATAATCAACCTACCATTCCGGCTTGGACAAGCTTGCTAACATGACCACTAACTTGGCTCAACTTATTGAAAACCTCTCTCCTTGCTCCCCTTGAGGATGAACCTTGCTCCATCACCAAGCCTTCTTCTCTTCAAAGCTTTCTCTTAGAACACTCTTTGCAAGGGTGGGAAGAAATGAGAGTAAGATAAGGTTGGAGTGAGAAGGTTGAAATGGGAGTGGATAAAAGTTGGAATGGGTAAATGATGGGTATTGTAACAAGTGGATGAGGATTTTGGGACCTCACCCCGAGGGTGACTCACCCCGCATCCAGAACCATGCTCTCATTGCCACCCAATAAGTGAGTAAAAGCAGAACTTTTAAATTCTGGCTTGCATCTTAACTCGCGTCGACAGCAGCGGCCGCGATTTGATGCTGAAAGGCGTCCATGACACTGTAATCACAGGGATTGCCTTCCCCTCGACACGGACATGGATATCAAATATGATAGCGTGGGAAAAAGGATGTGATCGCCACCTAGATAAGTTGCCTAATGATATGGAAAGACAATGGCTAACTTAAACTAGGAAAAAGGAAGAGAACAGGAAACTGACCTGGTGTCGCGGTCGTCATGACCGCCGCGTCTCTAGTATCGCGTCAGTGGAAATCGACGCGTCTATGTCGCGTCACCCCAGGCCGTCGCGTTCTCTGAATGCGGGAGAATTGATGTTGTGACCTTCTTCTAGTCCTCCAGCCGGCCAGAGCACCAGAGCTTCTCGTAGACTTTGCTTGCTTGCCTGTCAATCAAAAGAAAACACAAAGAAAAGACCCTATTAGAACATGTAAAGTGTAGTATCTATTCTAAAAGACGAAATGAGATGGGAGATCATGGTGGGAACGCACCTGGGGTGGTTTTAAACCCCTGTGGGTGTGGGAAAACGTGGGTGGATGGTGGATATGCTCTATTTAAAAAGGACATAAAAATGCATGTAGAAATAGAAAAGAGGAAGAGGAAAGGAAATGAGCCCCATTAGGGCGACTTCCTGGCGTGGATGCAGCTCCGATGATGTGCAAAGAGGTCCAAGAGATTGCTAGAGTCGCCCTCTTCACGTTCCTTGCTCCATTGATGGCGAAATGAGTGAGTTATGGGGAGTGGAATGTGAAGGGAATGAAGGGAATGAGTGGCTGCGTGGCTAAGTCTAGTTCAGAGGGAATTTTGGCAGCCCTTCGGGGTAATCATGAGGCTCTCCTCGTCCATGAGGAGGGGCCTTCCTTATATAGAGCTTGGAGTGAGAAAATTAGGCATTATCTCCTAAAAAGGTTTAGAAATTAAAAATGGGGGATAAAGCTCTATCAAAATCGGGTGTAGAGTCCTTAGGGGAGCTTAGGAGAGTCCCTAGGGCCAAGGATCCGTCCAAGGGGTCGGGATAACCCTCTTAGACCAAGTCAAAGTGCATGGGAGGATAAATAGGGTGTGGTTACGGAGGCCAGAGATCTCGGACATTGTCGCGTCAGATCGTAGGGTCGCGACTAGAGACGCGACGGTGCGGGGGGACGCGACAGCATTGCCCACGTGCATGGATAATGCATGGGCTGTCGCGGCGGCCCAACCCGTCGCGACTATAGTCGCGGCGCCACGATGCGTCGCGACAAGGAACCCGAATTATCTTGGATTATTCTCTCTAACCACATGATAAAATAGGAGTCATATTCCTCTAGGGACTCTCAAATGATTGATTTCGGGATTTCAAGGTATTTTTAATGGATTGATGGGCTCAAATCAAGACAAATGATGGGCTCAAGGTGAGTGACCAATTAGGGGCCCACTAAGGTAGCAAGAAATGTGGTTCAACCCATTAGTCATAATCGGGTGTCTACAGATTGCCCCTCCTTGGCTTCTACTTTGCAGGGGAGCGAAGCGGAAGTGGCGTGGAGATGTCATGAAGTGACGGTGGAACGGAGATGACGCGGAGTGGACTGAAAAGCGGAGGCCAAGGTAAAGAGACACCCGATCTTAACTAACAGGCAATTGGAATCTTTGTGAAGGCCCCGAGTCGGTTGTTCAAGTAGAATGCGAAGAAGAGCACAAGTCTGGACGAGAGGAGAAAAGAAGTGGACGATCAACCCCTCGATTGAGAGGTACCCTAGCCGATTGGCCTGCAGGTTTCGTTTTGGAAGGACATGTACGTGCCAGGCAGGTAACTCATGACTCTGTCCTGGGAGCGGTTCGCAACCAAAACGGATCAAAGGAAAAGGATGAATATTTGGATGGAGAATCCAGACAGGGAAATTCTTGTCAATCTGACGGGAATAACTTGCTCGGAGGCAAACCTTCCGATTCGGAAATTGGATTTCTTGTTTGGAACATGAAGGATGATTGGGCACTCAACACGAGCTCATCAATGGTCAAGAATGAGTCAGGAAAGTTCAAAGTCCTACATGATGCATGCTGGGCTAAAGTAAAAGAAATTGTCAAAACGAATGCAAAAAAATGAGAAAATATAAAATATATCAAGGATAATATGGTTAAGTCAAGTAAGAACGGGTCAAGAGACTACCCACAACCGCGGTGTAGGCCTGAATCTATCGTCCCCGTGCTTAACTAACTCAACGGCCTATCCAATGATTAACAATGTGTACCTAGATTATCACTGTTTTTGGTAAAGGGAACTCAAATCCCAGAACACATTGAGAACCAGCTGGTCCTTGAAACGATATAATAGGTAGAATACCATATAGTAATGCGAGGAATAGGGACAGAAATACGATACATGTCTTACCTGTGACGAAATCTTTCTTGATTTTCTGAATTTTTGATTTTTTTATAGAAATAATCACAATGGAATATGAAACACAATCAATTATAAGCAATCAATCAACATATATACACAGCTCAAGGATGAAAACAGCCCCTCGGGTGGAGAGGCGACAGCCGAAACGACCACGACCATGTCGCGTCGCAGCGCCCTGTCGCGACATGGTCGCGTCAAATCGCGGCATCGCGACTCGGACAGAGCTCGGAAAGACCAGGGAACCGGGGTTCACCCTTATCCTAAGACACCTAGACCAACACTAGGACTCCTAAACCTCTTCTAATCTTATCCTAACATCTAGTCTCGGGATTAGAGTGGGTTTCTAACCCTTAAGACTTTATAAATAGAGGGTTGAGGGTGCTAATCCCGCAGCTAACCCCTGACATCCTCTGCTCTTCAAGTTCAAACTCTCTTTTCCTCTCTTGCAACCATGAAGAGGAATTATTCGGCTTTTGCAGAAGATATCCCTGCTTACTCCGGCCCAAAAGCTGCTAGGGAGACATATGCCGATCTGAAGCAACTCTCCGCTATCCCGGGGCACATCTACACGCGTCCGGAGCTCCAAGTAAGTGCCCTTTTCTTCCTGAGATTCTGAACTTTCTGCACTGCTCTGCTTTTTTCTGCTCTGTTTTGCTCTTCTCTTTTCTCCTTTTTTCCTTCCGTTCTTCATGCTTCTTCTTCTATCTCAGATCCTCCCCGGCCAACGGCGATTCTCAAAGATGTCGTGGCTGGTACCCATGCTTGAGTTACTGCCGCCCACGTCTATTGGTCACTTGAAGGAGTGGGGGCTGTCCACCGTCTTCGTACTAGCCAAAAACTACAACAAGTTGGTGCATGTGTGGGAGAGTGTCACAGCCATGGTGGAGCTATGGCATCCACAGACCAACTCGTTCATCTTTCCAGAGTTCAAGGCGACGATCCTTTTGGAAGAGTTGGAGATCATGCTTGGCCTCCCATGCTATCAAAGGGGCGAAGAGTTTGCAATCTCCTATACCGTGAACCAGATCAACTCATGGAGCATCCTGGCATGCATCACCACAAAGAAAAACGATCTCTACTCTATGACTAGCGGTATGCATGTTCACCTCCTCCTGATTGCTCAGTGGATTATTTCCCAGTGTAAGCGGAAGACCACGAACTACACCGCCATCGCCAAGGCAGCTGCCATATGCATTTGCGGCGTCATACTCTTTCCGGAAGCCGACGGTGCCATCTCTTTTGGCAATCTTAGCATTATTGACTCCATCTCCGAAGGTATGAAAATTGGGCAAGCCGTCCTGGGTTTTCTATATGCTGGCCTGACCTCTGCAGCACTCGGGGGTCCCTTCTATGGATCGGTCGTCGCCTTTGAGCTATGGATGGGGATGCATGTTCAATTCCGGGCGATGGAGGACCTGACCATGGAATGCAAGACAATGCTGAACCACCCACTGGCGTATGTGGGCGGGCGACTTCGCATGAGCCCTCGGGCGTGGTGCAAAACGGCTCAAGTGAAGGGCATACAAGCCTGGCGCCAATACCTCCGAAGTCTGACCGTGGCGGATTTTGACATGCGCCCTCGATTCATGCACGGCCGGACAATCCACCTTCCTCAACGCGCTGGGCTTGCTTTGAGGCTGCTGGGCAACGGGGCGCTAGTTTCCTACAACCCGGACCGCTGCCATCTCCAATGCGGTGCGGCTCGCACGGTGGTTCCACTTCTATCACACTTCCCACCTATCCAAGAGAGGAAGAGGGGCGATGCACAGGACGAACGCGACATGCGCAGCGCCGTCGTCCACTGGGAAGGATGCGCGACGAGCGCGATTCAAGCCGAGGTGGAAGAAGATGACGAAGCAATCATGGAATACATTGAAGCTTTGAAAAAAATTCAGCCTGCGAGAGGGAACAATTGATTTGATTTGATTTGATTTGAATTGTAAGCCAGATGATAGTTAGGAAAGGATTTGAAAGTATTGTTTGATTGTTTAGGGTTTAGGGTTTAGGGTTTAGAGCATGTAACAGACTTTGCATTTGAATGAAATAGAATGAAATTTTATGCAAACGGAAGGGCTCTGTTGATGACGCGACAGCCAGTGGTGTCAACTTTATGTCGCGGCCAAGCGGGGTGTCGCGACACTGTCGCGGCAGCCCAGAGGGTCGCGACATGAACGCGACCGCCCGCTGCGTCGCGTCATGAACCGATCGATTCAAAAACAAACGGCCCCCCTTTCCTTCTTCCTTTCCAGTTTTCAAAAAACCAAATCTCCAAACCTTGAACCTTTCCCCCAATCCCCTTTTGCATTCCGACCTCCTTGCTAGCTAGGCACCCACTCCAAGACAACCCTAACGCAATGGAAGGAGGAAAGGACATCGGTGGAGACTCATCACGAAGGAAACGCCAAGCAGAGCGTCGGAGCTCACGATGGCGGATGGAGGAGCCTCTGGTCGAGGAGGAAGCGCCCGAGGTCGCGATGGGAGAGGAGGACGAGGGGATGGCTCCGGTCGCGAATGTGGAGGAGGAGCGGAAGAAAAGAGCGAAAGCCATGAAAATGGTAAGTGCCCCTTCCTCAAACCTTGAATGGTAGTAGAATAGAGGTAGACGGAGCCCCTAGAGGGCGAATGTAGGGCGAAACGCCCATGAAAATGAGGATCAAGCAAAAGGGGCTCCGGCCGGTTTGATTCTGAGAACGCGTCAGCACGACCCGTCGCGACATGGTGTCGCGGCGGGGCGGGGCGTCGCGACAGTGTCGCGACGTCTACGGCAGACGCGACCTTATCGCGACCTACGAAGGTGACGCGATAAGGTCGCGGTGTCCCGCACCGTCGCGACAAGGTCGCGGCTGCAACAGCTGTCGCGACTTTGTCCGAACACACAAAAAAAACTGAAATTGAACTTGAACGAATTTTGCAGGGTGAAATGAGGGCTCGAGTGTCATGGACACTGGTGCTGGCTGCTTTCCTAGCTTTCCCCCCTTTCCAGCGAGAGCGAGTAGAGGAGATGGGGTTCGGGCAGATCTTTAGGATCGAGAGGATGAGGGTGGACCCGGCCCTCACCCAGGCCCTGCGGAGCAGGTGGGACACGGAGGCGAGTGCCTTCGCATTCCCATGGGGGCATATGATCCCTAGCTTGGAGAATGTGAGCCGGATCACAGGGCTTAGAGTCTATGGGCGGGCAGTGAGCGGCTACACCTATCCCTGCTATCATGACTTAGCTGAGCGCCTCCTAGACCTCCCAGTAGAGCGCAGGTCCTCCCTAGTGCCTAGGGTAGCATTGCAGGAGAGTCTGGGCTTGTACGAGGCGGGGAAGAACGCAGGGGAGAGTGAGGATGAGTACCTGGCGAGGCTAGCTAGGGTCAGCCAGAGGGAGCTTGCGAGCGAGCCCGGGCCGCAGGCGGACTTGGACTTGCGCCGTTTTCTCGTTCTCTTTCTCTTGTTTGCCACGAGAGGCGACGCAGTCCACTGCCGCTTCCTGCCCTTGCTAGAGGACCTAGGTGAGGTAGGGGGGTATGCTTGGGGAGCAGCCTTCTTAACGCACCAGTTCGACGGTTTGAGCGCCTCAGAGCGGCAGACGTCTACGAGCGGCTTCTACCCCTTCCTTCAGGTACACCTTCTCTCCTAACTCTCTTGGATCTAAACATCATTTTGCTTAAACTGCCAACTGATCTGTCTTTCATCTTGCAGGTTTGGGCCTATCTACACCTCCCGGCCCTGAGGAGAGGGGATCTCACACGGCCGGGCTTCGTGCCCATTGCACGCCGTTGGGACTCTCGCCGAGACACCCGTCACTTGGTTGATCAGCTAGAGCGCCTACAGGAGGTCATTGACAGCTACCCTTATCTGGATGTAAGTACCCTTAATCCCTGCCTTTTGAATGTATTTGCTTGAAATGACTGATTACTTCTCTTTCGCAGGTGGTTTGGCAGCCATATCTGGGGGAGGGTGATGAGGGACAGCCTTGGTTGGTGCAGGCCCGCCCCTACTTCGGTAGGTCGGTGTGGTTGCATGCGCTGAACCTTGTGCTACCTCTGAACCTATTTCTGACCCAGCGCTCCCTGGGCCTCAGGCAAAGTGTTGTGGAGTTCCCCGTCCGGGACCGGTTTCGCCGGCCGGGTCGGAGTTTTCGGGGACTTCACGACACGACAGACTGGCGGGAGCGCGCGCGAGAGCAGATCGAGAACTGGGAGCGGAAAGGCAAGGGTGTCAGATCGGACGCGACCACTGATGATGCCTACCTCCAGGCGTACGCCTTGAAGTATGGAGGAAAGGTATACAAGAGCGCCCGACACCAGGTAAAACTTCTAAACCACGGCTCAAAGAATTCGGATTTAATGATTAGAACTGATGATTTGGCAATTCCTTGCAGGTGGACGTGACAGGTGAGATCGCTTCGCTCCGAGCCTTGCTCCAGTCGGCGGTGCAAGATCAGGAGGCAGCCCAGAGGCAGACGGCAGAGCTGGTGAGTATCGTGTTCACTTTCAGCCCCCCCCCCCTTTGATTTAAGCAAAAAAATTTGAAACTGACATGTCTTTTGCGTGCAGCGGAGTGAGCTGGAGAGAGTGAGGGGTACCGGAGCAGGCGGTGCTTCCTCCTCTCGGAGCGCAGGGGGCTCTCCATCGCTCATGGAGGCTCGACTGGCAGGGGCAGTGCTGAGAGCTGAGGAGGCTCAGAGGCACTTGGAGGAGCGGATAAGTTCATTTAAACACTTGAGTCGTTTATTTCCAAACGATGCTGATTGATTACTTGTTGTGCAGGAGAGAGACTTGGAGTTGGCTCATGAGCAAGCCATGACGTTGCAGAGCGAGAGGGACCAGCTGCGCATCCGGGCGGAGGCGGCTGAGGCACAGGTGGCGGAGATGACCCGAGAGCTGGCGACGCTGCGGGTACAGAGGCCGCCCGGAGATTAGGAGGAGGTGACCCGACTGCGTGCAGAGCTGTTGGCACAGCAGACACTGGCGCGGGGCCTTCAGCAGATCGTGACGGATATAGGCCGATCACGCAGTCGGAGCCGGAGTGGGGTGAGCGTGAGCAGGGCGACCGGCGCCTCCGTCGGGCAGTATTTAGCGGGTTCCTCCAGCAGGCGGAGGAACGAAGAGGAGGAGAGGCGCCGGCAGGGCGAGGGTAGTGCTCATGAGGGTAGAGGGGGTGGCGAGATGTTGCCACCTCCGGATAGGCGAGAGGGATCCGGGGAGAGTGGCGGTGGACAGTGAGGAGACTTGTGAGCCACCTCCCTCTTATCTATGTACATTTTGTTCATATCTTAGTGCAGTTTTACTTTCATGCCAATATTTATGATAAATAAATGGTTTGCGATTGACACGAGTGAGAGGCGAGTTTCAAACAAGCGAGAGAGAAAGGGAGCCTTGAGCGTGATATTGTACTCTGCCCTTGAAATGCCTGTTCCTGCACACACTTAGAAGAACAAGTTAGATCTGTTCTTAGGCTCAGCCCCTTGCGCGTAAAATGATAAAATCTAACTCCGTAATTATCAAGGGGCCGAGCCTTATTAAATAGGCGAAAAGACAATGAAAATAATGCATGTTAAAGAAAAGCGATATGTACACACCTTTTTATTTTCTTGAAAACTATATTATTTTTTATGATTTTAGAAATCTTTTGATTTTTTTTATTTTTGAAATTTTTGATTTTTTTTGTTTTGGGGATCTTTTGATTTTTTTGGATTTTTGGGATTTTTGATTTTTTTTTTGGTTTTAGGGATCTTTTGATTTTTTGGGATTTATTATTATTATTATTATTTTTGAAAATTCTTTTGATAACAACACTTCTTAATGTTGAGCGATTAACCGTGAGCCTTACCTCTATCTCACTTTGGAGAGTAAGATTTATGTGCAACACATATTCATCTTCGGTTTGCTAAGATTTCTTGCCCCTGTGACAATAATGTTCCAACACAGACCAAGCGTAGGGTTCTTTGGTCATTTTTAGGGAGGATAGGAAGAATATGAATGTGATAAGACTTAGTCTCGGGGTCGGGGTTGCCGACTTGTACGACTTGCAACAAGTAAGCTACATGTGCTATTCATCTGTTGTCCAGGGACTTTAGGGCCACAGTATTTTCTCTTTTGACTGGGGCATGCGCGCGACCGGGCTCAAGGCGTCCCGCGGGGAACTGTACTGCCACTCTTTAACATGCCCCTTCATTTTATCATTTCGTCGCTTTATTTTGTGTTATATGCTTTTCTTAGAACTGCCCGTCCCTCCTTGAGACTTCAAACACATGGTCTATACTGTTGCATGTTTACATGTTAGCTTTACTCTTGCCCCTAGACCTTGTCCGAGTAGGGAGAGAATTGACCTTTTTTTTCCCCGAGCAAGGGCTAAGCGAGAACACTGTATGTGAAGGGACAATGACCTTAGGCTACCATGTTGAGTACGTGATTGCGCATAAATATTATTTCGTCAATATGAGAGGGAGCGAGACACTTGGCAAATGGCTACTTATTAATTGGTGTTGTTATCCAAAGACTGTTGATCAGGGGTAGAATCTTTTAAGATACAATCCATTCCATGGGTGAGAGAGTTCATCGCCATCGGCATTAACTAACCTATATGCGTTTCTCGGGTACACTTCTTTAATGACGTACGACCCTTCCCAGTTTGCAGACAATTTTGATCTTGGACCTCCAGGTTTTATGAAAATTCGCTTCAAAACCATGTCTCCTTCTTGAAACTTACGCTCAATCACTTTCTTTTGAAAAGACCTCGAGAGTCTATTTTGATATGAAAGCACATGATCGGCTGCAGCTAGACGCCGTTCATCCAAGAGCTCTAGTTGTGTAAGTAACACCTCCCGATGTTCATCGGGATTAAGTTCTTTGTCCAACTGAATTCTTAGCGAAGGGATGAGAATCTCGTGTGGACATACCGCTTCCATCCCGTAAGTAAGTGAGAAAGGGCTTTGCCCCGTAGGTGTGCGGATGGAGGTGCGGTAGGCCCACAGAGCCTCAATTAGCTTTTCTGGCCAATCAGCGAATTATTAGACTCACAATTTTTCTTCAAAATCTTTAAAAGTGTTTTATTCGTGGCTTCGGCCTGGCCGTTGCCCTGTGGATAATAAGGAGACGAATGATGCAAAGAAATATTGAACTTCTTACAGAGGTCTTGAAGGTCTTGTGATATGAACTGGGGTCCATTGTCGGTGACGAGGCTGCCAGGTACTCCAAACCGTGCAATGATGTTCTTCATGATGAACCTGCACACAGTCGAACCTTTGATTTCTGCAAATGCTTCTGCTTCGGCCCATTTGGTGAAATACTCAGTAGCAGTGAGGATGAAGGATTTTTGTTTTATCTGAGCATTAGGATCACCAAGGGGCCCGATGATATCAAAGGCCCACATGGAGAAAGGCCAAGGAGAAGATAGTGGATGCAAAGAGGAAGACGGAGCATGAATTTTATCGGCATGGATTTGGCATCTGACACACCTACGAACGTAGGCGGCACAATCCTCTTCTAAGGTTGGCCAGTAGTAGCCCTGCCTAAGGATCTTTTTGGCTAACATCTGACCATTCACATGCCCTCCGCATTCACCGGAGTGAGATCCTTCCACTATCTTCCAAGCCTCTTCATCGGTCACGCATCTGAGGAGCATTCCATTTAGAGCGCGTCTGTAAAGGACTTCACCCACAAGGGTATACTTTAATGCCGCTCTACGGATAGCTCGCCTATCTTCTGCTTCAGCTTCTTCTGGGAAGGTATCGTCTCTACAAAACTGCTCAATCTCATGGTACCACAGCCTCTCTTCTTCCATCAATTCCCCTAATTCAACAAGCAACAACTCCTTCGCTTCTTTCTTCTCTGCCTTCAACACTAGGGAGCTCCTAAGGTTTGAGAACCAAGGGTCCTGAGTTGAGGGAGCCTCTAATCTCTGAACAGTGATAGTCTCAGCGCTACGGCTGAGAGGGAAGGAGAGAGACGAAGCTAACGATGCCAGAGCATCGGCCAGAATGTTTTGGGAGCGAGGAGTATGAATGTAGATGAGTTGACGGAATTGCTTGGCGAGGAGCGTGACCAGATCTTGATAAGGCTTGAGTTTGGGGTCACGAGTGCGATAGGTAGAGAGGACTTGCCGAAGAACGAGCTGAGAGTTCCCTATGATCTTAAGGTGACGGGCACCTAAAAGGTAGGCAAGCTTAAGACCGGCTAGGAGAGCCTCTGTAACGTCGAGTGCTTTTCGGATCCATGCGGATCATGTGCATTGTGGTTGTGGCGGCCGTTGTGAGGCCAGTGTGAGTTGGTGTGTGGAATGCATGGTGTGATGCGTGGCTGGAGCAGGTGAAGAGCAGGTAGGTCCTGAATTGGAATGGGACCTGCTGCTGTTCTGTCTGAGTTGGCGGCCAAGGGGTGGTCGTTGACTGTTGGCGTCCAGGTTCATGGACGTTTACATCATGAACTTGGCGGCAGTAGTTGTGGACGTTTATGTTGGCGGTGCATGTGGGCGACAAGGGGGTTGACGCCAACCTGTCAGTTCAACAGGTTATATGTTCACCCGAGGGCAGCTCTCTCAGCTCACCCTCTCTCCCTCTTGCCCCAGCTTGCTGCCCCCGAGTCTTTGAAGGTTCTAACAGGTATCGAGGAGTGGCTGGTCGATCGTGGGACGCGCGGCGTCGCCGAATTGCGCGAGGAAACGTCGCGGCGTGGTGCAATTCGCGTGGGAGCTCGCGGAGGGCTCGGCGTAAACCGGGGAGTTGCGGGAGATTCTAACGCGTTCTGAGGTAGGGGACGAACCCTGGTAGCTCCGTAGAAACATTAAAACACATCATAACTACTTGAACCAGCATGATAATCCATGTTTGGATAGAGTTGCACCATATGGGATAATGGGTGGTTTTAGTAGTTTATTGTTCGAATCATGTTTAAACGGGTTGCATTGGGTTCTGTCATGCTAGAGGGTATGCATTTGCATGTTTTCCAGTAATTAGAACAAGTAGAAAACTCGCAGGACCGGATTAGGGTTTCTGCAGGGTTTAAGGCCGGGGAACTTGGCGTCAACATCGTGTGCCGTCAAGATCTTCAGCCAGGAGGTTGACGGCCAGGGACCTTGCCGTCTACTTCCTGTAAGCGGCAATCGATGTGGCCGCCTACTCCTATATGAACAGAAATGGCTAATTATGGTGTTTTATCGATAATGCATGCGTGGAATTATACGAGGTGCACTAAGTGCACATAGTTCTTGTGTTTAGCATACAAGGTATGCTGTTAGTTGTTTACTTCAGTGACTGCGCGTTGTGTACGCGAGTCAGTTGGGTTCGCGTGTAGTGGACCAGTGGTTACTTGTGATTTACGTGAGGTTTCACGTGGTTTGTGTGTGACGTGCACGTGGTTTTGTGTACGTGACGAGTAGTACGACGCCTACCGTGGTTACCTCTCCAGTTGGGTGCCCCAGGTTCTTTGTGAGCCAGGCTGTTAGCTCGGGGCCTTGTCCCGGTACTTGTGTTGTACCGTTGAGGTCTGTGTCGTCTGACCTGGACACCCTCACTCTTGTGTTAGAGTTGTACGTCCGGCTGAGGGAAAGACGACAGTGGGACAGTGACAGTTGTGGTTGTTTTTAGTCACTTGTAGCGCGCTCGTAGTTGGGGGTACGGACACCAGTAGACGTACTGGACCCCAGCTAGTCCTTTTTCCAGTGCCTCACTCTAGCGAGCCCAGGCCAGGGTCTCTGGAGGTGCCAGGCATGGGCCTGTGACCGTGTGGTCTGCAGGTTGTGGTGTTTTAGTTGGTCTCCACAGTTGTTTGACCTTTTTACGTGGAGCGGCAGCTGGACCTTTCGTCCGTGGCTGCGAGACTGAGAGGTGGACCTGTGTTAGTTGTCCGAGTCAGTTTCTGGTGTCGCGAACCAGTTTACGTGGCTCGTGTTGGCTGTCTCTACTTTGGCTTGTACACCTGTTTGGGTTTACCGTTTAGTTACTACAGTTGTTTCTCGTAGTCGACAGACGGTGAGTACTTTTACAGCTTTACTTACCTGCTTAGCTGTTTTATATGTTGTTGGTATTGTTTACTGTTTTGTACCTATGGTTTGTGGTTTGTTCGGCTTTGGGGGAGTTCCCTACTGAGCCAGTGACTAGAGAGGCTCACCCCTACCCCCACAGGTGAGGGCGAGGAGGACGTTTCCCGTCCGACGTCCAGTTCTGGGCCGCGTCGTAGCGGAGCAGGGTCAGTACCTCCAGCGGAGTAGTACTTCAGCAGTGTAGCCTTGTAGCTTTGTAGTTTTATAGTTGTTTACTTTCTTTTATTGTACCTCGGGGTATGCCCCAGGCTTTTGTACACCTTTTCAGTTTTAATGGATTATGGCTATGTAAATTGTGAAAAAATTATATATGAAATATGGTGTGTTCCTTTATGTTTACACGGACTGTGGTTTGGTTTCCCTTGCGAGGCTTTGGCCCGTTCGCGGGAGGCGGACTCGGATCAAGTGCGTTATTAGTTTAACGGGCTTGGCCGAGGCGTTCCGCACAGTTGGTATCAGAGCAAGGTCCGTGTTAATATAAGGGAACTGGAAGAATACATAGCCTTATTTCGGTCATTGTACACTGCTGGTAGAGACCCTGATTTTCGATAATTTGTGGTTTTGATTTTTGCTTGGTGTTTTGTGCATGTAGAATTTCTGGTATGGCTGATAGGAGAGATTGGGGTGGTGGTGGAGATGATCCGGAGGAAAGCACCCAGCGTATGATTGAGAGAATCTGGGAGAGCCTCACGGATATTCGAGCGAGAATGGATCAGCAGGCGCCTATACCACCAGTTGCAGTGCCACCTGGGGAAGGAGAGGCAGTACCTGTTGCTCCAGTTCCGCCGAGGGTGGAGGTACCTTTTGTAGCACCTGTGCTACCACCACCGCCAGTGCAATTAGTTGAAGAACCAGTGATACAGGTGGAGAAATTTCTGAGATTGCAGCCGTCTACTTATTCAGGAGGGCCGAATCCAGATACAGCTGAGCACTGGATTCATGAAATTGAGAGGGTTTTTGCGACTATGCGGTGTCCTGAAGCAGACAGAGTTGTATTGGCTGCTTATCAGTTGAGAGGTTTTGCTTTAGAATGGTGGCGATTGAAGATGCAGACCACTTTCGCAGGTAGAAGAGAAGAAGCTATCACTTGGTCGGAGTTTCTCGAGGTATTTAATGATACATTCTTTCCGATTCAAGTGCAGCAGGTAAAAAGAGAGCAATTCCGGACTCTTCAGCAAGGTAACTCTTCGGTTCTAGAGTATCAGATGAGATTTATGGCACTCAGCCGTTATGCACCTTATGTTGTTTCTAATAATAACATGATGGTTGAGTATTTTATCAGAGGATTGAGAGTGGAATTGCAGAATGCGATAGTTCCTCTCATGTGCAAGACAGTGGAAGAGGCAGCGCAAAGGGCAGCTATTTTAGAGAGGTCTATCCGGACTCGTCAGGCAGGTGAGTCAGGTTCTGGTAGTTTCCGGTTACCGCAGCAGTCAGCGGATGCAAGCAAGGGCAAGGCACCAGCAGGACCTTCTTCATCAGGCTTTGGGAAGTGGGGACAGAAATTAAAGCAAGCACTTAAAGGAAAAGGAAAAGGATGGGGAGGTCGTCCGCAGTATCAGCAAGGCCGTGGTAGGCCTGAGGTGGAGGAGTCGCAGCAGAGTACAGCCAGGCAGCCTATAGTTCCTCCAGGATACCGATGTTATAATTGTAATCAGCCGGGACATTTGATCCGCAATTGTCCCTATGCAAGAGAATATGGGTATGGCAGAGGTGTGCAGCAGCAGCAGCCTCAGCAGTTTCAGCAGCCACAGGCAGGTCGTGGCAGAGGAGCACCGCAGCAGCAGGGGAGAGGCCGGGTTATGGCTATCACCCGAGCCCAGGCAGAGGCATCAAATATGATAGAAGGTACTTTACCTCTTTATGAATATTCAGCAAGAGTCTTATTTGATTCGGGTGCCTCTCATTCTTTTATTTCCGAAGAATTTCTGGATTGCATAGCTCATCCATTAGAAGAGAAGTCTTGTGAGTTAGTGGTAGAGGTTCCTTCAGGTGAGTTCTTACTCACTTCGAGCTACATAGATGAAGCTCCTGTTATGATTGAAGGGAACCAAATGCCGGGTCGGTTGTATGCCCTGCAATTGTCAGATTATGATATTATTTGGGTATGGACTGGCTAGAGATGTATGGAGCAATGCTAGATTGCAGAAAGAAAAGGATCAGGTTTTATCATCCTAATGGTGCAGAGTTTGAATATCAAGGTATGCCTTTTTATACCTCAAAGTTTCTAATTTCTGCAATTAAAGCTAGAAAGTTGATTAATGATGGGTGTGTGGCCTATTTAGCCTCAGTAAGTTTGGTAGAAGCCAGTCAGCCAATGGAAGCAGTTCCCGTGGTTAGGGAATTTGCTGATGTCTTTTCGGAAGATTTGCCTGGTGTAGCTCCACATAGAGAGGTGGATTTTACTATTAAGTTGCTGCCGGGTACTATGCTGATCTCTAAAGCCCCATATCGGATGGCACCAGCAGAACTCAAAGAGTTGAAAAAGCAATTAGAAGAATTGTTGCAAAAAGGTTTATTAGACCGAGTCATTCCCCGTGGGGAGCGCCGGTTTTATTTGTGAAAAAGAAAGATGGAAGTTTCCGGATGTGTATAGATTATAGAAAGTTGAATGATGTGACCATAAGAATAAGTACCCGTTGCCAAGAATAGATGATTTATTTGATCAGTTGCAATCAGCAAAAGTGTTTTCCAAAATTGATTTGAGGTCCGGGTACCATCAGCTGAGAATCAGAGAAGAAGATATAGATAAAACAGCGTTCAGAACCAGATATGGTCACTATGAGTTTGTGGTAATGCCTTTTGGGTTGACTAATGCTCCTGCAGGTTTTATGGATCTGATGAATAGAATATTTCATCCATATTTAGATCAATTTATTGTGGTCTTTATTGATGATATTTTAATTTATTCAGCATCTGAAGAGGAGCATGCAGCTCATTTGAGGTTTACTTGCAGTTGCTAAGGGATAACCAGTTGTTTGCTAAATTCAGTAAGTGTGAATTCTGGTTAAAGGAAATTCAGTTTTTGGGTCATGTTATTTCTGCTAAAGGAGTAGTTGTAGACCCAAGTAAAGTGGAAGCTGTGTCGAGGTGGGAAGTGCCTAAGTCAATAACCGAGATTAGAAGTTTTCTGGGGTTGGCAGGTTATTATAGACGCTTTATTCAAGATTTTTCTAAAATTGCAGCACCTATGACTAGACTGACCAGAAAGGGTGTGCCTTTTGTGTGGTCCGGTGAATGTCAGAGAAGTTTTATGGAATTGAAGAAAAGACTTACATCAGCACCTATATTGACATTGCCGGCAGGGAGTGGTGGTTTTGTGCTGTATACTGATGCTTCAAGGAGAGGTCTTGGAGCAGTGCTTATGCAGCATGGTAAAGTGATAGCCTATGCGTCTAGGCAATTGAAGCCAGCAGAGAGAATTACCCCACTCATGATTTGGAATTAGCTGCAGTTGTATTTGCTTTGAAAATGTGGAGGCATTATCTGTATGGCGAAAGATTTGAGATTTTTACAGATCATAAAAGCTTGAAGTATATCTTCTCGCAAAAAGATTTGAATCTTCGCCAACGCAGATGGGTTGAATATCTGAAAGATTATGATTTTAGTTTGGCTTACCATCCGGGTAAGGCCAATGTTGTGGCTGATGCCTTAAGCAGAAAGACTTATGTGAATTTGATGATGATTAAAGAATGGAAGTTGTATGAAGAGGTAGCAGAGAATTCTTTGTATGTGCCCAGCAGTCAGCGTCGGGCAATTCTAGCTGCTAGTGCTGTAGAGCCGTCTTTATATTGGCAGATTATTGAGGCTCAAAGAGCAGATGCAGATTTACCTGAAATTGTGAAAATGGAAGGAGTCTCAATTGATGATAATTGTGTGGTCAGGCTTAGGGCAGGTTGTTTGTTCCTGCAGAAAGAGAAGTGAAGCAGCGTGTTCTAGAAGAGGCTCATAAATCAAGGTACACTATTCATCCAGGTAGTACTAAAATGTACCATGATTTAAGAAAGCATTTTTGGTGGCCTCATATGAAGAAAGAAATAGCAGAATTTGTGGCAAGATGTGCCTTTGTCAGCAGATTAAAGCAGAGCATCAAAAGCCGGGAGGTCTGTTGCAACCGTTACCCATTCCACAGTGGAAATGGGATGATATTGCAATGGATTTTGTAGCAGGTTTACCAAGGACAAGTTCTGGGCATAATGGAATATGGTGTTTGTTGACAGATTGACCAAAGTTTGCAGATTAGTGGCAGTAAGTATGTCTTGGACAGTGGACAGATTGGCAAATTTATGTTGAAAGAATTGTTCCACTGCATGGTATTCCGAAGACTATTGTATCAGATAGAGATCCAAGATTTACTTCTGGTTTTTGGAGAAGTTTGCAGAAAGTAATTGGTTCTGAGTTGAGATATAGCTCCGCTTATCATCCCCAGACAGATGGTCAGACAGAGAGGACCATTCAGACAATTGAAGATATGTTGCGGCTTGTTGCTTAGTTTGGGGAGGCAGTTGGGAACATCATTTGGGAATGGTTGAGTTTGCCTACAATAATAGTTATCATACCAGTCTTGAGATGGCACCGTATGAAGCTTTGTATGGAAGGCCATGTAGAACTCCATTGAACTGGCATGAAGTGGGAGAAAGGCAATTAGTAGGGCCTGAATTGATTCAGCAAACCACTGAAGTAGTAAAGCTTATTAAAGAAAAATTGCAAGCAGCCCAAAGTAGGCAGAAAAGTTATGCAGATGTGCGGAGGAGACCACTTCAGTTTGAGGTGGGAGATTTTGTTTTTCTGAGAGTTTCTCCAAGTAAAGGAATTATGAGGTTTGGTAAATCTGGAAAACTGAGTCCAAGGTATGTGGGACCTTTCCAGGTAATTGAAAGAATTGGGGAAGTGGCTTATAAGCTGGATTTGCCAGCTGATTTTGCGGATGTGCATGATATTTTCCACGTCTCCATGTTAAGAAAATATATTGAAGATCCAGCTCAGATAATTAGATATCAAGGTGGTGACCTGAGGCCGGACATGACCATGCCTGAATATCCGGTACAGATCACGGATCGAAAAATCAAGAAGTTAAGAAATAAAGAAATTGAGTTGGTTAAGGTGAGATGGGAAAATAGGTTGGGTGGTGAGGATACCTGGGAGTTGGCCGCAGAAATGGCTAAAGGGTATCCCTATCTGTTTGTGTAAGTTTTGTATTTCTTTTTAGATGATAGTGCTTGTAAAGTTGTGTATGTTTAAATCGTTTGACTTTTGTGTTGTGTTAAGAATTTCGAGGTCGAAATTTTCTTTTTAGATGATAGTAATGTAACGTCGCGTGCTTTTCGGATCCATGCGGATCATGTGCATTGTGGTTGTGGCGGCCGTTGTGAGGCCAGTGTGAGTTGGGTGTGTGGAATGCATGGTGTGATTGCGTGGCTTGAGCAGGTGAAGAGCAGGGTAGGTCCTGAATTGGAATGGACCTGCTGCTGTTCTGTCTGAGTTGGCGGCCAAGGGGTGGTCGTTGACTGTTGGCGTCCAGGTTCATGGACGTTTACATCATGAACTTGGCGGCAGTAGTTGTGGACGTTTATGTTGGCGGTGCATGTGGGCGACAAGGGGTTGACGCCAACCTGTCAGTTCAACAGGTTATATGTTCACCCGAGGCAGCTCTCTCAGCTCACCCTCTCTCCCTCTTGCCCCAGCTTGCGCCCCCGAGTCTTTGAAGGTTCTAACAGGTATCGAGGAGTGGCTGGTCGATCGTGGGACGCGCGGCGTCGCCGAATTGCGCGAGGAAACGTCGCGGCGTGGTGCAATTCGCGTGGGAGCTCGCGGAGGGCTCGGCGTAAACCGGGGGTTGCGGGAGATTCTAACGCGTTCTGAGGTAGGGGACGAACCCTGGTAGCTCCGTAGAAACATTAAAACACATCATAACTACTTGAACCAGCATGATAATCCATGTTTGGATAGAGTTGCACCATATGGGATAATGGGTGGTTTTGAGTAGTTTATTGTTCGAATCATGTTTAAAGGGTTGCATTGGGTTCTGTCATGCTAGAGGTATGCATTTGCATGTTTTCAGTAATTAGAACAGTAGAAAACTCGCAGGACCGGATTAGGGTTTCTGCAGGGTTTAAGGCCGGGGAACTTGGCGTCAACATCGTTTGCCGCCAGATCTTCAGCCAGGAGGTTGACGGCCAGGGACCTTGCCGTCTACTTCCTGTAAGCGGCAATCGATGTGGCCGCCTACTCCTATATGAACAGAAATGGCTAATTATGGTGTTTTATCGATAATGCATGCGTGGAATTATACGAGGTGCACTAAGTGCACATGGTTCTGTGTTTAGCATACAAGGTATGCTGAGGTTTACTTCGGTGACTGCGCGTTGTGTACGCGAGTCAGTTGGGTTCACGTGTAGTGGACCAGTGGTTACTTGTGTTTACGTGAGGTTCACGTGGTTTGTGTGTGACGTGCACGTGGTTTTGTGTACGTGGACGAGTAGTACGACGCCTACCGTGGTTACCTCTCCAGTTGGGTGCCCCAGGTTCTTTGTGAGCCAGGCTGTTAGCTCGGGGCCTTGTCCCGGTACTTGTGTTGTACCGTTGAGGTCTGTGTCGTCTGACCTGGACACCCTCACTCTTGTGTTAGAGTTGTACGTCCGGCTGAGGGAAAGACGACAGTGGGACAGTGACAGTTGTGGTTGTTTTTAGTCACTTGTAGCGCGCTCGTAGTTGGGGGTACGGACACCAGTAGACGTACTGGGACCCAGCTAGTCCTTTTTCAGTGCCTCACTCTAGCGAGCCCAGGCCAGGGTCTCTGGAGGTGCCAGGCATGGGCCTGTGACCGTGTGGTCTGCAGGTTGTGGTGTTTTAGTTGGTCTCCACAGTTGTTTGACCTTTTACGTGGAGCGGCAGCTGGACCTTTCGTCCGTGGCTGCGAGACTGAGAGGTGGACCTGTGTTAGTTGTCCGAGTCAGTTTCTGGTGTCGCGAACCAGTTTACGTGGCTCGTGTTGGCTGTCTCTACTTTGGCTTGTACACCTGTTTGGGTTTGCCGTTTAGTTACTACAGTTGTTTCTCGTAGTCGACAGACGGTGAGTACTTTTACAGCTTTACTTACCTGCTTAGCTGTTTTATATGTTGTTGGTACTGTTTACTGTTTTGTACCTGTGGTTTGTGGTTTGTTCGGCTTTGGGGGAGTTCCCTACTGAGCCAGTGACTAGAGAGGCTCACCCCTACCCCCACAGGTGAGGGCGAGGAGGACGTTTCCCGTCCGACGTCCAGTTCTGGGCCGCGTCGTAGCGGAGCAGGGTCAGTACCTCCAGCGGAGTAGTACTCAGCAGTGTAGCCTTGTAGCTTTGTAGTTTATAGTTGTTACTTTCTTTTGTTGTACCTCGGGGTATGCCCCAGGCTTTTGTACACTTTTTTTCAGTTTAATGGATTATGGCTATGTAAATTGTGAAAAATTATATATGAAATGTGGTGTGTTCCTTTATGTTTACACGGACTGTGGTTTGGTTTCCCTTGCGAGGCTTCGGCCGTTCGCGGGAGGCGGACTCGGATCAAGTGCGTTATTAGTTTAACGGGCTTGGCCGAGGCGTTCCGCCACAGCCTCATACTCGGAGTGTTGTTGGTGGCATAGAACTGGAGTGATAAGCCAAAGGAATGGTGATCCCTCGGGGTGAGCAAGACTGCACCTATGCCTTTCCCCTAGAATTGAGAGCTCCATCGAAATGGAGTGACCAGAAGGGATCGTGAGAGACAAGTGATAGTTTTCATCGGGAAATCCTCCTGAACCGTATCACTATGAGGAAGAGGGAGGTGAGCAAGGTGCTCAGCAATGGCATACCCTTTTATGGCTTTCTGAACAATAAAGGAGATATCAAACTGAGAGAGGAAACTTGCCAGCGTGCCAATCTGTCGGCGAGGACTGGTTTCCAGGAGATACCTAATAGGGTCCATTCTAGAAATCAAACTCACCTTATGAGCTAGGAAGTAGTGCTTCAATTTCTGCACTACCCAAACTAGCGCTGCACAAGTTTTCTCCATTGTGGTGAGTTTGAGCTCGGAAGGATTGAATAGCCTAGATAAGTAGTAGACTGCCCTTTCTTTGCTGGATTCATCATGCTGAGCAAGGACAGCTCCTAGGGAGTCCTCAACAGTTGACAGATATAGGATTAGGGGTTTCCCAGGGACAGGCGCCTGAAGCACGGGCGGATTCATAAGGTAACTTTTGAGCTCATCGAAGGCCTCTTGGCATTTAGCATTCCACTCAAAATTAACTCCTCCTCTCAACAGTTCGTAGAAAGGACGACATCTTTGAGAGTGCTGAGATATGAATCTCCTTATGAACTGCAGCCGACCAATCAAACCTCGAAGCTCAGATATGTTCTTTGGAGGAGGCATCTCATTGATTGCCTTGGCCTTATGCGGGTCTATCTGAATCCCCCGTTTACTAACTATGAAGCCTAGCAATTTCCCCGAGGAAACTCCAAACACACACTTCTTTGGATTCATCTTCAATTGATACTCTTGTGCGCGACGGAAGACTTTGGCCAGCACGGAGGAATGCTCTCTTCGAGTTCTTGACTTCACCACGATATCATCCACGTAAACCTCAACATCAATATGTATCATGTCGTGGAAGATAGCTAACATTGCTCTTTGATAAGTGGCGCCGGCATTCTTTAATCCAAATGGCATGACCACATAGCAATATGTTCCCCATGGGGTGGTGAAGGAGGTCTTCTCTTGATCCTCCGGGGCTAGACGAATTTGATTATAGCCGGAGTACCCATCCATGAACGAGAGTTTCGAACCCTGCTGTATTATCGATCAAAACATCCAAATGAGGTAGCGGGAAATCGTCCTTAGGACATGCCTTATTCAAATCCCGGAAATCTATGCAGATGCGCACTCTTCCGTCTTTCTTCATCACCGGGACAATGTTTGCCACCCACAAAGGATAGAGGACTACACGGATAAACTTGGCTTTGTGTAGCTTATCAATCTCCTCTTTCATCTTTAAAGCGATGTGGGGGAGGAACCTCCTTAGCTTTTGTTTGACGGCAACTGCCCCTGGCTTCAAAATTAACCTATGCTCCACCAAATCGGGGTCAATGCCGGGCATGTCATCGTAGGACCAGGCAAAGGAATCCTTGAACTCCCTTAACATTTCTATGAGCTCTTCTTCTTCTTCAGGCAGGAGACCAGAAGCTATGGTTAAGAGCCTGGGGTCCTCTTGCGTTCCCACATTTACCTCTTTAGTAGGTTCGTCGACTGCTGAGGTAGGTTCATCGAATCTCCTCATACCACTAGCATACGCCTTAGCAGCATCCTCTATTTCAACACCATTTTCATCTAATGGGTCTTCTTCAGCTACGATTTCATATATCCCAAAGCCGTTGTCTAGCCCTTCCTCTATCGGCATCTCCTCTAAGTTCAGAACTACCGCTTCTTTGACGAACTCTTTGACAGCTAGAAGAGCGCCACATCTATGAACTAAGTCTAAGAGGTATCTACGGGGTACACCACTACCCTTCTTCTTCCTAGACGGGGACGGGGACTCACTAGAAACCACCCCTGAATTTGAGCTAGATTTGATATTTACAGGAGGCTCTGGAGAAGCGTCCAGAGGTTTGATGGAAGGGAAAACAACGGGTGCGGCAGGGCCGCGAAGATCCTCCGATGGAGCTGGAGGAAGAAGCGGGCCACCCGAGCTCAGGGTGCTGGCAACAGCATCGGGGTGTAGAGGAGCAGAAGGACCCTCACCCGAATCGCCAGGAATGGCCATGTCTGACCACCAGGTGAAGGCACGACTGGAGCGAAAGAATGACGACGATGGCCGCTGGGGAGCAAATGTGACGGGGATCTCCGTCGAGAGTGGGAGCAGGAGAGGGGTGACGGGGATCGCCGTCGAGATCAGGAGGAGGAGGGAGGTGACGGGGATCGCCGTCGGAAGCAGGAGCAGGAGGGGGTGACGGGGATCGCCGTCAGAAGCAGGAGCACGAGGGAGTAATGGGGATCGCCGTCGGAAGCAGGAGCAGGAGGGGGTGACGGGGATGCCATCAATCGGAAATAGGAGCACGAGGGAGTGACGGGGATCGCCGTCGGAAGCAGGAGCAGGAGGGGGGTGACGAGGATCGCCGTCGGAAATAGGAGCACGAGGAGTGACGGGGATCGCGTCGGAAGCAGGGGGGACACACACAACACATTTTTTGTCATTTGGAATTTTCCTTTTTTTTGATGAAAAAGGAACTACATAGATTAAAGGCTTCGAAAAAAGACAAGACCGAACCGTTGAAGGAAATGGCGAGGTGGGGTGAAGGACGAATGAATGCCTCAATGGCGGCGGGCGAGATTTGGACAATGAAGGAAGAGGCAAGGAATGAAACTAACATTAACATCGAGTATGGATGAAACAAAGTGAGTGGGAGCCAGAGAACTCTGACCAGAACTCCTGTATAAGTAGGGGTAACTGATTTGACTAGTTTTCCTCAACAGTTCCAGGCAACTGTCGCCTGGCGGTGGTTGTTGATGCCGATAATGCTGCTACTTGTGACACATCTTCTTCACTGAACAGTTGATTGACCGCAGAAATAAGGTCTTCTAATTCTAGTTTTTCTTCCTCAGCTTCTGATCTTTCAAAAACAGACTTACTGATGAGACAATATCATCTTGATCCGGATCCTCAGTATCATCCTCAGCTCTCTTCTTCTTGTTGGGTCGCTGCTCCTCTAAAGTTGATAGGCTGATCTTGGCGTTTCTATGGTGGTGTTATATCCGGGCTGAATGGCCCTCTGACAAAATGCTCGTATAAGGACCAAGTGAGCGATCCATGGTCTGATTGTGAAGGAGATGAGAAGCGCGGCCATTCTGAATATCAAGGCCATGCTTTGTGAATTCTTAGCGGTGGCGACAGTCTTGGTTTGCCCCTGAAGATGAGCACCCAGGCCTTTTCCTGACTGATAACCCAGCCTGAACATGATGTCCCACCCCTTCGTATTCTTGCTCACATCCTTCCTGACTGCCATTATAGGAGAGAGACCCGATTGGGCGGTTAGAAGAGAAAGTATAGGCCCAAGTGTAGTTAACATCAAGCACCGAGATTAGGGTTTATTGGACGGCCATATGATGGCAGCACTCTCTCAATGGCTTCGACTGTATGCGTTGTCGTCATACTCTACCTTGACTATCCGCCCTTGGAAAGGGAACTTCAACACTGATGCGCTGTAGAGGGTACTGCCCCTAATGATTCGATCCATGGGCGCCCTAGAATGGCTTTGTAGGTGTGATCAATGTTCAGCACATAGAACTCCACAGACATGACGAGAGGGCCTAATTCTGCTTGCAAAGTGATAACCCCGTGACAGGCACGTCGCGAATTGTCATATGCAGCAATAGTGGTAGGCGTGGGCTGCAATTGACGTTCCGATATGTTGCAAGCTCTAAGAGTGCTTAGTGGACATACATTAATGGAGGCTCCTGTGTCTACCAGAGCCGCATCGACTGCCACTTATTTATGGTAAGTGTCACACACAGGGGCATTTTCCTGGCTTCGGGGGCAGCCAACTCGCCATCAGAAAAGGTAATGGTGGGTCCTCTGTTCACTATTGAGAGCACTGAGGGTAGGTTGTCCGGATTCATGTCCTCGCTGACCATGAATCTTTGCAAAAAAGTTCTGAGAGCATCTTGGTGAGTCTGTGATCTCTTAATGAGCTCCAATATGGAGATCTTGGCGGGAGTCTGATCGAGGTGCTTTAGGATGTCATATTGAGTTCCCGGCGCTGGATCAATTTCTTCTGTATCTTGTTGCTGCTGATGGTTGGTTTTCTGACCTGGCATAGGTATGGATGCGTTAGGATACATCCGATGAAACATTCGCCCGCTCCGGAGGGCAAGATTATGGTGGAGTGGAGGGGTAGGGGTGTTAAGGATAGAAGGGTCGGCTAGTAGTGGTGCTGGCGTAGGGGAGAGAGGGGTGTTTTTTGGTGGAGGGATGATGGGTGATATGACGGGAGAATAGGATGGTGAGGTGATGGTGGCAATATGGGGTGTAAAGGAAGGGGGTATGGCGGATGCAGGTGCGGGAACATGGGCGTGACGTGAGAAATAGCCAGAAGCTGGCCCACCTCATGGTCGTCATCGAAGACCCACTGGGCTTCTGGTGGTGCATGGTGGATAACGGGGTTAACATGCGCAGGCGGAGGAGGTGGTGGAGCTGGTTGAGGGTTCGGAGCAGGTTGATGTTGTGGCATGGGGTTACGGACTATGCCTAGATCGTTCGCCGGCTGCTGCGGCTGCTGCTTTGTTGCTGTTGCTGGTGTTGCTGGTATTGCTGTGAAAGGTTGGTATTGATGTTGCTGTGTTGTTGTTGCTGTTGTTGCTGCGGCTTCTGTCGCCTCTGTTGTTGCTGCTGTTGCCTCTGGCCTTGCTGGTCCCTCAGAGTTTGTATCAACCTCTTCATTTCTGCCCAATCAATCTGATTCTGCTCATGGAGATCGTATATCATGTCCCGGAATTGGAAGTAATCGGACACATTGTGGCCCGGATGACGATGATAGACGCAATACTTTGTTTGATCGGCCGCCATATTCCAATTCGCCTTCTCAGGAGGGAGTCTTAAGGCATTTAGAGACATGAGGGCTGCAAAGACATCAGCTAGAGATTCGGGTAATGGAGGGTATTGGGCTCTCTTGGGCCCATTGAGTTTCCTGGGGGCATAGCCATTTTGAGGCGGAGGAACCTGGGAGTATTGGCGCTGATCTTGGGGGATTTTGTCCTTGGGGAGGTGGCTGCCTATTGTTGTTGTTGTTCCAAGACTGCTGGGTTTGCTGGGTATAGGGGGACCTACCTACTGGGCCTTGGGGATTGCTAACGGCACCTACTTGTTCATTGGTCTGGATCCCCTCGGTGACTGGGCCTTGCGGCTTTTTAGCATAACGGGCCTTAGGGGTCTCGAACATGGAATGTATAGGCGAGTCCTTGAGTTGGGTTTGAATGAAACGGGCTCGACTATATAATTGGTGCATGGTAGAGATGTCGTTCATGGCCAAGATAGCTCGATAGGTGGGTGTGGCATTGGAGATCAACAGCTTTACTTTCTCCTCCTCAGGCATTGGGCAACGGACCTTGGCGGCCAAAGAGCGCCACCGATCAGCATAGGTGGAGAAATCCTCTTCTGGTTTCATCTTTTCAGCTACCAAATCCACAAAAGAGTATTCGGGTCCCACCCGATCTTGAAACTGCTGCAGAAACCTTTCTTGGACGATTTGGAAATCCTCGGCTTCCTCGGGAGGCAAAGAATAGAACCACTCTAAGGCTGGACCATCTAATGATTTTCTGAACAATATGCCATGAGATGGCGGTCATACTTGTGCGGCGCCGATTCATAGACGAAGTCCTTCAGATGAACATAGGGGTCCCCTACCCCAGAGTATCGACGATATACAGGGAGCTCAGACTGGGGAGGCACCCGGAGGTATTGGAAGGATGGGAGGGCAATGTCAGCTACCTTCCGAGGATCATTTGCCTCCGAGGTCATGAAGCTCCTTCTTCATACTTGTCCATTCCGCCAAGAAATCGGAAGGAGATTGGATCTGATGCGTAGGGACAAGGGAGCGTGGCTGCTCGAAGGAGTGAGACCTCTCGCGAGGAAGCGGAGCTGGTTCGGCCGTATAATATGTAGTGAGGAGACCGAGGCGAACATCTCGTGGGGGAGGTAGCTTGGTTCTGAAAAATGAATGGCCCGAGGACGGAGAGGTGTGGGTCTGCCCCAGACCGAAGAAAGGTGAGGGGCTGAAGCGACGTGGACGGAGGACTCCGCCGGTCGGCTGGATTTTGACCCCGGGAGATAAGGTTGTTTCCCCTTGGCAGCAGCTATGAACTCTCGGACTTGGTCCGGAGTGAGGTGAGGAAGGAGCTGGCTGAATTGAGAGTGAGGGTCATCATCCCCGGGAGGAGAAGGAGGACGGGATCGGATCCCAGTAATGGAGGGAGGCTGGATATGCCCCGGAGAGTGGCCATGGTAGGTTGGGCCACTTCCTCGAGCAACCCAAGGGGTGGGCATCGTCGGCAAGGACTCAAAATTGGTCCATGTCGAAGAGGGGATTATGATAAGCACGAGGATCGGAGGGGATTGACTCGATCTCCCTAAACAATGACGCATACACCCTCCAACCAATTTAGGGGACACACCTAAACTCTATCACGAAAAGAAAGACAGAGAGGAGAAGGGGGATCAAAGCACTCAAGTTATCATGCTTACAACGCAAATTTCTTAAGATTCGAACTTGACCTTTTAAGTGAATTGATTAAAGGGATGTCACTCGGTCATGCGGTCCCTGATAGAATGAACTCAAGTGCTCCGGTATGACTAAGGGTGGTACACACTCACTTACGAGGATGGCTCGAACTAAGGTGCAACTGGTACAACCACCCGGCGAACCGCAACGTGCGTAGGCCACGGGGACTTACGGAGGTCCTCGGAAGGCGGGCCCGAGTCAGCCTACGAGTGCTCGTAGGTGAGAGGACTCACTCAACCAAGGGGGAACCTGATCAAATGGGTTTAGCAGCGTATGCAATGGGCCTAAATGCCCGAAATGTATGCACAATGATAGATGAGACAAACAGGGTGACCAATGGGTCTCGGGCCGAGTCGCGGCGGCCGGGTACGTCGCGACCCTATCGCGACAGCGCGAGCGGCCGCGATAATGACAGAGGCCCGAAGACACAAAGGGTCACCAACCCAACTCAAACAGACTACCCTACCAGATGATAAAAGCACCAAAACCTAATTAATACAGCATGGATCAGGAAGCACCAAAAAACCGATTCATGGATGGAAGCATTAACAAACAGAGCGTACCTGTTGACGCGATGCTCACCGCGGCGCGACCATGTCGCGTCTATACGCTACGCCGCGACTCGACCCGAAAACTTACAAATAATAACTAAAAGGAAAACCCGAACCCTAACAGGATTCTAACATCCAAAGACACGACAATACATGGCACATAGACATGGAACAAGGATGCATGATCTTATAGAAGCAGGATAAGGCAGGTATAAGAAGAAAACACTGACCTGCTATCGCGTCGTGGGCCAGCGACGCGACCTTATCGCGTCATCGCGATGCGTCGCGACACGAACCGAGGGCGAAAAACAGGAAACAAAGAACAAAAGAAGACTAATAGGGTACCAAAAGGACAAAAAAAGAAGAAAATATGGCAAGCAAGTAAGTTAGATCTACAGGGTAGCACTGAAGGTCCCACAGTGATCGCCAAAGGTGTAATCACAGGGATTGGCTTCCCTCGACACGGACATGGATATCAAATATGAAGCGTGGAAAAAGGATGTGATCGCCACCTAGATAAGTTCCTAATGATATGGAAAGACAATGGCTAACTTAAACTAGGAAAAAGGAAGAGAACAGGAAACTGACCTGGTGTCGCGGTCGTCATGACCGCCGCGTTCCTAGTATCGCGTCAGTGGAAATCGACGCGTCTATGTCGCGTCACCCCAGGCCGTCGCGTTCTCTGAATGCGGGAGAATTGATGTGTGACCTTCTTCTAGTCCTCCAGCCGGCCAGAGCACCAGAGCTTCTCGTAGACTTGCTTGCTTGCCTGTCAATCAAAAGAAAACACAAAGAAAAGACCCTATTAGAACATGTAAGTGTAGTATCTATTCTAAAAGACGAAATGAGATGGGAGATCATGGTGGGACGCACCTGGGGTGGTTTTAAACCCCTGTGGGTGTGGGAAAACGTGGGTGGATGGTGGATATGCTCTATTTAAAAAGGACATAAAAATGCATGTAGAAATAGAAAAGAGAAGAGGAAAGGGAATGAGCCCCATTAGGGAGACTTCCTGGCGTGGATGCAGCTCCGATGATGTGCAAAGAGGTCCAGGAGATTGCTAGAGTCGCCCTCTTCACGTTCCTTGCTCCATTGATGGTGAAATGAGTGAGTTATGGGAGTGGAATGTGAAGGAATGAAGGGAATGAGTGGCTGCGTGGCTAAGTCTAGTTCAGAGGGAATTTTGGCAGCCCTTCGGGGTAATCATGAGGCTCTCCTCGTCCATGAGGAGGGGCCTTCCTTATATCGAGCTTGGAGTGAGAAAATTAGGCATTATCTCCTTAAAAGGTTAGAAATTAAAATGGGGGATAAAGCTCTATCAAAATCGGGTGTAGAGTCCTTAGGGGAGCTTAGGAGAGTCCCTAGGGCCAAGGATCCGTCCAAGGGGTCGGGATAACCCTCTTAGACCAAGTCAAAGTGCATGGGAGGATAAATAGGGTGTGGTTACGGAGGCCAGAGATCTCGGACATTGTCGCGTCAGATCGTAGGGTCGCGACTAGAGACGCGACGGTGCGGGGGGACGCGACAGCATTGCCCACGTGCATGGATAATGCATGGGCTATCGCGGCGGCCCAACCCGTCGCGACTATAGTCGCGGCGCCACGATGCGTCGCGACAAGGAACCCAAATTATCTTGGATTATTCTCTCTAACCACATGATAAAATAGGAGTCATATTCCTGCAGGGACTCTCAAATGATTGATTTCGGGATTTTCAAGATATTTTTAATGGATTGATGGGCTCAAATCAAGACAAATGATGGGCTCAAGGTGAGTGACCAATTAGGGGCCCACTAAGGTAGCAAGAAATGTGGTTCAACCCATTAGTCATAATCGTGTGTCTACAGACACTGGACGCGATTTTGATCAGAACCACTTTGTTGCTAATGTGTTTTGAGCTGTTTTTTTCATGCGGTTCATGATGTTTACTATATTGCACGATACACAACATCCTCGACAGCCTCCACATTAGTAACGTATATTGATTTACTATACGGTATACTTATTAGAGTCTGTCAAGGACCTTGAGGCTTTATGAATCGGAGTTTGAGTTCCCCTTCACTGCCGAAAAACGAGGATAATTCCAGAGGATTCTTGCTTCTAAGGATAGGCCGTTGGCCGAAGATGGGGGATGACGGTTCCCATGGTACCTGGGGGACAATAGTTCCCAATTTGGATAAAAGGATAACGACAGTTCCTACAAGGAGGGGCGACAGTTCCCATGGATATCCTGACCCCTTTCCGGCACAACAATATTATCCTTGATTATCTTATTTTTGTTTTGTTTTATGAGTCTTTTCTCTTAGCCCAGCATGCATTCACGTAGGTTAACAGGAAGATTGTTGGAAAGCCTAGATGCAAATAGGATTTCAGAGAAAATCATTTGAAAAGCTTAATTAAAGATAATCACTTGGTCCGTCAATGCAAGCAAACAACCCGATAATTCCACTCTGAGTCCAGTACTCAGTTTATTATAAAGTTGTTTAAAGATGTTCTTTTCGGAGAGAACTCATCCATCCTGGATCTTTTCCTTGCTTTACTTTCGATCCACCTACGGCCATGGCAGCCCCATACGCAGGTGAAACCTAATGGATTACGTCCTTAGGTACTTACCGACGACGGAAGTTGATCTCGCATTGTCTTTACTTTGTAGTTTAGTTATCTACGATGGTACCGTTTCTCTCCAAAGAGTTTTCGAAGAACAACGTTATTTTAAATTGACGAACAGCTATTCTGTGCCTTAAAAGGGCGTGTCTCATTACACTTGGCGCTTAGTTTTCAGTTGTTTTGCTTCGCTTTACTCCTTACAAAGCAAACGCCAAGGCGAGGCATCTGTAGACACACCAATTTTACCTAACTTGGACAAAATCTCGAGTTGCATTGTAACACCTCAATGTGTTGTCTTTAATTACCTTTTTAAGTTTTTCCTCGAATTCCTGTTTTACTTTGAGACTTTTCAAAGTTTTCCTGTCTTTTAAAGCTTTTTAGAACCTTTTAGATAAGTCTACAAAGAGTCTAGAAAAACCCAAAAAGAATCAGCACACTGTTTAAAATCGCGACCATACTGGCGGCCGCATATTAAATGCCATAAGCGCGATGCCTGAGGCGACGCAATTCAGCTACCGCCTTACAGGACGCAACGCTTAACCGACGTTAAAGACGTCCTGACGGCCGACGCCGCCGCGGTTAAAAGTCAAACTTGCAGGATGTGCGCGCACGTCTGACACCTGTGGCAGGCTCTGAAACGCGTCGTAGTTGTACGACGCGATTCTTAGCTGCCCTGCGTGCACCATGCCCCTGCCAGGCGTCGAGACGTGTCAGTACGGTGTCAGACTCTGAATCGTGCCCGACAGTACGCCGCGATTAAGAACCGCCAGTTACAGCGTTACAAATGTTCAGGCGGTTTTTAATTGCGACCATATGATGGACGTGTTTTATGGACGCAAATGACGTCATGGTTGTCAAATCGATTTGACCTTTCGAAATGCGACGACTATGGTCGACGCGATTATTGAGATCGCTGCGCGCTGTAATCATCATATTTTGGCAAATTGATGGGACATCTGGCCGACTTAATGAATCGCGACGTTTCCTGTGGCCGCAATTTCACTTGAAAAATGTCAGCTGGTTTGGACGCGATTTAAAACAGTGAGTCTATATATACAAGCCCCCTGCGCAGCAGTGAGGAGAGAGAGACCTTACCCCCCCCCCAGAGCGGCGAAGCCCTGCCCGTTAACACGTCGCCTACCTGCCGTTCCGTTCCACATCCACCGAGGTTCCAGTGGGACGATCCTGCTGCCCAGAAGCTGCCGTTCCGGAGTCGGAGGACGGTCCACGCCGTCCGCTCCACGACTAGGCGCTGTCGTCCCCCACGTGTTTCCGGGCTCTCACAGCCTTTCTCTCCCCCTGTCCGGTCACCAGACAACACACACGCACCACGTGCATGTTTCCCTCCCTGTCTAGTTAGGTGTTTTTCATTTTCGTAGTTAGAAGGTGCGTCCGCACCGTTTATGTCCTATCCGTTGTCTTTCGTTGTCTTTTTCATTTACTACACGTCCGCCTAATCCGTTTCCATTTCTGTCCTCTTCAGGTACCTCGGGCTAAATCTCCTTCGCCGGCTGGCCGTGGAAGGAGGAGGAAGGACCCACCGCACACACATCCCGCTACTTTCCACGAGCCCAAAAAGGTACACATCCCCTTTTAGACCCGTCCCTACTTTTGGTACCTTTTAGGAAAAGTACCTGGCGATCGCGGCTTTCCTTTACCTTCCGTCCATTTTTATTCCCTATGTGGACGCCGTTTATTCTCTCGCTATCCACCCTTTCCCCGACCCCCCAAAAAAAGGGGAGAGGAGGGACATTCGGGAAAATAACCGCATCTACACCTGTGATGCTTACAATTCAACAAAATTAGTTAGTTTCACAATAATAATCAATGTATTAAGCAATTGAACAATAATATGCTTACCAATTTTTTGCTGTGGGTCGCATAAGATACGGACCCACTAGTATGCACATTCTTCTCTGGATGAGTTGATCGGTTGCGTTTTGCCACCTGTGACCGCTCCTGCCATGGTCCAGTAGCCCAACGCTCACAAAGGGACTCCCAATAGTCCCTCCTCAGCCAAACACTGTAATCCAGCCAAGCCATAGCATCCCTGTTGTTTGTGGTCTTCATTGCCTTGTCCCGGGCCTCCCACATCGACTTTCTTAAATTAGTCTGGGCAGTAGACTCCCAGACGGCTCGAGCTCGAGGGAGATCCTCGAGTCTCGTGAACGCCACCCTCTGCTGTAAAGAAATAAAATTACTCAACTGTCTGCACTAACAGAGATAGTAATTAAATAAATCAGTAAAAATAATAATACCGTGAACATGTCAATAATAAATCCCGGACGGGCACCGGGAACTCTCTCCATGCATCCACTGGTCCTGGAATGTGTGCGTGGACCAGCGTCGTAATATAGCGGGAAGCAGAACCGGGATCTATCTTCCCCCTGCAATTGCACATTAATTTTGTACATGAACTGTATAACATAAATAACAAATACAGTAAGTTTAAAGTGATCAAGTTTACCCTGAAATCCAACATGGCTACCGTCCAGGTAGCTGAGGCCCCTCCTCATCCGCTGCTGGATGCTGGCTCTCCACCTCTGTTGAAAACAATTAAGTACACTATTGTTGTATAAATTGGAAGACAAGAAACGTAGTAATCTATGGAAACATACATGTACCTAGTGGTGAGGAAGAAGGGAAAGGTGGCGCTACTCGCGTGGTTGGGAGGCGGTCCCTGCAAAATTATATATACATTAGAAAATATGAATTTAATATGAACAATAATATAAAAAGTTTTGTGTTTACATATACATATACCTGTCGACGGGAGGATCGACGTGGACGGGGAGGCAGTCCCTGAAAAATTGTATGTACATTAGATCTCGTGAATTTAATATGAACATAATATATAGAGTTTTGTGTTTACATATACATATACCTGTCGTGGACGGGGACGCGGACCCTCGCCTACGGAGGTGGAAATGTCTGACTCCGTCCTCCACGTACCATATCTCTATGAGATAAATAAAGATATAACATATCATCAGCACTCAATTTGAAGTAGCTATTGAATAACATATAATAGCAACAACACAAAGTTCTTACAAAATGTAGGGTATATTATCTATATTCATCATCAGATGCTGAAGATATGTTTAATTCAGCGTCATCTTCATCATCCTCCTCGAATTGTCCTCATCGTGCGGGACTCTTCCTCCTCATTCAGACTCCCCCTCCTGCGGAAGGGATTTGGTCAACTTCTTCCTGTTCGTTATCCTTATATAAGCAATTGGTTCATTTATATCATCAACACTGAACTGCGTAGAAGCCGCCAACTCTCATGCCTCACTCGATCTGATTGGAAAAAAAGTCATTAACACCTTCGAGCTCTTCAGCAACCGGGGCAAGCTCATATCAGGGAATAGCCTTGATTTCACTCTACATGCAGCCACCAATCTCTCAATTTGAGGACGAATAATTTGAATAATAAACTTGTTGGGCTTGTGCCGCCAGAATGAAGGCTCATATGTACTCAACTTGGACTTATGCTTGACATCGACAATCCCATATGTTGTGTCATGACGAATAGATGTTGGATCAAACCAATGACACTTGAACAGAAATACATTGTTGTCTAGTCCCAAAAATTACAGTTCAATGACTTCTTCGAGAATGCCATAATAGTCTATTTCATTTTCATTGTAGGCACTTCCCTTCACACATACGCCGCTGTTCATCGTAGACTTATTCGTCCATAATCTTCGTGTGAAATCGGTATCCATTCACAATGTAGTCTGGATAGACACGTACATCTTCGAGGGCCCATAATGATCTCTTGTACTCTTGAATCAATAATAAAGCCTGTTCAACCTATTATTAAAAAAGGGACAGACATGACAAATTACAACAACTAATTAATGCATAAGAGCATAACACTTATGCTTCAAAATATTTAGACACTTACTCGAGAATCTTAACCAAGTAGGAAAATACTTCTCCGTTCCTTCAACCTGCACGTCAGTCAGACGTGGATTCTGTTGCAGTATGCCGAGTCAAACTCTCTGCAATGTAAATGTCACACAACCTCTAAGTTCTGCAGTATTGCTCGCAAATGATGTACATCATTAGTTTGAGAGCTTACTCAATGTAGGGTTTAGTTCTGCGCAATTCATGAATTTGTAGATCTCCGCAGCTATTAACTCTTGTCTTCGATTGCGCGAGTAGAAGAATATCTGAACGCTCGTCCGGACACTTGAATACAGAGAGTCGGTCAGCACATTAGAATCTCCACCATCATATATGTGGAGGTTGAGTGCGTCGGGTTCGTTATTCCGTGTCAAAGTACATCGAACAAAAGTTCGATATCTCTTCATAAGGTACGCCTGGGTAATGGAGCCATCAACTTGTGCTTTGTTGCGGACTTTCATCTTAAGATCGTGCATGCACCTACGACAATAATTCAAATGAATACATATGAAATATAAAAGATCGTCGTAATGTGAATAAATTGAGACATAGAAATATACCTCTCAACGGATACATCCATCGAAATTGTACTGGTCCTCCGACCCAAGCCTCATATGGCAAATGGATGATCAGGTGCTCCATTGAATCAAAGAATGCAGGAGGAAATATCTTCTCTAATTTACACTGTCTGATTATATTTGCTCCATATTGTTGCAAGTCATGAAATCTGAGTTCTGATGCAGATAAAATCCTGAAGAATTGACTCAGCTCAGTCATTGCTCCCCATATTTGCTTTGGCAACAACTCACGAAAGCAATTGGCATCAGTTCTTTGCATGAAACATGGCCGTCATGACTCTTCATTCAGTATATTTTCCTCCTCGTTGACATTTACACAACGGGTAATTTCGAGACATATCCATCCCGAAATCTCAATTGCTTCAACCATTGCAACACTTCCTTAATCTGTCTGGCCCCAAGCACATATGAAGCTTTCGGTTGCACCACTTTTCCACTAACATACTGCAGCTCTAGTTCTGGACGTCTACAAAGTACTTTCAAATCAATTGTGCCTTAAACGTTATCCTTCGTTTTGCCTTTGACGTCCATAACTGTGTTGAACACATTATCAAAACATTCTTCTCTATATGCATGACGTCTAGGTTATGTCGTATCAAAAGTGTTGACCAATAAGGCATTCCCAAAAGATGCTTTGGTTAACCCAATTGTGATCCTTCCCAAAGCCGGGGATTTGTCGGGTACTACTGGCCAGTTGTGATACAGTCGGTAAGTTCTGGACCCGCCTTGCCATGTTTCCACCAGACACCCGTTCCATATCTTCCTCCTCCATCACAATTATATTTTTCATAAAAGAATCCTTTTGCTTTCGAAAAGGATGGTCACTCGGTAGGAACCGACGATGACAATCGAACCAACATGATTTCCCCCCAGATTTCAATTCGAATGATTTAGAATCCTCCATGCAATAAGGACATGTCAACCTCCCATGTGTGTTCCATCCAGATAACATGTCGTACGCTGAAAAGTCACTTATTGTCCACATTAATGCAGCCTTCAAATTGAAATTCTATTTTCTGATGCATCATAAGAAAGAACCCCATCTGACCATAACAATTTCAGCTCATCAATCAACGGTCTGAGAAATATGTCTATATTTTTCCTGGACTTTTTGGACCTGGAATCAGTAATGAAGGAACAGATTCTCACGCTTCTGCACATGCGGTTGGAAGGTTGTACAGTGTTAGGAATACTGGCCAACATGAGTAAGATGCCACCGAGCCTCCGAATGGATTGAAACTGTCTGTACATAACCCAGCCGCACATGAGTGGATCCCTTGAAAAGTATGGATGAGTACGGCTAAAATGAGCCCAAGCTTCACCATCGGCAGGATGACTGATTCACCATCATCACGACAACTCTCCGCATGCCAAGTCATATGTCCAGCTGTCTTCGGAGACATGAACAACCGCTGCAATCTGAGTGTGATCGGAAAGTACCGCAATGACTTATATGGAACATCTTTGCTTTGACTTGTCCCCCTCTCTTAGGCTGAATCTATCATGCTTACAATACAACATGATGTCTATCTGCATCATCTTTGTAGTACAAACATACGTTGATTCGAACATGCATCATTTTCATAAAACAAGCCCAGTCATTCACCATCTCTTCGCACGGTAAAAATCATCAGGGAAACCTCTGATTGAGGAAGCATACTCTTGACGAGTAAGAGAAGCCGATCAAACAACTCTTGCTCATATGAACTTCAGTAGCTGTGACACTGCAGACAACTGTGTATGCCTCTCACAACCATCCCATAATGGGCTCATCAGCATCGAAATAACTGATAAAATCTCTGAGATGTATCATCGACACTTCTTCATTTGTTTGGTCATCATGAATATTGAACTCCGAACCAGCAGCATCGACAACCATGTCTACGACGTACTTGTGGAGACAAAGTTGGTGGTTCAGACGACTGAATATTCAACTCACCATGAACGACCAGAACTCATAATGGGCAACAAATCCTCCTCGTATACAAATGATGCTGCACATCCCATGTCGATATCCACTTTCTGTTCTTACAAGCCGAACACGGACATCAGATGTTACCCATCGATCAACTGCTACTGATGAATTACTCACTGCAAACTCAATGAAATGTCAACTCCATCTTAAACTCCTCTGTCACAACTCCATTAACTATTCCACAGTACATCCATGACCGATTCTCATAAGACATTTTTCCTACACAGATTAAATTTCATGTCACGAGTAAAATCCAACACACCTCACATCGTTCAAGTAAGTCAAAATGAATAGGTAGGACTATATATATATATATATATATATAAGATTTATTTAGACAAAGAGGGCTTTTATCTATGTATACTAATGTGTGTTATTGGTATAGTAACATTTCTAATACTATAAAAAGAACTCATTATAATAGTGAAACTCATAAACTAAACATGTTATTTAAAAAATTACGGCAAGCAACATATATACAAATATATGAATGTATAATTTTTTTAAACATCTTAATGCATGTTTAAAAATGTAATATATATAATACATGCATGATTTTACTTCAGATAATTATTTTGCAACTAAACGCCAGACACATAACATGATACATACGTTATATATGGAGAGTCCTAGAGCTAATGGTGAAACAAAGCGTTGACGTAAAGATAAATGAAGAGTAAGCATACATGAATATCAAATAAATTTTAGCACTATATAAATACTTAATGGTATTGAACATTAAAAGAAAGGCAAAGACTATTTGTTCATACAAACTGTGATGTCTTCATATAGGCCCCCCACTTGATCGGCTTTTTACTCACCAGTTTTCATTAGATTTCCTAGGTTTTGAACTAACCACTGATATCCCTAAATATAGTTTGCCAATACATATCTTGTACATATGGGGAAGACATAACTTTCATAAAGGTCAAGTTCTTTGACACCAATTGTTTTCCACAAATTTTGACCAGTCTTTCCACTAAACATGTACATACTACCACACCAACTGCGTCGTAAGATTACTGAATATCGCAGTCCTTTTTTATCTTGAACAATAACAGATAATCCACTTTTGTTTTCTAACATTGTCTGTCTCTTCCGAATAATCATATGATTTTCTTCATCTTCTCTTTCACCAAAAGTAACCCATGGCAATCTTCGAATATCCATCGATAATATCTTCTTCAAACAACCAGTATTTGATACGTTGGACATTTGTTCTTCTTGAGTCTATTTCCAATCGCAAACTCTCATCACTAATTAGAAAAAAATTGATACAATTTATTCATAAGTAATTTAAATTATGAAATTAAATCATAATATAGTAATATGAAAGAATCAATCAAATGGCTACAAATAAACATACGAATGTTGAAGGATTAACTTGCAGTGTGAAATTAAACAAATATGTGAAAGTAAACAATATGTTAACAAAGAAAGTCATTACATTGTTTATTTTCATGGTAAAGCGTAAAAAATAACAGCGAGCAAGATAAAATAACACAATCACATCATAAACTAAACAGTAAACAAACCATGCATACTTAAGGTGGAAAATTCCTCCTATAGGTTTTACATATTCTTCATATCGTATTCAATCATAAAACCGTAATAAATTGAAAATCATGCACGAGCAGACAAGTTGATCCATAGCATAACTTCATAGTGTTTCATGTGAGTTTAACATCTTTATCATATCACACAAATCTGAGGAAAACAAAATAGAACTAAGACATGCATGCTATAAGAATTTTGCAAATTATCATCCCTTATTCTTTATAGAACGGTGGTTCGAATGTATATACAACGGGTTATTTTTTACACTTCTTACTATTAACTCTGGGGCCGAGGAGTCAAACCTTTGGTGGGCCAAGCCTACGTCCATTTCTTCTTCATGGACTGCCACTATAATGTTGTGCGATGATTGAGCTCGACACTATGCTTTCAAGTGAATAGGTGTAGTGGCCAATCTAGTTTTACCTCCACTAAGAATATCTTAAGTGTTTTTACTATATATAGAAACTTCCATACATATCAATTTAAAGTTAATTTTATTACTTTAAATTTTTAGATTTCTCACTTTTAGTTCTAGTCCACTCTTACTTTTAGGAAAAATTGCTTCTAGAATCTATCTGATTCTACTTTATATTCTGACATTCATACAAAGTATATACATGCAGTTGCATTAAAAAAAACATGAAGAACTTATATTTTATTTCATTCTTTAATGTGAAAGATTCTATATTTTTTGGAAAAAGATAATTTGTTTACATATGCTGATATAATCACAAATATTAAAAATATTTCATATTTTCAGTCTCTTGTCCTTGAGTGCAGGACATTTTCTAGCTTGACAAAAATTAAGCAATTTTTGTATTGTTTATTATTTTGATAAATTAGGAAGTTCTATATTATCTACCATTTATGGTCTAGTTATCTCTGCTAGCTCTATTATATCTATGAATGGTCTCATATTTATGATATATCAAACTTATCATCGAATAAATATAACTTCATATTGATTGTTTTCAACGTAGATTAGTCCGGAGAGGTTCACTCTTCCTCATACAACATATACTATGTTTGATATTATATAAAAATAATGTACAACTTCTATTCTATGTTTTTTTTTTCGGTTTAGTATTGGGCTCACTTGCCATGGTTATATTGATAAGATAACTACAATACAGTGATTACATATTCTAATATATAGCCTGATCTATCTTGATTGATAGAAATAATACAAATATTTATTGGAAGATGTTAGATGGCGATCACTTTTTGAAGTACACATGTGCCTAGAGCATCTTTTATCTTGTCTTACACAAGAAAAATGAAAAACTTCTAAGTCCCTCAGCCAATCTCCCGCCATAAAAAAAGTAGTCCCACACCGGAACGAACATGTGCAAGGAATTTAGTTAATTTCTTCAAAATCAATCACATATAATGATTTACCATGAAAGCTACCAAATAATTCTTTCTGCAAAAAATTACATGATCCAAGTGTGATGTAAATATTGATCCAAATTTATTTAGGTATATAAAAAAGAAAAAATTAATCGTGCCGCACGAATCGATCGTGTCGTATTCTTCATGACACAGTACGGTACCGATCGATCAATCGATCGAAAATCTCAAGTCGGTGGATCGATTTTTGTCTCTCTTTGAAGACTAAAGAGATCATGAGATCTGGACGTCACTTTAATAGAAATCGGTCGACCAATAAAAAGAAATCAATTGACTGATTTTAGACTTTATCAGTCAACCGATTTTGAATTTTGATCTATTGAGTGTCTAAAGATAATCTTTAGAAGAATTACTCGGCTTATAAGAAGAAATCGATGAACTAATTTTATCGTATCATACCGACCGTGTCAAGACTAACAGACGGCCTGACATAGTAAGACACAACAAACTTTAGTTACAACATCACTTTCGCAATTTTCACGCAGGAGATTAACACCCTCTCCCGCCTCCCCATCACAAGAGAAAATCCTCTCAAGAACTCAGTCAGTGTGAGAGGAGTTTTTTTTGTGTGAAAAAAAAAGCACTTCTCACACCCCCACCCCTACAAACCCACCTTTGCTAGTGAGCCCGGGGGGGGGGGTGGTGGTGGGGTACTGCATAAGGGATGGGGGAGGGGGAGGGGGTGCCGACAAGAGGGGGAGGGGGTCGCCCGGAGGAGGGAGGGGGGTGGCGGTGGGGTGTGCATAAGGGATAAGAGGGGGAGGGGGGGGAGTCGCCCGCAGGAGGGGGAGGGGGGTGGCGGTGGGGTGCAGAAGGGATGGGAGGGGGAGGGGGGTGCGACAAGAGGGGGGGGGGTGGCGGTGGGGTGCAGGGATGGGAGGGGGAGGGGGTGCCGGCAAGAGGGGGAGGGGGCGGCGCGCAAGAGGGGGAGGAGGCAGCAGAGGTGGGGCGTCAGGGGTCGGGGATGAGAGAGGGGTGTGGGGGTGGGGGGGGCCTTGCACAGGAAGTGGGGGAGGGGGGGCGGGCAGGGGTGGGCACCAACGGCGGGGCGAGCAGTGGGGGTGGGAGAGGGAGGGGGGGGCGTCTCGGGGAGGGGGAGGGGGATGGGGAGGGGGGGGAGGCTGGCAATGGGAATGGGAGAGGGGATGGGGTTCGCCAGGACGGGGAGGTGAGAGGAGTACACACCTCTCGATCCGGCGACGCGGGAAGCTAGGGCGGCGGCGGGCCGGGGGGTGGCGACGGCCGGCGGCGGCGGGAAGCTGGGCGGTGGCAGGCCGGACAGCCGTGGCGCTACAGGCGGCGAGAGAGAGAGAGGAGAGAGATTTCGCAAGGGTGGCGGGGAGGGAAATTGTGAAATTTCCGACGGATATTTCCGACGAAATTATTAGAATGAACACAAGAAATTTATCATGGTTTGGTACTTCTCAAGGGAAGACCTACGTCTAGCCCCTAAACAAATCTTGCGATTTCGTTAACCGGGGTACAATCCCCCCAACAATATACAACAATCGGTCCCAGTTGGTCTTCTTCTCTTTCCCGAGCAAGAAGACAATCCACTTATTTTATAGGTTCAGAATCAATTCTACAAGAACAAACCTCGGCATGGTTCTTTCCTTAACATAAGGGGAACACTGGTACAAACTCTAACTGGTCACGACACTCAGCACAAGCTGGTCTTCTCTTCTACCCAAGGGAACGTTGCATAGCAAGCTTTCTCTTCAAATGAAGAGGAATGAGATAAGAAAGAACAAGCTGCAGAGATCAAGTTATGGAAATAGGAACTTAGATATTTGATCTCCAATAGCAACCTGAGAGCTATGAGGCTTACAAGATGAACACGACACTCTCAGGCTTCTCTCTCACAGATTTACAAATACACACAGAGAGAGACATAAGAGGATGGTTTGATCGCTTGAATGCTTTCAGAAAATTTCTCTTGGGTGTTATTAATTGCTTGATCACTCGTGTATGTTTATCCACTTACATATTCAAAGCCTTCATCCTTCCATAAAGTAGCTAAAGAGGATCATTGAGGAGATAATCGTTGGAGCGCTTCCTCTTCTTCTTCTGCTCCCTTCTCTCGAGTCTAACAAATATCTTCTTGTACCTACTGGCTCCTTGGAACATATGGAAGTCTTACAGCTAGTTCATGATTCTAAGGTCTTAGATCATCTAAGCTTGTTTAACATTTTACTTCATGAGGGTATTTGATTTTTGCAAACACAGAGGACAATGTTAGGTAAGATAGGTCATGTGTCAGTCAACACCCATACCTCTTGTGTAGAAGTCCACATTTCTTGCTGACAGTCTATTATGTTAGGTAAGAGCCTTTCTATCTTGCAGGAAAGAAGGAATCCTTGAGACCTTAAAAAAGGTAGCTTCAGTGAGAGAAAAAACAAGTTAAAGACATAAAGTACATTTGAAATTTCATTTGGTGCTAAGACAATCAATGGGGCAATATTCAAACTCAAGACATAACCAATCGATGTACTTGACTTAAAGTGTTTACTAATCGGAAGTATTATATCGCCAATCGATACAAAATAACTTAAATGTTCATTAATCGATGCATAATATAATTATGGAACACTTATCACATTAATCAATATATTTTAACATTAATCGGAATGTAAATAAGGCAAGTGTTCAGTAATCGGAAGGAAAATAACACCAATCGATACATTTATTCACCAATCGGAATATTTTAAGTCAATTGTGCACCATTAGGAAGCAAATAGATTTTTTGTTCGCTAATCAAAATATCTAAACATCAATCGGAACAACACTTTGTCACCAATCAAAATAAAAATAGTACTCAGTATGAAATTCTGTAACGACCATGAGAACCCGACCCTCGGCCCCAACCGAGGACCCGATTTTCGTGGTCGCCACCCATGGATCCGGGGACGCGGAAGGGCTGTAACACAAGTCTAACAGAATATGTAAAGGAAATAAACGCCAATTACTGAACTAGGAGCACACACGCGGAAGCAGAAAGAAGAGCGAGACTGCAGCGTAACACTTTAGGCACAATCCCAACCACAAGACTACAAGTAAGCAAAGGGGAAGAACAAGGTCCTTAGAGGCATACCCCGAGGGTGAAGTACAACTGAAGAAAATGAGAGGCCCACTGCTAGCTACGAGGATGACGACGACTTCCCCGTCTACTCCGCCTGATGCGCACCATGCCGCTACTGGGAAGTCTCACCTACAAAAGGAAGGGATGAGCTTCACAACAGAAACTCAGTCAGGACTACCAATCTCCTATTGGATTTAACAGGTAGGATAAATTATTATAATTAAAGTAAACGATGACAATTATATAAATTAACTAAAGTAGGAAAGTGCGGAAAGAAAATAGGAGATTGGTAGTCTAGCCATACTACGGTCCCACGCCTGACCTCTCTAGGTGGTTCTGGGGCCACAAAGAGCGAGCCAGTGAGAAGAAGGACTAGCTGGTCTGCACTGAGAATGTAGGATCGAATATAGAGGATGAACAGATCTAGAAGGGGGGGGGTTGAATAGATCTATCACCAATTAATGCGAAAGCTTAAGTAATTTAAAATTACTTCGAATTAGAGATCCATTCAAACAAACAATCTAATTGATCTGATGTGTGAACGTGTGAACGGTGTATATGATGTGTGAAGCAATTAGAAACAGAGTGTGAAAGCGAAATCCTATGCAAGCATCTAGCGCATAGACAAGAAATCAAACCATTGCACAGAGGATTTTTAGGTGGTTCGAAAATCACACCAGTGATTCCTACATCCACCCCTCACACAGTGAGGCCACACTACTCAAACCAGAGTACAACACACACTGGAGCATGACGACTCCAAAACACCCTTGAGCTTGACGGCTCAAAAACACACAATGAGTACGACGACTCACAACCTGAGCATGATAGCTCAAACCACACATAAAAGAGCACGACGGCTCAAACACACAGTGAGTGTGACGACTCACAAACTGAGCACAACAGCTCAATCACACAAGCTAGATCAAAACCACAAGAGATCATATCCTCTAGCAATGATCTGATTCACAAACTCAAACAAACACATAAATCTGCACAGAACTTCATGTACAGATCTCACAAACAAAAATGAGATGAACACTCCAAGAATTAAGTGAAAGAGATGTGAATTGGATGTTCCTTGATGAAGAAGTCTTGCAGAAGTTTGAATTGAAGACCCTTGAAGGAATTTGATGGAGATCCTCTTCAATTCACGATGCTCTGCTCCAGTGGCATCTGAATTGCCAGTACTTCTTCTTCTTCTGCTGCTCCTCTTCTCAATCTGCTCCTTTTTCAGCACTTCACTGCTTGGCATTGATCCCCACGTCCTCTTGGATGAAATGGCGGGAAGGCTGGAGGCTTCTACTGCTTCAGATGAGATAGGAGAGCTTTTATAGCCTCTGTGCAGTCCCATATACGTGAAAGAAATGTGCACAGAAACCTAGAATGCACCTTGGGCTGCCACGTGTCCAAAAGGCCTTTACCATATTGCCACTTGGATGAAATGACATTTTGGTAAATATAGAATCTCCCATAAAGATCTCAGAACGAAATCACAACCATCGGATATCATCCTCTGCACGATTCTGGGTTTGCACAAAAAGTGAGTCGACTCATATTTCCATGAGAGTCGACACTACTGGCCAAGCATCAGCTCATGCTTACTGGCAAAACACTAGTGTCGACTGACAGACAACTAGTGTCGACCTGAACAATAGGTAGAGTCGACCTGATCAACAGATAGAGTCGACCTCTTGTGTATGCCTTCAAATCAAGTTCACTGGAATGATACTAGTGTCAACCTCACTTTCAACTAGAGTCAACACTACTGACATTTGCTCTTATGAAACTTGCTGGGCAACCTTTAAGAGTCGACCTGCCTGTCAACTGGAGTCGACACTACTATGACTATTTCTTTAGGAGCTTGCTGAGCAGACTGTTAGAGTCGACCTGTCTGTCAACTAGAGCCGACTCTACTTTAACAAAAACTTTGTAAACCTGTATGAATGAAGAGTAGACCATCAAAACATGTCATTAACAGTAAGATGTGAGATATTAAATATCAAGAATATGTTGTTTGAACATTATTGTAATATATTCAATATGTACAATATGTTCAATATGTCATCATCAAAATCAAAGTATGAGTGATGTCATTGGTCATCGTTAAAAGTTCATCTTTAAGAAATTTCAATACACACTCAACACAATAGAGAAGAACTCCGAACGACCTCCATGTCCTAGATCAGCTACGAGAGCTCTGCAAACGACTCGACGTTGTTGTCCTAACCACCGTTTTCCCCTCCGCTCTAGAGTCCGTGACTCGAGTACGCCTGTTGCCCAGAGCACTCCCTCAACAGGCACACAAGGACGGGGGTCCCATGTAAATGGTAACAACGTCTCACGGGACAAGTCCTCAGGTGACGAGCATCGGACGAACGACTAGTGTAGGACCGTACTAGGAACTAGCACTGGTGCCACGGGTACAGAAAGAACCAAGAATGGAGAAGACTCAACGAGAAACCGACCTTGCATGAACTTACATGAATCAATAACTGTTGCGACACCCATGGCTTTTGCGACATTGTCGCGACGCCAAGGCCGGCCGCGACAGTGTGGCGATGCCCTTGGTCACGGCGATGATGCCGCGGTACCCATGCCCACTGCGACAGCCAAGGCTGTCGTGGTCGGCGTATGCGTCACGACATCATCGTGACCCTCAGGCCAGTCGCGACCTCAACAGAGGGGGGTCCTGGGACAATTCTCCCAAGGATCACCCAAAAAATGCTACAAACCACACTGCCTAGGGAAGGGGAGCATGGAGAACTCTAGGAAGGCATGGGAATAGGCCAACCATCCTCGCAACCCCGCGAATCATGCATTTAAACAAGAAGATTCTATGCTCAATTGAAACCTCTTCACGAATGAGGTATGGATTTCTCATTCCCAAACCCCAACCATGGCCAAGAAACAAGAATCACAAGGGGGAGGGGAACATGCTATAACAAGAGGAAGAGGGGAAGTCCCTACCTCAAGGTGTAGAGCGAACCCGTTAGGGCCTTCTCGTAGGAATGGCCGCGACCTCCTTGCTCCAAGCACCACGAGGACGTCGCCTACACGAAGGGGACGTCACCGCCTTGCCGAGAACACCACGAAGATCGCCAGAGAAGCAAGAAGGCTCAGGGAGGAAGAAGAAGGGAAAGAAGAAAGGGGGAGGGGGAAATGGGCGCCTACCTCAGTTTTGAACCGATGACCCCAGAAACGCAACAGGTCGGGGCGGTGCGACAAGGACCTTGTCGCGACGGCTCCAGAGCTCTCGACACCATGTCGCGATCGACCCCCAGGTCGCTATCCCAAAAGCGGTCAAACCAGAACTCGACGGCCTATAAGGTCGCGTCAACGTTATACGCACCTGACACCCGACAAGGTATGTTATATACATGTAAGGAACTCTTCCTTAATTTGAATCTCTCAATTCAAATTAAGGAATATTTGTCTGTCATGTATATATGTAAGTGGATGCATGTGCATTGCCAAAGCCGACCTTTGATATTTAACAATACAAATGGGTTTTAACATAATGCCTTGTTAATTGTTCAGAAAAATAAACTTATAAACACTTACAACATCAATCTTCACTTTAAACCAAGGTCATTACCCTCCAATCTAAAAGGTGACTTGAATGCAAAATGTTTTTGTTTTTGTTTTCAAGATGAAACTTTTGTCCCATCACACTTCTCGAGAGCTATAAAAAATTCTAATAACATAACACATTTTACCTAATTTTAAAGAAAACTATTCATAAATTATTTTCATACTATATATCTATTAGAATAATTTATTATCCTTCTAGAACCGGCTGCCAATTATCCATCTCAAGCACAATCAGGTGGGGTTCGCAGTGTAGTAAAGACTGTGCTTAAGATAAATATGGAATGTTTCACATATACGACTTGAGTTTTTCTATATATATATAGAAAATTAATTACTGTCAGTGAACACTCTTTAACTGCACGTACTTGTCAGAAAAAAGGTACACTCAGAAGTCTTTACATTTTTCGTGGGACTTATTTTATAATCTCTCATTAATGCTTTATGTCATATAACTTTTTATTTTCCATTTTACCCTCTCCATTCAACATGAGTTTCATCTTCTTCTTTCTCCCATCTTATTTATGTATTGTTTTAAAATAAAATATATATGATATTAAAATAAAAGAGTATAGAATTTAACGTAAAAAGAATATATGATTTAAAGTAAATTAATATATAATTTAAAGTAAAAAATATATACCTTAAAGCATAAAAGAACATTTGGACCTTTAAACATATATGATATTAAAGTAAATATATATATATATTTAAAGTAAAAAATATTTTAAATAAAATATTCATATGTCTTAAAATAAAAGAGTATTTATGACATTTGAATATTTATTTTAAACTCAATTAGCATTTACCTGAAGTCATTGCTCTAACGTTTGCTTTGACATTACTTTAAGTTGACGGCGGTGGCAGTGAGTGGACTGTCGACGACGACCGTTGGCGATGACGGTCAATGATCGGCTTATGGTCAACAAAGGTGGCAATCAGTGATTCAGTGGACACGACAAGTGACTAGTGGCCGGCTAGCCAGCAGTAGGGGTGTCAATTGGGCCGGGCCGGCCTGAAGGCCTGATTTTACATGGGCTTCGGCCGAACAATTTAACATGTTTTTAATTTTGATCCCGGCCCGGCCTTGCCCGGAGTAAGATTGGGCCGGACTCGAGTTTGGCTCGGCTCGGCCCAAGCGGCCTGGTATTTTTTTTAAATAAGTAACACGACGATAATTCTAATATTTTAAAATTTTAGATTGAAAATTTTGTTGTGGAGCTATATTTAATGACTTAACATTTATTTTATATTTGTAACAACTAGAAATAAGTTTATCTAGATTAGTCTCATGTTTATTTTATGCTATTTTGATTCAATGAACACTAATTTTATTGTAAAAATAAATAAAAAAAGTAAGAATATCTTTTAAAAAATAAATTGGGCTGGGCCGGACCTTACCTAATCTTCCCGGGCCGGGCTGAGCCTGGGCTGAACAATTAGAGAATGGGTTGGACCCGGGCCAGCACGGGCCCGGTCCAGGCCCGACCGATTGCCACCCCGAGCCAGCGGTGAGTTTAAAGTAAATGTTTGAAAGATATAGAAGTGACTAATTTTATTGAGTTAAAGTAAATATTCTATTAACTTAAAGTTCACGTTCACTATTCACTTATCGTTAAAGAAGATATGTTTAACGTTAAGGTAAATATTATAGTGAGTTAAAGTAAATAATCGAAGGATATAAAGTGACTATTCTGCTAAGTTAAAGTAAATATTTCATTAACTTAAAGTTCACGTTAACTTTTCACTTAATGTTAAAGAAGAGATGTTTAACATTAAAGTAAATATTCTAGTGAGTTAAAGTAAATGATCGAAAGATATAAAATGATTATTCTACTAAGTTAAAGTAAATGTTATTGACTTAAAATTCAAGTTTACTATTCACTTAATATTAAAGAAGATATGCTTAATGTTAAAGTAAATTTTGTACTAAGTTAAAGTAAAATTCGAAGGATATAAAGTGAATATTCTATTGAGTTAAAGTAAATGTTCATTTAACAGTAAATGTCCATTGAACGTTAAAGTAAATATTTGGCAATTGATGATGATTGATAATCAATTGCCGAGCAGTGGTGGTTGGTGGTCGACGATAGTCGACAGTCAAGGGTTGATTGTTGGTTAGTAACAGTTGGCGGTCGACAATAGCTGACAGCGACAAGAAGTTGATCGACGACGGTGAGCAATCGGTGGCAGCAACAAAGGGCTAGTGGTTGGTGGCAGTGAGCGGTTGGCCGACAGCAGTGATGGCTACAGGTCGTGGAATTAGATGTTAATTACTTGTAAAGTAAATACTAATTTATTTTAAAGTAATGTTAAAATGAGGTAATGGTTTAAAGTAAATATTAATTGAGTTTAAAATAATATTAAGTAAAGTAATAGTTATTTCAGAACATCTAAACTTTTACTTTACAAAAGTCATATGAATATTTGTTTCAAAACATATATTATTTCGAACGAATAGAAACTATTTTACTTTAAGTGATGTACTATTATTTCTTAAATCATATATACATATATTTTTAAATTATATATATATTTATTTTAAAATATATATTATTTTACTTTAAAAATTAGTTTAGTTATGTTTAAAGAAGAAGAGAAATGCTTTTTACCCGTCCGCACGGGTAAAAAGCCGACGTGGAAGCGCCGTGCGGCCGACCTGATTGATCAGCCGCGAGTGGCCCTCATGCGAGCTCGGCGTGGGGCCCGCGCGGCCGACCTGATTGTCGGCCGCACGGCGCTTCCACGTCTGCCCGGCGCTTCCACGTTCGCCCGATTACCCGTACGGACGTGAGAAAAGTATTTCTCAAAGAAGAAAGAGGGAAAAGACATCTCAAGAGGATCCCAGTTGAGTCGATCGGTTAGAACTCTTGCTTAAAAATATGAAGTCTCAAATTTGATTTTCATAGTCTTATCTGATCTACATACAATTTTAGAAATGTGGAGATTTTAGTTGTTCCTGGCCAAGTGAGGTGAGAATAATACAAGTACACGGATCACACGGGTGGGGGTTTCTCGTTACCAGAAAAAAAGAAGAAAAGAAAAGACATCTCACGAGAGATAATTGCAAAATAAAAATTTTAAAAGTGATTAAGAGAGAGATGAGGCAAAATATGTTTTAAATATATTATTAAATATTATATTAAAAAAGCAAAGACTACAGAATATAAGTCTCTTCAAAACCAAGGACTTCCTCACGTTATTTTATTTGATAGAGATTAGAAAATAAATTTCTATAAATCTGATAAAAACCTCTAATTAGAAGGGGAGACCGGCCCACCAAACCTCACCGCCCCCTTTTGTTTTTGCAAGGTTTTTCTCGGCACGATAAATACCTCGCGTTTCCACAGACCGCGACATCCATCATCAACATCATCACTACATGTATGTTTGGGACGGCCAGGATTCCCCACCGCAGTGGAGACGCTCACTTCGCCGGCGCGCGAGAGGGGTCTTTCTCCGCTTCTGCCCGGCCACCGCTGCCGACCTATCAAGCACAGAACCCCTTCTCCCTCCTCCTCCTCCTCCCTCTTCCCACGAGGGTTTACTTCCTCCCCATCTTTTCGGAGCATCGAAGTCTCTTCAACGGCGCCGGCGAGCGACGCCTCCCGGCGTTCTACCGGCTAAGGTTTTTGTTGCCTGGGTAGCTCCTGGCGTATGCGGGATCTGTCCGTTTGGTCGTTCTCCCAACTCTAGTTGCATCGGAGGCAATCAGAGGACGGTTGGGCTTCTTCAGTATGGGGGTGGTGTCCAGGTGCTTCGGTGCTCGTAGAGTCCTCCGGAGTGGGGCGGAGTCCAACAGTGGCTTCATGTCCTGCCCTGTTGGTGGTACGTTGTTCTCTCCATCCGGCCGTCGTGCTTTTGCAAGTCGTGCCCCGGTGGGGTCGAAAACTGGTCTCCTTGGATACGCTCGTATCTGCAGCAGCATTGCGGCGGTGAGGAATTCGATTACTCCATTTGCTCGAGAACCGCTTCCGTCCGTGAACGAGCCAGTCTTTACGAGGAGGGACAGTATTCTCAGACGTCTGGAGGGACACCCGTTTGATAGATCTTCCTCAGTGATGGGTAGTGGACATCTCAGAGAACTGGTATATCTGCTATCCTCCTTTGTTCGTTTCCTCCAGTTCTCCATTTGACTGGTTTTAGGTGTTCTTATGGAAAGGTTTTAATTTGTAGAATCATTCTGCGGAACTGCGGAAATTTGATTTTTCATGTCCGTTTCCTTTCTCGTGTACTTCTTCTTCTTCTTATTCCCCCCCCCCCCTCTTTGTTTTGGGCCCGGGGAGTCCCTAGCATTGCTTCCAGCAGTAAGTGGAGGCTGAGAGAGTGAGAAAGAGAAGATGGTAGCAACAAGATGACTGAGGATAAAAGGTAGTGTTCCCGTTCTTGTACCATCCAAAAAATAAACATAAAAGAATATGAAGTTAGGGTGGCAGTAACATGATTGGTGCAGTTCAATTTTGCAATTTAAGCCGGTGCCAATTCCGACTAAAAACTCTTGATTATTGTCTAATATTGGAAAAATGGTAGATCTTACTTTTCCACATCGTTGGCAAGCCTTCTTTGAATTAATGCCGTCATAATTATAATCGTCTGTTCACGTCAGAGTTATCTCGTGCAGTCTATTATTTGACTTTTTGTGTGTGCGAGTGGGTGTTGGGGGGGTATGTGCGGCTGGGTGTGTTGGTCACTGGCAGACGTTAGCTTTTCCAATTTCACTTTTCATTTCTTTGTTCCAATCTCACTTCTTCTTTAACAGTTACAATGCCTTTATTATTCAGATTCCACTAGAGTATGAAAAAATAATAGCCTGAAAATTACTTATGTTGCTTGCAGCACATGTTATACAGGGTCCGCTCATTTGCCTCTACATCTGCCAGTGATATGGCAGGATCAAAGCCAGTTGGAGCAACTGAGAAGCAGGTTAAAAAGGATATAGTCAAGAAAGGAAAAGCTGATGGGGAAATTCCCGACTCAAAAATACTTTATAGCCTCGTGAAATATCTGTGGCTGAAAGATAGTTTAGAATTTCGTTTGAGGGTCGTCATGGCATTGCTTTTACTTGTGGGGGCAAAGGTGCGAATTCTTGTACCATGGGAACATCTGTAATTATCACTTTGATACATTGATAATTTGATATATATTTATGAATGGGATATGTATTTTGGCTTTCTTATTACTTTTTTACGAACCTTCATAATTATGGCAAGATGTGTGATCACAACTTTTGCCGTGTAAAACTTAATTTTTTCCCTTAAGAATGAACATCTTTAGCCTTATGTACATCTTCCCCAGACTCCCACCCAATGCCCCATCATTGTTCAGTTGTTTTTTTGGTGCTTTTCACATAAAACTGGTTTACTATTAGTTTGCATTTGCTTTGGTTGTTGGGACCAAATTTACTTGTCATGGTTTCATCAATATTATAATTAACTATGGTTAATGAAGTTTTCTGAAGTTTGACCGGCTATACTTCCAGAGATGTTGGTTAAAATCAAAGCGTTAATGGCAAATGTGTCCTATATTTAAATTCCTGAAATATTTTTAATGATTTTATCCCCTTTTGGGCTGTGCGTATGTGTTATCTCGTCATGTTTTACCTGGGCCACACATTAGTTATTTAAACTAACTTTTGTTTTAGGTGTCATAGAATTGAGTAGGAAGGGTGGTATTCCTATTGACACTTCTTAAAAGCTGTACATTTTCTTTCACTGATGCGGAATGCTTGATTTGACAAGAAGGCTGAAACAACATACGGTTCAGACAGACCCATATGTCAACAGGAACTCCCTCCTTATGTGTACTAATGAGATGTTTGAGCTCAAGTTGGCAGGAAGCTGGAAGCAAGCCCCTTGTTGTCTGACATGCTTTAGCATAATCTTGGTCATAGATGTCACCTTTGATCTCTGTCTGGTCAGCAGTGCCCAGCCCTTCAAGGTCTCCAGGGACTTGAGGTTCTAGGGCTTGTAAACCGGGCATTGGACCGTGATAAAGGGGAAGAAAAAGAAGCCAAAATACAAGATCTCAAAGCTCAATAACTGGGGGTGCTAGACTTCTCAAATTCTGCTTCATATCTGGACAACTGGTTCTAGAGGTTGTATTTGGGCAAACATGTCACTATATTAGGGGGAGTTTTTGCATGAGGTGCCGCTAGATTAGCATTGTATAATGGCATGAGCACCCCCTTCTACTCTCACCCCATGCTGCCTAGGTTTCCAACCATCCCCTTCCTGCATCCGCTGTGATGGTGCCTTTCACTCTGGCTACCACCCTTTGCCCACCATCATGCCGACAGTGGCACCCCCCCTCCTATCAACCATCTCCTCTGCATATGACCTGTCCTATGGCATGGATGACAGAGTCGGCTGACTCGGAGCGGAGTCGGCCGACTCTGAGTCGGGTCGGCCCCTGGCGACCCGACTCTGGGGGGGGGAACACCGACCCACCCACGGGACAGTCGGGACTGGTTTACTGTCCCGACTCAGGCCGACTCGGCCCGACTCAGGCCGAGTCTGGCCCGACTCAGGGTCGGGATCGGCTGGGGCCGACCCAGCCACCCGACCCGACTCTGCCATCCTTGTCCTATGGTGGAAACTTTCGCCCCGTCCTCTCCACTTTCCTTTCTTCTCCTTCCCTCTATCCCTCTCACTCTCTCCCCATTTCACAACCAAAGGACATCCATCTTGTGAATCAGGCAATAGGAGAGAGCTATTTACAGGAAAGGGATACTGGGGCTAGGGGTCAAAGTGCGTGTGTGGAGCTGTCATAATATGGAGCTATCTATGTTTGGGGATTGGGTGGGGGTGGAGTGGATTCACCCCAAACTGGGAAAATGAAGAAGTTAATGGCCCTATAGTTAAGGTGTATTTGTAGTCCTCTAGGTGTCTTCAGTTCTTTGGAGATAAAACCATGCAGACTTGGTGTGAATAATACCTCACAAGCATTGGATTGAGTTGTGACTATATGATATTAGAGTAGGTCTAGTAGATGCAGCATCCTAAGTCATAAGACAGAGAAGTGGAAGGAAATGCATTCCCAAATACATTGATATAGATATGTCTTTTTTGACCACCAAGAAGAACATCTTAAATAATGATGCAGCTCATGTTGTTGTGGTGAGGTAGAGGCCCCTAGGAGGGTCTTGCCTCAAAAGATAGTCATGTCAAAGAAGATCATACATGCTCTCCAGGCATGGAGTAAGTTTAAAAATAATGTGGCATATAATGAGACAAAATTAGCTGCAGGAAAAGGAACTTGTGGATCAATTCCTAAGGGCGATCTGCCAAAATGGGTAGATTAGTTCTCGAGGTTGAGCCCCCAACATATACCGGCCACTTAATTCTAGAGAAGCGAAGCAGTTTACTGATGAGTTAGAAAGGCATTTGAGATGTTAAACTGCCTAGAGAGTGAAAAGACAACAACATTAGTAGCCCATCTGCTTAAAAAGAGTGCAAATGTTTGGTGATATCTACAACATAAGATGGGCTTCCAATGAAGGCCAACTAGAGAGATTTCCTTGGGAAGAATTTCTAAAGAGATTAAATGAAAGATATTGTCCTAGTCATCTCAAGTGTAAGGAGGCAGAATTTGTGGATGTAGTGTGGGGAAACATGATCATTCATGAATCTGAAGTGAGTTTTGAGCAATTGGAATAACTCACTTCTTATATGTTCTTATATTGGTGAATGGGCAGTGCTGATAAGGAAATTTATTGAAGGATTGAGAAGTATTTTGTGGGAGAAAATGACACGTCTTTTCTATTAAACTTTAGCAGTAGCATTTGAGGCATCCTCAGTGGTAGAGACAGAATGGGAGTGATTTTAAAGAGACAGGAAGAAACCTGCATAAAAGAAGCAGATTTATTGAGAGTAGACTTGTAATATCATCTCCATTGCTCCCAAATTTGAAGTCCAGAAAGCTATTCAAAACATGTTCCAAGTAAAGCGGTGTCAGGGTTCTCAGTTGCATCATTACTAACTTTTAGCAGAAGTATTAGGGTAGTTTTGTTATTTATCCCTGTTTTAAAGGGTATCCTTGTCCTGTTTGGATTTTTAGTTTGTAACTACCCTAATTAATAGAAGTTGCAGGGTTAAGAGGGGCCTCAAGTCACTTTGAGAGGCTGGAGTTGTTCCTCTCCCTCTTTTCTCTTGTTCCTCACACACGACCTATTCTTCTCTTGGAAAAATAACATGGTATCAGACCATCATGTGATCAGACGCAGCTCCGGTAGTTCTCACCGGCCTTCTCTTCCTTAGTGGAGGGCTTTGCTTGCGGTTTAGGGTTTTTTCCCCCAAAACCCCAACCGCTGGCCTTTCCTCTCTTTGTCCTCTCTTCCTGCATAAGGATTGTGCAGAGCGCTGGACACCAGTTGGTCTTCAACCTGCGGTCTTGATTAGGGCTGCAAATTGCAGCTTTCAGCAGGAAATCCAGCCTGAGTGCGGCCCTCTCTTCCTCTTCTTGGAACCACCTGTTGGTCTCGGACTCCCTAATTGATGGAGGAAGGGACTGACCATTCAATTACCTTTTTTGTTGAAGCTCGAGGACGGGTGCTCCCTAACTTGGAGTATTTTCAGGGCTCTGGAGACAACTTGCTTTCAGCGGTCTCCCTTAGTTGGTTCCAGAGTTTCCGACATCAACCGGCTCGTCTTTTTTTCATCATCGCAGCAATGTCTTCCATCTCAGAATCTATTCTCTGGCTGGAGGAACTGAGTTCTCCTCTTCTTCTACGAGTTCCTCTCTTCAGATGGCAGCACTGGACAATCATTCACTTCAAATGACAATGGTAAAGTTGAATTCCTCCAATTACCATTTGTGGGCTGTATCAGCTTGTATTTTCCTTGGATGATAAGGCAAGTTGGGGTATATAGATGGTACTCACACTGCTCTGCCACTTTTAGACCCCAAGCGTTCTTCTTGAGATGTGGATCCTTGTTATGGGCTGGATAATTAATTCAGTTAGTCCTGAAATTCAGCATTTAAATATACATGCCTCTACTTTCTTTGGGATGTGGACTCTACTTCAAAAGTTATATGGGCAACAGAGTAATCTTGCCCGAATGTATTAGTGAACTAGTGAAATTGAGTCACTAAAAGAAAGTTGGCCGGTCTGTTATTTTGTACTTCAGCTAACTGAAGATCAAATGGCAAGAACTTGACTCCTATATGCAATATAAATGGACTTGCACTGCTGATCAAGTTCTTTACCTACAACATGTGAATCAACCAAGGTTTGTCAGTTTCTTGCTGTACTTGATACTCACTATGACTCACTTTGTGGCCAGATCGTTTATGCAGACAAGTTGCCTTCTTTAGAATTAGTGTTCTAAAAAATTCTTAATGAAGAGGACCGTCGTCAGGTGATGTTTGCTCCATCTGAAATGATTTCTGCCGCTTCTCCTCTTGGAAGTGAATTCACAACACTGGTTAACATGAAGACTTCATTCTCCTCTAGACCCAAGGGCAAGGGTACGAAGCACTATACCCACTGTAATTGGAACAATCATCATGATGATTTTTGCTAGGAACTCTATCTTGAGAAAAAGCCAGACAAATTTAAGAATGGTGCTGGTAGTGAAGGTTTTCGTATAACAAAAGGGAATGTTGTTGCAACTCAATCTACTAGTAGTACACCGTCAAATCCCTCTCAGGATAGCTCTACTATAACCTAGGCACATACGTTGTCTACTTCCGACATTGCCTGTTTGCAAAGGATCTTGTCTCAATTTGGCCAAATGAGTACTACTTCGTCAGTTACCAATGGGACAACACTTAGTGCTAGCATTACCCATACTCGGTCTAATTCTAGTCATCGACTCAAGGGCTACAGACCATATGACTTGTATCTCTACTCACTTCTCCTCTTATTCGTTGTCTTTAGGATAAAACAAAGTAATCATTATTGATGGTACTTGAGCCACTATTGCTGGCGAGGGATCCATCCGTCTTAAATGGTCACCTAGTCTTTCCTTTTGCTTGTCATGTTCCTTCTCTATCCATCAATCTTCTTTTAGTGAGTAGTATCACAAAATTTCTCAATTGCTCTATAACTTTCTTTCATACCTATTGTGTGTTTCAGGACTTGAGAGGATGCGACAGATGATTGGGAGTGGTCGTGAAGTGGATGGTCTTTATCATTTTGATCCCACTGGAATTACTGCTTTTTAGTCTTCAACTTGTAGTAAAACAAACCAGCTGGCTATAGATGTCTACTTGTGCCATTCTCAGCTAGGATACCTCTCTTTTATGTCTCTTAGTCTTTTGTTTCCTCAGTTATTTGGTACTAAATCTTTAGAGTCTCTAGTGTCAAGTATGTCAGCTTGCCAAACGTTGTAGAACGACTTTTCCAAATTCAATAAAAGGAAGTTTAGCACCATTTAATCTTGTTCATTCTGATATTTGGGGTCCCTTTCCAATTCCCTCTATGGATGGTCATCGATGCTTTATCACTTATATTGATGATTACTTTCACTTTTATTGGCTCTATTTATTATGTTCTTGAGAGGAGGCTCCTCAGCTTGTCTAGGGGTTTTGCAAAATGGTGGAAACACAATTTGACTAGAAAGTGAAAATTTTCCTGTCTGATAATGCTCGAGAATACTTTGAAAAAAAAATGAAAATCTTTATGGAAGGAAAAAGGAATGATTCATGAATCATCATGTGCCTACACCTCTCAAGAAAATGGTATAGCTGAACGGAAAAATAGGCATGTTCTTGAAGTATCTCGAGCACTCCTTTTCCACCAAGATCTCTAAAATTTTTTGGGTAGCTGCTATACTTCATGCCTCCTATCTTATAAATAGATGCCTTCTCATACACTGGACAACCGGATTCCTTCTCTCATTCTTCGTCCGTCTGAGCCTTTGTTTTCTTTGATACCTCGTCTTTTTGGATGTTTGTGTTTCATTCATTGTCTTATGTCTGGTAGTGCTAAGATCTTAATACCGGAAAGAAATATATTCTTAAGGAGGTTACATTATTTGAAAATTAGTCCTATTATACCTACTTTTTAGCTCAGTGGGAGCATACTCCTGTCTTATCTTCAATTCCTTTGACTCTAGTGTCTCCTTTGTTGTCTGAGTCCCCCTCATGTGTTACACAAGCTTCAGTTTAGTGGTATTCCTGGGGACTTGGCCCAAGAAGGGACCTTCCATTGAGCTACCATCCTCAACGTCTGCTGGGTCCACTCGTCATCTATTTTGTGAGCCTCTTTCTGACTCTGAGTCTGACCTTCCCATTGCACTACTGAAGGGTTCTAGAGCTTGTACTCAACATCCTATCTCTAATTTTGTTTCTTATTGTTAGTTATCACTTGCTTACTACTCATACTTGAGTACTGTTTCTTCTTATTATATACCTCATTCGTACTCTGAGGAGGCGAGGACAGTAAGGATCTGTTTAACATGCAGAAAATTTAGGTTTTTTGATATGCATATATTTAGCGTATTATTTGTTCTGTGCACCAGTTTTATCAGACAATTGAGATTCGTGTACTGGACCTTTTCCCATCGATCAAAAATCGGTGATAATTTACATCGGAACGAATCCGAATACCGTTGATACCTTACCAAGAATCCTTTTTTTCCCCCTCTACGATATTGTCGCAATGTTTGGAATTTCTTACAGGAAAAACCATTTTGCCTTAAAACCTGGCATGTTTATGATTTTCCCCTATAATAAGGATTTATTCACAATTTTCCCACATATAAGGGCTTGTTTGCAATTTTCCCGTATATAGGGATTTATTCGCAATTGTTCCTAGTTTTAGGGTTTATTTTCAATACTCAACACACTTTGATATTATTGTACAAATGTTTCCTGTTTCTAAATTTTCATATATTTTCTGAGTGCTTATGCAATTATGCATAATTGCTTGGTACAATTGCAATTTCTGCATTTTCTTCGACATCCATCCTGTTGGAACTTTAAAAATTCCATAAGTTGACTTTACACAATTTCCTCTTTCATTCAATGTGCATATAACTGATTGCCTTCATTGGAGGGTACTTTTACAAATATGTACCCTCAGGATGGCTTTTAAATAAAATTTCTAAAATGAATAGAGTCCAGCAGACCTACAACCCTTCTTCAATTAAAAGAAACAACTTTTCTTCTTCTGCACTGAAGCCGCCTTCTTCTTCAAGGACTGCGCTGGGTTCCTCCCTTCCAAGTCTTCTCTAGTCCTTTTCAAGTGTTAGCCTGACCCTTCCTTTTATTGGCGTGGGAAGGAGCAATCAGAGGTGCATACCCTGGTTCTCTTGCTGGCGGAGGAGGTAGCCCCCCCCTGTCCCTAATTCTCTCTCTCTTTGTCTGCGCATGTTTGTGTGTGTTTGTTTTTTAACAGGCCACTGGAGGGACCCTTCCCCTTTTTGTGCAAAAGGGATTCCCTCGGTTTGCGCAAGGGGAATATCCCAGTTTGGCGCAATCCAGGGTACGGTTGGCGTGACCGGGGACACCTCGGTACACAACATTGGGGGTCTGTGCTCAACAAGGGGTACCCCAGATGCACTCAATCGGGGCTAGTGTACCCCTGATTGGCTTGACTGAGGGCCCATCTCCCTCTATAAAAGGTCAAAGCTTTCTAGCATTTTTTTATGTTCCTGCTGCGAACATGTGGAGGATTTTTGGAGGTCGTTTGTACTATTTTTGGTGCTTTGTCTGTTGGTGTTGACTCTGCAAGGGATTTTTTTGCATCTCTACAATCTTGGATTTTCTGCATCACTATGACTTTGGAGTTGAATAGTCTTATTTGACGATCCTTGAGTAAAAAGATTGTCACGTCCCCCAATTTAGCAGCGGAATAAATCGAAAACGTAAACAAATACATGAGTAATTCAGAGCAACTAAAGACAACAATTGGAATAATATAAACCCTTAATTTTTATTGATAAAATCACTAAGTCTATTACAATCACTAATTAGAGCCAGTACATAGGATCTATTGACATTATTACATTGGAAAGAACTAAAAGCAAACTAACTAACTAGGCTCCACTATACTATGATGCTATGGTAACTCCACTAAGTTGATGCCACGTCGCTCATCACTCTTATCCATCCCCATTAGTGTATGTATCATCATCCAACTTACTTGAAAAATATTAAGAAACACTTAATGAGCGAACGCTCAATAAGATTTATATCTCACGAGCCATGAATGTTTTAAGTGATTAATATGTTAACAAGCAGAATAACTACAAGATGCATGGCGAGTCATGATAGAGAGCAAGAGCATGGTGATATCAAGTAATAATGAACATTGTCCAAGTGTAGAGCATTAATGAGTATCATGTATAGCAAGAGAGAGAATTTGGCCATATGACAAGTAAATACGCACTGGGGCAACATGTATAAGTCAAGTCGAGTAATAACATGTCAAGTAAATTCTTGAGTTGATTATCATAGATTAATCAAGATAGTATAACACTTGAGTGTAATGCCAGACACCCTGATCAATAAACTCCCGCTGGCACTAGCACTTTTGGACGCTCTTCACAGAACTAGATTGGGCCCTATAATTGCCAAGCATTAGTCATGTTTTCATATCTTAGACAATCAGCCAATGGCCTTATAGAGTTCTAAGAACAAGAGGAGAAGTATAGACGAATAGACGAGTGTATCATGAGAGAAAGAAAATAACACTCATGTAGCCACTGTAAATAGTACTTTCGGGTACTGACAGCATGGTTGAAAATGCACTCTCCTCCCCCCGACTGCGACAAGAACGTGGTCAAGGAGTCGGGCACAACGTTTAGAGAAAACGTGGTCCTGTGCACTGCGTTAAGGACGCGGGCAACAGGTAGGGTGCGTTCACAGAGAGACTTTAAAGGCTCGTTGGATCATGCCGTGCAGGTCTAGATGGTTCCTTAAGGTATACAGGTGTTCATGGTATAACCTACTTGACGTCCTAGAGGAATTCTTGGCTCACGGAAACTTACGGAGATCTTAGCGAGAGAGTTCTAGTCCGTTAGGAGGAATACCTGATGGAGGGTTCTCACAACGTCAAGAAGAGTGTTGAAACAATTGCTCGGAGTTCTAGATGACTTCTAGAACAGCGGAGCAACAATAAACAGTGTTAAAACGTCGGTGTAAAACAAAAACAAGTAGTGTTTAATAAGTAAAAATCCATTTTTTTTCATAACTTTACGTAATTTCATTTAATTACCTAGTTATCAACATGGTGATAGCTAGTAACAATTTAGGTGTGTAATGTATAAAATCAAGAGAGATAATCAAGGGTACATGAGAGATCAATTAAATCTTACTTAAAAGATACCATCTTTAATTAACATGTAAATTCACTGTTAACATGTTTTAAACCTCGTACAGTCATTAACATCATGAAATCATGATTTTTAAGCACAATTTACGGGTGAAATAGGGTTTCTGGACACAGTCTGAACGTGGTCAGGGCGTTACCCGTGTTCAGAAGGCGGTCGGAATACCCACCGTAATAACCCGAAGTTAACGCGGGATGTCTGTGGGATGCGATTTGAACGAGGGGTATCGCGTACCGCGTTCAGATGGCGGGCTATACCATCACCATGTTCACCACACAGGGAACTTGAGATGATACTTGTGCATTAAAACGCTTAAATCTTGGTACATAAAGCATGAAAAATTGTTAAACTAGTTTTATGTCGAAAGCTAACTTACTCATGGATATATAGAAACAAGAAATTTGACAAGAGAACATAGATTGAAGATTCTTTGAGATGAAGAACAAGGGGTTCGGTTCATGAAGAAGCATGAACTTGAATGGCAAAATACTCACAATATACATGATAAAAATTGGGGAAAACGTGGAGATCATGTTTCTAGTATGGAGATTAGCCTATAGAGAGATTTAATTAGATTTAGCCCGTAAGAATACCTACCTTTGAGCAATTTGGAGACTTTAGGGCAAGAACGGGTTAGAACACCTTCTAGGGCTCCCCTTCCTTGCGAATTTTCCCTCCTCTTCAGGCTCCCTCTTATGTCCAGGAGATCCTCCAGGCAGCAATATGGTCGAGAAAGAGGGGAATTTGAGTCTATTTATAGGGATTCGGGTTTAGGAGTCCTAATACAACCCTAACTTGATTAAATGACGAATTTTCATGTTTATCTTTATCTCTTAAGTCTTCCAAGTTCTAATTAGGGTTGGATTGTGATGGAAAACTTGCTTTCCAAGTTGGATTAGGTCTTGAGCATGAATTTAAATCATTATCTAATATATTTAAGCTAATTTAGCCCAATTTATCTATAGGGCTAATGGGCATTACGAATTTATTAAGAATTTTCTATTTTATTATTATTTTATATTCTCCTTTGGCCCATTAACTCTTTTATGGACCATTATTTAAGCCCATTACTACTTTTTACTTATTGGATTTTATTTTAACTTATTTATTCTTTTCAGTTTTCATTTATTTATTTTCTATTAATTCAGGTTGCTATGGGGATTTTCTGTATCACTGCTGTTTTGTACTTAAGTTGGGTGGATACATGGCTTTGTGCCGCCCACCAACTATTTAATAAAGTTGATATTGTGTAATTTATAGATAACCACCTACTGGAATTCTGGGGTGAATCTAACAATAATCCATGTTATACGGCCACAGTTTTGTATTGTTTTACACTGTCTTTAGTAGATTTCATTTCTATGATTTATTTATTTTGGATCCAAAGTGGGTATAGACAATGAATGAGAAACTCGCAGCTCTTTGTGAGAATGGTACCTGGACTCTAGTGGACCTTCCCAAGGGACAACAATTGGATGGTTTGAAGTGGATCTTCAATAGTAAATTTCATGCAGATGGTTCTATTGAGCGCTACAAGGCACGGTTAGTCGCACAGGGATTTATTTAGATCTATGGTATAGTTTATTCAAAATTTTTGCGCCTGTTGTTTGTTTTAAATCTATGCGAATGGTATTAGCTCTTACGTCGCATTTTTCTTGGTCTCTTTATCAGCTGGATTTCAAAAATGCCTTCCTGAATGATAATTTGCAGGAAGAGCTATACATGGCACCCCTTCAGGACTTGATGTATGAGGGAGAGTATGTAAGCCGAATAAAGCTCTATATGGGTTGAAGCTATCACCTTGGGCATGGTTTGAGTGCTTTCACAAGGCTATGCTGAGTTTTGGCTACTCTCAAGGCAATTCTGCTCATACGCTTTTTAATAAATGGTGGGGTGGTAAGGTTGGTATCTTTGTAGTTTATGTGGATGATATGATCATCTCGTGTGATAATGAAGTGGAAGTTGAAACAAAAGCTCGCACAAGAATTTGAAGTCTAAAATGCTTCCTTGGAATTGAAGTAACTCATTCCCAACAAGGTATTTATATTTGTCAGATGAATATACCTTGGATTTGTTGGAGGAGATAGGAAAACTTGACTGCAAACCATGTGACACTCCAATTGAAGTCAATCATGGTGTGAATGACATCGATGGTGATATCATATCTGTGTCAAAATAAGGGAAGTATTAGATTGGTTGGTCACTTAATTTATGTGGGACTCACTCGCCCTGACTTGACATATGCTATCAGAGTAGCCAATCAGTACATGCATGCACTGAGAGTTCCACATTTGAAAGCGATTGAAAGGATACATCGTTAGATCAAGTCCTATCCTGGAAAATGACTTTTATTTGCACGAAAAAATAACTTGTTGATTGAAAGTTACTCTGATGTCGACTGAGTAGGTTTTGAAGATGACAGGAGATCAACTACTAGTTATTGCTTGTTTTTGGGAGGCAGTCTTGTTTCATGGAGAAGTAAGAAATAGAGTGTTTGTGCAAGGTCCAGTGCTGAAGCAAAATATTGTGCCATGACCAATTGTCTTACTGAGATGGTATGGCTGAACTTATTTTTAATGGACCTTGGTGTTCAGATTTGCCTACCAATGAAACTTTATTGTGACAACAAGGCCGTGATCAATATTGCAAATACTCCTGTCCTACATGATTGGACAAAAACATTGAAATTGATCGCCATTTCATCAGGAGAAAATTTGATTTTGGAGACATTTGTCCGCTGCATGTAAAGTTGTGGGATCAGGTTGCTGATATTTTTACAAAAATGGTGATCCATTGCTTAGTCTCAACATTGTTTACACAAGCTGAGTATGCTGGATGGCTATACTCAGCTTGAGGGGGAGTGTAGCAGCGGTGTATAGAGGGCCAGTTTAATCCCTTATTTTGTGTTTTTTCTTTAGTTAGTTAGTTATTAGGATAATTTTGTTACTTTTCCCTGTTTTAAGGGCTATACTTGTCCAGTTTGGAATTTTAGTTTGTAACTACCATAATTAATAGAAGTTGCAGGGTTAAGAGGGGCCGCAAGTCACTTTGAGAGGCGGGGTTGCTCCTTGTCCCTCTCCCTCTTTTCTCTTTGTCCTGTCAGATGGCATATTTTTCTCTTGGAAAATTAACAACAAAACAACAACAGTAACCTTGTGGACAAAGTGGGCAGATGTGAGCTACCAAAAATGTGGATGGATGCATGGAGGAAACAAATGCTATTTTGCCTCAAGGAGATGCTTCAGTAATAACCAACAAGGCCACATAGCTCAAGCCTGTACACTGATGAGTTGAGGCAGCATGTGGGGAAGCTTTGCTTAAGATGAGGGAAACCTTACCCCACCTTGCTAGTAGACACTAGGTGGCTGGGAACTTGCAAACCTCAACACAGAAATTCATTGGCAGCTGTATGATACTAAAGTAACTCATGTCATTACTCCCTGGGAAAGCTTGAATGACCATTTATAAAGGATACCTGTAACCGAAACCTCCCATGTGGAATTGAACTTCGGACCTCTACATTCCTTACGTGGAGTCACCCCAACCATTTTGCTATACAGCTGTCCCCACCTTTAAGGGAAGGTACAAGGCAAAAGACTCGGGCACGCGGATTTGTACTCATCAAGATAGAATTGTAGGCTTCCAATTCTCTAAACTAGAGTTGTAGGGAAGATATTTTTGCTTATCCTTGATTCTTGGGTAAGCATGTCACTTGTTTCAGGTGGTAGTCATTCGTTTATTTCAAGATAATGATCTTTACATAACTGTGGCATATATAATTCAAGGTGCACCTTGTGAACTGAAAGTGGAGACTTCTATAGGAGGATTTATGTTAGCTTTATATTAGCTGAAAGATGTAGATGTGTGTGAGAACCATTTTTTAACTTCTAAAATTTTATCTTTTAAAATTTATCTTTGGGATTGATTTATTTGGCTTTTATTTATTTACATGGACATGGTCTTATTTAGTTCGTTTGACCTCCCCCACTAACCTCGGTTAGTGTTAATTATATCAGCACAAAGGCTGAACACCCTTAATTAACCATCAGACAACCCCTTTGAAATAGAAGAGTGTAACTCATAATTGAATGAAATGAATTGTACATGAAAGAAAACAAAGTTGCCAGCATGCAATCTATTTTTTTTAATTTTTTTTTTGATATTTATTTCATTTTTTGATATTTAAATTTATTTTCTCATTTTTTGGCTATTTTAAAATCATTGATTTCATTTATTTAATTATTTTCGTCATTTATTTATTGGAATTATGATTATGTGAATTGGATTAATATTTTCATTTATTTATTTGATTTAAGGGATATTAACTTAGGGTGGGTCAAAAATGATATGAAACATGACTTGTTTGTTATTTTCAAGTTATAATAAATTAAATAACAATGTTTATGAAATATTTTATTAAGATTTGTCGAAAAATTAGTTGATTTTAATTAAGAAATTAACTGGTGAAGAGCATGAAATAAACGTGACACTACATGTAATTACACATATTGCACATGATTAAATAAGTGAAATTAGCCCAATAGGCTCATTAAGCATCACATGTAAAGATACATCAAAGGTCGGCCCATTAACCAGCATTAGGCCCATTAAGCATTAAGCATTAAGCATCATGGTCATTAATAAATCATGGCATAAAAGATACAAGTCCGGCCCAATAAGCAATTGTGGCCCAATAAGAAATTTTGGCCCAATGAAGAAGTCCAATGGACCTTGCTTAAGACTTGAGAAAATTAAAATTGTGCCTTGCACAATATTCTTTAGGGCTGCTTTGCAGACCCTTCTCCTAGACCGCCTTGCAGTCTTTCTCAGAGCCTTGCTCTGTTTTCAAGCTTCAAAAAATCCTCCTCCTAGCCTGGGGCGCCCCCCTCTGTTTTATAGTGGAAGGAGGAGAGACCACCACTGGGAGGTTTGAGTACCTCCACCGGGAGGTTTGCGTACCTCCATCGGGAGGTTTGAGTTGTAATTTTGCATTTTAGCCCCTAGTTATTTTCTTTCCTTTTTTCCTTGCCCTTTCCTTTCTCTCTTTTGCATTTCAGGGCTTAGGGCATCGGGAGAGAGAGGGGCCGCGAGAGAGAGGCGGCTGGGAGGGAGGAGGCACGCGACCTCCTCCTCCTCTCTTCTTCCTCTCTTGGTCTGCGGTGAGGAGGGGATAGCAACGGCGGCGGTGGCGGTTTGCAAGGGCGGCGGTGACGGCTCGCAAGGGCTGCAGCGGTGACGCCGGCGGCTGTGCAAGGTAGCAGCGGCGGCGGTGGGCAGAGCAGCAGCAGCGACCTTCAAAGGCGGCGATGGGCAGAGCAGCAGCGGCGGCGGCAAGCAGAGCAGCAGTGGCGACGGCAAGCAGAGGCAGCTGCGGCGGTTTCCAAGGGCAGCGGCGGCTGCTGCTTGGGGAGCCGGTGACAGCAGCAGCGGCTTGGGATGACGGCGGGGGCAGCCTGAGGCACTGGCGGCCACTACAGAAGCCTCCGGAAGCGGCAGTGGCAGGGGAAACCAACCTTAGCCGTGGCTGCTGGGGCTCTTGGTGGAGCCAGCGTTGGCCCCAAACAGGGCCAGCGGCGGTGGCAGTGGCCCTGAGGGCCTTTGCCGGCCATAAGAGAGGTAACCCCCCTTTTCTTTCCCCTTTTTTTTTTCTTTCTTCTTCTTCTTTGCTTCTCTACCTCTCTCTTTAGAGAGGGCTGGGCAAAATCCGGCTCAACAATGTGGAGACTGAAAGTTGAGATATGCTATCATTGGGATGGACTACTTGGAAAGGGACCATGCACATGTAGAATCGTAGATTATGTGAAGAAGAGAGTGTAGTTTGGAAGGGCAGGTGACAATTTTTCTGCCTTAATTTCTTCATCTATACCTTCAAGGTCCTTGTAGTTCAACATTGAAAGTTCATATTCGGCTACCTCATGGATATGAAGCATATTTAGCTGTGGTTTCAACTGGTGCCCCATTTGATGTCTTAATCCCATTGACTAGCACTAGTTTTGCATGTGTATTTTGCTGTTAATTAACTTGTTTTCTTATATGATGTCCAACTGCAATAGCACCTTGATAGAGTTCCATTTCTTTTGCTTGAAATTAAGTTATTTCTCCAGGCACTTAGAATTATGAATGCTAATCTCTAAAGTATTACCCATTTATTTGTAACCTTATACGGTATAACATTTGTGACCCTCATAGAATCGTCTATCATGCACTCTTATCCATAGAGACAATATTATATTTTGAAATATACAATTTTCTCTGTAAGTGCTGATGGTCACCTAACATGGAACTTTATGATTCAACATCAGGTCATAAATGTTCAAGTTCCCTTCTTGTTCAAGGTTGCTGTTGATTGGTTGTCAGCAACTATAGGCTCTGAAAGTTTAATGGCATCATTTGCTGATGCTAACTCTACTCTGCTGGCATTTTTTGTGAGCCCAGCAGCTGTTTTAGTTGGATATGGAATTGCACGGGCTGGGGCGTCTGCCTTTACTGGTATCTCACATGGAGTAATCCTTTAGTTCTTTACAGAAGCACTTCTAAGATTTTCTCTGAATGGACTTCTATTGCAGCTTTTCATGGTTTGAAAATCTCGTATTCTCTTGTATTCTGGCTAATTTGTGCATTTAATTTCCCCTTGGCAGAACTGCGGACTGTTGTGTTCTCTAAAGTAGCAGCTCGAGCAATTCGTACTGTTTCTAGGAGGGTATGACCTTATCCTGTATTTTGATTTGTTGTTTGCTATATATTTTCTCTACAGCATACCTTATTTGCAACTTTTTGTTAGTATGATCTTCTATCACTTCACAGAATGGGAGAAGGGGGAGAAAAGTGGAAAAAGCTTTCTCAAATATTCTTGCTCTTTATCTTTCATATTTTCAATCTTCCTACATTTTTTACTAATAAATTGATCTTTTTTATGTTTTCAGTGATGTACCACTTTACACATTATTATTACATAGTAGATTTGTATAACAGATGAACTGTAATCATGCATCATGGAAGTCTGCATCTGTTGGTCATTGCCGTCTTCTTGTTACTGTATATTGAAATATTCATATTTGGAATAATCAAAGTCCCGGTAGAATGGAGTAGGAATAACATCCCATATCATGAACTGTATAAGAACACAATGTTTATGAATAACAGGTGAGCTCTTTACTCTTTAAGTACATTTGGTGCATGAGCTAGGTCCACATCCATTATTCAGTAGCTCATGGTGCTGGACTATGTAGTCAGGTTCATCTGTAGTAAAACATAGTAAAATATTTACCAAACTCGTACTTGTCCATGTGCGCGCGTGTGTTGGTTCATCTGTAGTAAAACATAGTAAAATATTTACCAAACTCGTACTTGTCCATGTGCGTGCGTGTGTTGAGAGAGAGAGAGAGAGAGAGAGAGAGAGAGAGAGAGAGAGAGAGAGAGAGAGAAGAGAGAGAGAGAGAGAGAGATAGAGAGAGAGAGAGAGAAACCATGGAAAAAGTTATTGGATTGGCCTCGGCCGATCCTGATCCTGTCCGGAAAAAAACATCGTAAAATATTTACCAAATTTGTACTTGTCCACGTGTGTATGTGGGGGGAGAGAGAGAGAGACCATGGAAAAGAGTATCGGATCGGCTTCAGCTGATTCGGCTGATCTGTCAAAAGTTTAGCCAATCCTAGATCGGGCGGATTATAAAATATTTTTTTGAAAAAATATGAAAAATTCAGGATAAATCAGAAAAATAAGGAAAAATATGTCTTCAATATTTACACATATGTTTGTGATATATGTAATGATACATATATATTTATAATATATGAAAGCTTGTCTTATATTTACATTAATATATGATTGTATGTACATTAGGTGGGAAGAGGATTTGCGTTAGGTGTTAGGTTGACAGCCAGCAGTAAAAAATAATGTCAAATATTTACATGAATTTTGAACTAAATAGTCTTAATTGATGAGAGTATTGATGGTTTAAATGTTAAACTAGAAAGTTGGAGGCATGTCTTAGAGTTTAAAGGTTTTAAGATCAGTAGGAGCAAGTCAGAGTTTATGCATTGTAATTATAGTAATGAGAGGATGTTACAGAAAGATATGGTTCTAATTGATGGACAAAATATTCCTAATAGTAGTAGCTTTCGATACTTAGGGTCTATCATCCAAGAGAAATGGAGAGATTTATGACGTTGTTACACACAAAACTAAGGCATGTTTGTTAAAATGGAGAACAAGAGAAGTGCATCAGGAGTCCTCTGCGATCGTCGTATATCCATGAAACTTAAATGGAAGTTTTATAGAATGGCTGTGAGACTTGCTTTGTTATATGATATCGAGTGTTGGGCAATACTTAAGGAATATATTAACAAAATGTGTGTAGTAGAGATGAGGATGCTGAGATGGATATGTGGTATGACTAAGAAAGATAAGACTGAGAATGTGCGCTTCTGTGATGACTTGGAGATAGCTCTAATTGATAGGAAAATGAGAGAAAATAGACCCAGGTGGTTTAGGCGCGTGCATCATCGCCCTAACTCGGCGCCAATTAGAGGATGTGACCAATTCTTAGTGGATACTAATAAGAGAGCTAGGGGAAGGCCTAAAATGAGATAATGCAATGTTTTTAGGAAGGACTTAGACTTCTTGGCTTTAAACACGAATATAACATTTGATAGAAATTTTTGGCAGAAAATGATTATGTAGCTGACCCCAAATAAGGAGATAAGACTCTGATGATGAAGATGATTGTATGTACATTAACACATATATATATATATATATATAAAGTGTTTGTTAATATGATATATATACACTATAAAGATATACATATTAATTATGTCTGTACTCTAATACATCTGTATATATATATATTTTGAAACATGTGTAGTACCACAAATTATATAGATAGAAAGAAAAGGATGTACAAGTGTATAGGTAGACACAACAAAAAACTATACAATAGGAAACCCTTTCCAAAAGGTGACAAACCATCTTAACTCCCTAGACGCAGAAAGAACGAGGAGTTATGACCCTCCATTGCACACGAATGTTTAGCCTAAAAAGAAACTCTCTCTCTAATGAAAGCAAAAAACTTTTCCTCTTACCACTTTTCTCTTCTGATTATTCTACTATTTTTTTCTTTCCACAAGGCTCAGAGAGTAGCATGCGGGATGAGCCACCACACTAAGTTATCTCCCTTAAGCGTCCAATGTTGGTGCCACCTAAAAAGTTGATGACCCGACAAAATGAGGTAGAGGTTGCTGGATCCATGGATGGCAAAATCGGTCGACTCGGATTGGAATCAGTCGATTTGAGTCAGAATGGTCTATGTCAATCCGATTTTTTTTTTTTTTTTTTTGGGGGGGGGGGATGTCGACCCACCCACGATGTAAGGTGGAATCGGACTAGATGGACCCGAATTGGACAGAATCGGACTGGATCGGCTCGATCCAGTTCGATTCCGCACGATCCACCCCGATTTCACCCGCTGTAGCCCGATTCCGATCTAGTTCGATTCCATTCCGATCCAGTTCGATTCCACAATCCACCCCTATTTCACCCGCTGTATCCCAATTCTTTCCACTTAGTAAATGTTATATTTGTAGTTTCATTTACTTAAGATATTACATGTAAATAAGAAAGTACCTCCATTTGAATCCAATAAAAATATCTAAAAAATCATCTCTCTTACCAATAACAAGTCAACTCTCTCAAAATAACGTCTCTCTAATCCCTCTATTTAAAAATTTCATAATTCAAATCAAAAGTCAAATGTGTATATGACTTCTCTAAGGGAGCCACTCTCTTACTGACAACAACTAAGTTGAATTATGAAAGTTTTAGATAGAGGGATTAGAGAGATGCTATTTTGATGGAATCATCAAAATCACGATTTTCTTCTTGGATGGGAATGTTGACTTTTTATTGGTATGAGATATGATTTTAGGATATTTTTAATTTTTTATTGGATTCAAATGGGGGTACTTCTTTATTTACATGTAATATCTTAAGTAAATGAAACTACAAATGCTAACAGTTACTTACATTAATCCATGCCTCGAGGGGATGTTAAGTAAACTACAATTTCTCATTAATCCAATTTATTTACATTCAAATGCATGTACATGATAAGAATTGAATTTCATTGTGTTTGTATTCATTGAATGTTGTATGTGTTTTCATAATTTTCAGATTTTTTTTTTTGATTTTTCTAAATTTTCTCTGATTTTTTCTTCATTCTTTACAATTTTTCTTTATTTTTTAACCTGGCCGATCCTAGATCGGCTAGATTCCTATGGAATCGAGCTGATCCTACGATCTGACCCGACTCGGATCGAGGTTGGCTGGGTTCGATCCAGCACCCCGATCCGACTTTGCCATCCATGCTGGATACAATGACCAATGAAAGACCAGAGCCCCTTAGAATAGGTCCAAATTGTGATAGGTGGCTCAAATCCTCCTCTTCATCCCTTGTTGGACGCGGAAATTTTCTTTGGGGAAAAATATAGATTTTGCCCATGGAAGCTTTTTTGTATGTGCGTAGGCGTGCCAATCTGTTATACAAACAAAAGATTTGAAATCCGCTTGATGCGGGGAATTCACATATCCATTTATTGGATGATTGCGCCAATATTTGGGATATTTCTTCCGCATTTTTATTTGATCAGGTCATTAGGGTTTCGTGTGTTGGACCCTTTCCCCACCGACCGGAGTCGATGTTAATTTACATCGGATTGAATCCAAACACCTTTGATAATAATGTCGAGATTCATCTTTGGCTCAAAGTCCAAAGAATTTGAGAAGATGTAATTTGGATCACAATTTGGTCTTTCGAGACCATTATACTTGGTCCCGATTATATAATTGGGTCTTCAAGATTGTAGTCCATCGCAGTCGGACTCCTTGAATTTGCTTCTGCCTACATTTGATTTGCTTTATGGTCATAATCACTTTTTGATTGTGATCCGACCTTTGGAGTTGACTTGATGTCTATAAAGAGCATTTTCGCACAAAACAGAGTATTTGTATATCTTTTAACCCTTCCTGGGTTTTACTGCAACTTTTATCCTTTCTGAGTATTTCTGTAATTTCTTCCCCTCGATGGATATTCCTTTAATTTGGCATCATTTTTGGGCAATTTTGCCATTTCTTGGCATTCCCAAATATTTTCGCCATTTTTTGACTTTTCAGGTGTTTCGGCCACTTCTTGGCTTTCTCGAGCTTCTATGCCATCTTTTGAATTGTTTGGGCACTTCTTGTCATCTCTTGACTTTCCTAGGCATTTCATGGCCTTCCTGGCTTTTCCGTCGCTTCTTGTTGAGCTTTTTCTCGCCATTCTCTGCTTTTAGCCATAAGCCGAACTCAAGAGAGAACATGCCACTTTAGGGAAGCGACTTGGGTTCGGCTCCACCGTACCGTGCAAATGGCATAAAACACAAGGCATACTAGGTATCAGTAGACATGACCAGAGAACTAAAAACTTGGCCGATGTTATCTTTTGAAGAAATATTTAGACAACATTGTATTTGAGCCTTTTTCAGGACTTCTCCATAATTTTTGTCCTTTTGGAGAACTTTTCTATATCTTCTGCCCTTTTAGGGACTTTTATGTAATTTTCCTACTTAACGGGGGCTCTTGTGGAATTTTCCATGAACATGAATTCCCTCTTTAAAGGGTCTTTCATGAGAGCTGCTTGAAAAGCTTGACAGTATACCCGCTTGAGTTTTGAGTATTCGAAGCAAGGTTTGTCAAGGCGAATCGGATCAGCCTGATTCGGCCGATTCGGATCGAATCAGGGGAGATCCGATCCATGATTCGGTTGATCCGATCCGATTCGCATGGGTACATACATACATACATACCCTTTCTTCCCCTTTCTTCTTCATACTTATTTACCTGAATATCATTTAAGTAAATGTTAGTATTCATTTACTTAAGATATTATATGTAAATAAGGAAGTACCCCCCATTTGAATCCAATAAAAATATCAAAAAAATTATATCTCTTACCAATAAATAGTCAACTCTCCCATCGAAGAAGAAAATCACGATTTCGGTGATTTTAGCGAAATGCTAACTTTCTAATCTCTCATAATTTAGCCTATCTAAAAATTTGATAATTCAAATAAACCACATGGAGCACTAAAAATCCAAAGTCCGGTAAAAGAAGTCAAACGTGCATGTGACTTCTCCAAAGGAGCCACTCTCCTACTGACAACACTTGGTCTGTTTGAGACCTCTCAAGATTTGGTCAAACCTAACCTCTCAACATTTACTTCAATGATATTTAGGTAAATAAGTATGAAGAAGAAACCGTGTTTCGCATGGGTAATATACACATATCTATATATATACATATATATTATGTGTTATATTATATATATAATAATAATAATAATAATAATCCTATGCGAATCAGACCGATTCGCTCCGATTCCATGCGAATCGGATCGAATCAGGGCGAACCCGATTTGATCCGAATCGCTGCTCCAGCAAACCATGATTCGAAGTACTCGAGTGTCTTGAAATTTACCCCATGACCTTTGTATGGTTTCTACAAGGGGATAAATATATATGAACGTGCCTCGAGCAAAGTCCCTGCATAGAGATGCTTGAACATATGCTCGTGCCTTGGGCAGAATCTCTGCTTGGGCAGAGCCTCCCTATAGAGGTACGCACATATGAGCATTTAAACATTTTATCCTCGTGGAGTCCAGCTCGACATGGCGGTTTGCACATGAACATTATATGAACATATGATCGTGCCTCGGGCAGAATCTCCGCTTCGGCAGTCTCCATAGTCTTCTTATGGAGGTACGCACATATGAACATATAAACATTTTATCCTCATGGAGTCCAGCTCTACATGGAGGCGAACATATATAATCGTATCTCGGGTAGAGTCTCCCCATGGAGGTACGCACATATGAACATATCATCCTCATACAATCTAGCTCGACATGAGAGGAAGAAATGAGCATGTGAGTGTTTAAATATTTTATCTTCATGGAGTCCCATTCAGCATGGAAAATATTTAAACACATGAATACATGAACATATAACATTTTTACTTCCATAGTGTCTCGCTCAACATGGAGATATTAATATGAATAGTTAGATTCATCCCCGTGGAGTTCCGCTCAACATGGGGGGGGGGTATACACGGGGGTTTTACAGTCGGACATGTTGTGACCGTGGTTTTTTTCTGAATGTTGAGGATGATATTTCTTTTTAGGTGATAGTAATGTAGCATCGTGGCCGTTCAAATCCGAGTTTAATGGTTAGAGTGTGGTGTTTTTGGCTAATATGTGGCCATTAGGCCTAAGTTGTGGCCTTCGTGCGTTGTGTGAGTGTCGTGGGCTGGAGCTTGGGGCCCATAGAGCCCACTAGTTCTCTGGTTGAGAACATGACGTGGGTGTATGTCTCGTTCTGAATGCGTCCCTCACCTGCGTCGCGTTCTCCGCACCGTCTTTCTGACACATGGCGCTTTGGGTTCCGGAAGGCGACGTCCAGGTCCATCGTGTTTTGAACGCGACGGCATGCTATGTCGCATTATTGCTGTTGAGTTGTTTAAATGCAGTTTATGGCCAGACAGAGAAGGGGAAGCTCTGTCCGGCCAGAGGAGGAGGCTTTAGTGACGTTTTTGGTTTCAACTTGTAGGTGGCTGGTTTGGCGCGGTTTCCAAGCGAGGAGGGCGTCCGAAGCGTGGAAACGCCGGCGATGTGGCGTTCTTCGTGTTCTTCGCGTTGGTAGGGAGACTTCCCTTTCATTTTGTATTATTTGAATGGTTTAAGGTTTGTAAATCATGATATAGTGGTGAGGTGTTATGCACTTTTCGTTTTAAAGGTCTAAACTCTAGTTTAAATTGGGTTTGAATTGATTTCTAGAGGAAGAAGATAGGTTCGGCCGCCTGCCTGATAAGGTGATGGGTCGAGCCGTCGCGTTCTTAACGCGACTATTTTCCTGTCGCGTTCTAGTTGTGAACGCGTCGCTTTGGTCTGTCACGTTTAGGTGTATCGATTGGTGTTACGATTACCAATTGACATGATGGCGACGTGTCGGGCCGCCGCGTTCATGTCATGGCACCAGGCCTTGTCGCATTCTTCTTGTGATCCGACTGGTCGGGTCGTCTCGTTCTTAACATGACAGTTGACCCCGTTGTGTTCTTCTTTTCGAGGTGTGTTATGTGGTTTTAGGCAATGAGAGTCCTGTGTGGACTTAGCCTTGGTTATTTAATGTTGATTTAAACTGTTTAAGCATGGTTAATGGTAGTAAAGCATGACTTAGGGTTAATGGTTCAGATTGTGGTTAGTTAGTTATTTATGTTTATCATGTAATGGTGTTCAACATGTAAGAGGTATCCAGTTATTTGTTTAACGATAGTATTTGTATACAGTTGAGTTAGGTGTTATACGATAACCCATGATGAATAATCATGGTACACCGTGGTATATGAATGAATGATTTAAATGTATGTTAGGTATGCAACGTGGTTGGTATGTTTGGCGAGTTTAGTGGTTCGACGCTTATTTCGGAATGCCTCTCTAGTCGGGTACCCTAGGTTCTTTGTGAATCAGACACGTTATGCTCTGTGTTTGTCCCGGTGCTGTGTGTACTGTCGAGGTCTGTGCCGTCTTCTTGGACACCCTCACTCGTTTGTTTGTTGAGTAGTTCGTTCGGGTGAGGGAAAGATGACAGTGGGGCAGCGACTTGTGGTGCGCGAGTGTTCTCTGTTCGGTCGCTTGTAGCGTGCTCGTAGTTGGGGGACGAACACCAGTAGACATACTAGTCCCCAGCTAGTCCCGTGTTTCCACTTGCCTCACTCTACGGGCTCCGGAACCCGTAGAGGTGTGTCAGACGTGGGTCTGCAGCACGTGTTGCTGCAAAGTGGCGTTGGTTGGTCTCCACAGTTCTTTGACTTATGCAGTGTTGTGGTGGAGCCGCAGTTGGACTTTCTATCCGTGGCTGCGAGACTGAGAGGTGGTTCTCGTGTTTGTTAGACTGGGTTGGATATTGGCGTCATGAACCAGTAGTCTTTATCCAAGTGGTGGCATCGTTCCTTCTGACTCGGTTCTAGCAGTGTGGTTGTGAGTTGTGCTACTGGTTGTAGTGTTTACCGATTATAGTTTCTTACTCGTTGGTTGCACAAGGCTTCTAGTTGCGCAATGATACGGTTGTGGTTCTGTTGTGGTACCTTCTGTTTCAGGTACCTTTACCCTTCTTAGGTAGCTGGTCGTTGTGGCATGTCGTGTGTCGGTTTTAGGTGTTGTTGTGGAGCTGTGCTCTATAGAAGTCGTATTGTGTGACCTTCTACTTGTCGTATTTTTACCCTTCTGTGGGTAGCCTTTCGGTGTGTTTTATTATTCTAATGTGTGGTGGTTTGCCTGTGTGGCTCGTGGCTTACTCGTTTCGGTTACAGTAGTGAACTGATTTTTTGCACTAGTCCTGTTGTTCCTTTTATTTTCCGTGAATTGTGTTAGCTAGTGTGTTTATGTTTAAATGTAATTTAATTATGTTTATTGCGAGCATGTCTTTACTTCAGTAGTTCTACTGTCAGTGTTACCACTGAGACCCTGAGTGGTGGAGGTGTTACTCCTTTGTGCAGTTTCTCTTTTTGAGAGGTCCCTGCTGAGCCTGTGACTTTTTGAGGCTCACTCCCTTACAACTCTTTTCAGGTGTTAGTAACGTGCTTGGTTTGTAGAGGCGTTGTGGCGGACTTGTACCACCAGTAGATGAGCTGTAGTTGTTTTGTAAGCTTTTATTCTCTCAGGATATGACTCAGGTAATTGTATCTTTCTCTTGGATATGTAATAATGTATTGGGATAGTATAATTTTTTTAACGTAAATGAGTATGAATACTTGTACTTTCTTGTATCTTATATTTTTGTGGTTATCTTTTATATTCTTACTGGACACGTGTGTGAGCTATCCCTTGCGAGACTTTGGTCTATTCGCGAGAGGTGGGTCTAGATATGGAGTCTTATTGGGCATAAATATCCAGGGTCACTACAGAGGGTCCTTCAGGGTAGGGGCTTCCCTTCCCGGAGGGGCTTTTCCCTCCTTGGCTTTTCCTTATATATATATATATGTATATATATACATATATATACATATTTATTTAATGGCCCCAATGGCCAATTTTGGGGTCCAACATCCCCACGGAGATAAGAATGTTGGAACGTGTGGTACAAATATATATGTATATGATCATATATATTGTATACATACATGAATGTGTAAATTTATATATGTAATACATATATCATAAACACATGTATAATCCAATGCGCAGGTTTATCCCTTTGCTTTGCAAATTAAAATTTTCTTCCAATGGGTGTTGCCTTCTTGAAACCGTCGCAAGAGACATTGCCCTCTTGACCCTTGTGACCTGACCGCTTAGGTTGATCAGCGCGACTGACCACATAGGTTGATCCACGTGTGCGTATCGGGGGGTCAAGGGGGCAGCGCCCGTAGAAATAAAATTTTAATTTGCAAAGCAAAAGGACATACTTGCGCATTGGAATATACATGTGTGTACGATATATATAATTATATATATAAATTTGCACATTCACATATGTATACAGTATATATGTAATCATACATATATATATATATCTATATCTATTAATGTACAAACATAATTAATATGTATATCTTTATAGTGTATATATCATATTAATAAATACTTTATACATATATATGTGTGTTAATATATATACAATCACACATTAATATAAATATAATAATAATGTATACTTTATATATATATATAATTTGTGTGGCAAAATTTGGTCAGAATTTTGTCGATCCATGGGGTTATGACCCCCGACTCCCCCCCTCAAATAGGATAGGCCTAGGCCGATCCGATACAGAATTGGCTGATCCGGATCGGCCGATTCCACATTCTATGAGAGAGACTCGATTTGCTGTCATCACAAAGCTCTATAGAGCATGTTGGTGTCACTATTGTTGTCGATCGATCGATCAATCGAGAGAGAGAGAGATGTACACAAGGAATGGCTTAGTGGTTAGTGCTATGGAATATAAAATCGATAGATCTAGATCGGGATTGACCAATTTTGGATCAAATCGGCCTAGGTCGATCTAATTCCATGGGGGAAGCCTCTAGAACATTTAAATTCCATCTGAATTGGCTTGGACCAGATCAACCTAGATCAGCCGATCCTAGGCCGATTCTGCCACACATTTTTTTTATTATATACATTAATTAATACATGTATTAAACCCATGGTTTGACGTATCGCCGATTCGGGGCGAATCGGATCCGCCCTGATGCGATCCGATTCGCCCAGAATCGAGGCGAATCGGGTCCGATTCGCATGATTATTATATATATATATATATGATATTTATGTATGTGTGTCAGGCAGGGTTGTGAGGAGTCAGGATCCTCTTCAGGCAGGGTTGTCAGGATCTTCTTATTTACCTGAATATCATTTAAGTAAATGTTATAATTTATTGTTTCATTTACTTAAGATATTACATGTAAATAAGGAAGTACCCCCCATTTGAATCCAATAAAAATATCAAAAAAATCATATCTCTTACCAATAAAAAGTCAACTCTCCCACTGAAGAAGAAAATCGCGATTTCGATGATTTTAGCGAGATGCTAACTTTTTAATCTCTCATAATTTGGTCTATCTAAAAATTTGATAATTCAAATAAACTATATAGAACACTAAAAATCCAAAGTCCGGTAAAAAAAGTCAAACGTGCATGTGACTTCTCCAAGGGAGCTGCTCTCCTACTGACAACACTTAGTCTGCTCGAGGCATCTTAGGATTTGGTCAAACTTAAGCTATCATCACCTAAACTCATGAGATTTTTCACTTTCTAATTGTGAGAAACTAGAAAGTGACAATTCTCATGAGTTTGAATGATGATAGTTTAGGTTTGACCAAATCCTAAGATGCCTCGAGCAGACTAAGTGTTGTCAGTAGGAGAGTAGCTCCCTTGGAGAAGTCACATGCACGTTTGACTTTTTTTACCGGACTTTGGATTTTTAGTGTTCTATATGGTTTATTTGAATTATCAAATTTTTAGATAGACCAAATTATGAGAGATTAAAAAGTTAGCATTTCGCTAAAATCATCGAAATCGTGATTTTCTTCTTCGGTGGGAGAGTTGACTTTTTATTGGTAAGAGATATGATTTTTTTGATATTTTTATTGGATTCAAATGGGGGGTACTTCCTTATTTACATGTAATATCTTAAGTAAATGAAATTCAGGTAAATAAGAGGATCCTGACAACCCTGCCTGAAGAGAATCCTGACTCCTCACAACCCTGCCTGACACACATACATAAATATCATATATATATATATAATAATCATGCGAATCGGACCCGATTCGCCTCGATTCTGGGCGAATCAGGGATCGCATCGTGGCGGATCGGGGAATCGGATCGGATCGCATCGGATCCATTCGATTCGCGGCCGGGCGGCGGATCCATGCGGATCACAACTCGGCCCGCCCCTGATCCGCTCCGATTCGGGGGAATCGGGCCGATTCGCCCCGCCATGACAAACCATGATTAAACCATTATTTCACATATATAAATTAATACATATGTATATCTACACACAAATTAATGTCTAATATGATTGTGTACATTAATTTATATATTTATGTATAATTGTATATTAGTACACAAAGGCATATAGACATATATATGACATACATACATATATATATATATATATGATTACATATTCAAAATATATATATATATATATATATATATCTATTTTGTATATGTATACATTCAATGCCATATATATATGCATTAACTATATATATGTGTATATTGTTATTATATTTACATTAATATATGATTGTACGTATATTAACACACACACATGTATATATCTATATGTATAAAGTGTTCATCAATATGATATATATGTATAAAGTGCTTCATATTCCAACACTATTCACAATCATTAGATTGTGATGTATGTATACCTTATACATTTATAAGGACATGCATATTAATTTGTTTGTACATTAATATGGTTTGTATAGTGTATGATTACGTATATATTGTATATTTATATATATTAATGGATAAATTTATGAGTATGATTACCTATATCATAAATATATGTGTAAATATTGAAGATATATTTTTTCGTGATGTTTTTCTTCTGATTTTCCCTATTGTTTTTCAAACAAAACTGTTTTTTAATGGTTGGCTAGACTTCCTGAGGATTGGCTAGATCGGCCAATCTGATCTCGGATCGGCCTAGGCCGATTTGATTATGTATTCCATAGTTAGTGCCCTCTGCTGTACATTACAAAACTTTATAGAGCATGGTTAGCCATATTGCATCGTACCGAGTGCCTGAGGTTTTACAGTCCCAGGCACTGTCAGTCTGGTATGGCCCCTCTAAAACCAAGGTCCTGGGCATCTATCTCTAAAACCCTGGAGAAGACGTGCTCCCCCTTGTGGAACAGGTCGAGGAACGAGATCAGCACGATGGGGGCATCTTTGCGGGGAGGCTCTCCTCGAAGGGGTCGGGGAAGGGAATGCATCGGAGAAGGAGCGATGGGAGGTGGGAAAGGATGGGAGGAGGTCCCGGAAGCGGGGGTGGTGGAGCCCTAGAGGGAAAAGTGCCATTGAAGCTCGGGAGTTGCATGACGAGGACACTCTCTGAAGCTGCAGACACCAACCTGAGGCCGATGACGACGCCGAGGATAGTCATGGAGAATAGTAAACTAAAAAAACAGCCGCGATCATAGTGTTTGCTGTGCCCGAAGAATGAAACTGGTTAACTCGAATGGATGGAACAGTTCTAGGAGGAGAAAAAGGTGAATGAATCAAGTCAGGGGCAGATGGTTAGCTAGGAAGAATGTGACATGCATTGAAGAATAAGAAGAGAAAAATGCCACTAACAAACATCAGGTGACTAAAGGGGGAGAGTGGATGGAGAACACAGGGCGGTTACTCTAGCAATGGCAAGGTAAGTGTGGATTAAAACAGTGGGAAAACAACAGGGGAAAAACTTCAGATGAAGATCAGGTGAGCAGGTACTGGCATACTCCGCCTCTTGATTGTGAAGTTTGCAAGCTTAATACGAGCAAATTACACGGTTCTATCATCGCCATTGTTGCTACCAGATCTTTTGTTGAATACAAATATACAACTCATCTCCCAAGGAGAGTTGTCAAGATGGGTTCGAGAAGAGTTTTGTTGCATGGGTTCTCATTAACTTGGCTGCTGTTGGACCCCGAAAATTTACAATGGGCATCTATACAGGAATGCCGAAAAATACTCATACTGATCCAATAGTTACTTAAATAATATTGGGTCTGGGTTTTTTTAAGTCGAGAAAAGATTTATTATGAAGGCCGACATCAAATCCTTCAACGAAGTACAAGTTTAAGAAGAATGACGCTTCGAATAAGAAGATTGTTTCAAAAAATCTTCGACGACACGAGGTCAACAAGATCAAATGTTCGAAGAAGATTACAACTTCAAAACCACTTGCAAGGGGAAGCACCAAGCACTTGCAAAGGCAAAACACAAGCAGCTCTTCGTCCGGAGATCGCTGAGAAATGAAGTCCAAGGGTCTTCACGAAGGGCACCAGATAAGGTCCGGAGGGGGTTATATAGGAAAAATCAAAGAGGAGAAGTCCCCTCCAGGTAGGGAAAACCCCTACCTGGAGAGACCCCCTCTCCGAATAGGGGGGAGGGGCTTCCCCCTCTCCGGGAAGGGAGACCCCCTACTGGAGAGGGGGGGCTCTCCGGTAGGGAGCCCCCCTATCCGGAGAGATCCCTCTCTGGGTAAGGAAGCTCCTTACCCGGAGAGGGGTCTCTTCGATAGAGGGGCCTTCCCCTCTCTGGGTAAGGAAAACCCTTACCCGAAGAAATGGGGGGGGGGGGGGGGCTCTCTGGGTAGGGAGCCCCACCCAGAGAGACCCCTCTCTGAAAGAGGGGCCTCCCCCTCTTTGGGTAAGGAAGCCACTACCCGGAGAGGGGGGCTCTCCGGGTAGTTCTCTCTCCTCACCCTTTCCGAATAGTTCTCTCTCTTCCTCCTCTCATTTAAACAGGGGGAAACTTTTATAAATACCCTATATAGCCGGACGACCAACTCGTCGAAAATCTTTGGGGGGGGGTGGGGATTTTTGAAGGGTCGGAGATTTGAAAAATGGGAAGATCTTGTTGAAGAAAAATCTTGCTCGTGTTCAGCGTGAAGGCATTCGTCCCCGGCAAGCCAAGGTCGTCCCTCCAGACTGTAAAACCTTTGTGTAAATCCTCCCCCATGTCGAGCTAGACTCCATTGGGGGGGTTTAAAATTTAAACATACATGTTTATATCTCCATGTCGAGCGAGATTCCATGGAGATGAAATGTCATGTGTTCATGCATTCATGTGTTCTAATGTTTAAATATTTTCCATGTTGAGCGAGTCTCTATGGGTATAAAATATTTAAACTTGTTCGTGTTTATTTTCCATGTTGAGCGAGTCTCCATGGATGTAAAATATTTAAATGTGATCATGTGTTCCCATGTTCAAATATTTTCTATGTTGAGCGAGTCTCCATAGATATAAAATATTTAAACATGTTTGTGTTTATCTCCCTCATGTCGAGCAAGACTCCAAGAGGGTAAAAATGTTTTTGTGTTCATATATGCATGCCTCCACAAGGGGACTCTGGCCAAGCAGGGATTCTGCCTAAAGCAAGGTTTTGCACGGCGGAGCGAATCGGCTTGATTTGGCCGTATCGGACCAAATCAGCACCGTCCCGATTCCTGATTCGCGTGATACGCCCAGCCGGTCGCGGACTGGGCGAATCGACTGGATTCGATCCGACCCGATTCGATTCGCCGGATCTGCCACGATCCGAAACGTCGACACCCTTTTAGCGTCGACCGACGCCCTGCGAATCGGGACTGTGCAGTCCCGATTCGCAGGGTGTCTTGCTGGAAGCCCTTCTTTCCTTGATTTTCCCCCCTTTTCCCTCAAGGAAACCCCAGATCTACACTCCAGGAGACCTAAGGAGGCTTCCTACGTGGATTTGAAGGTGCTTGGAGGCGTTCTTGGGCTGTTTTCATTCCTCTCTTCACCCATTTCACTGTTTTCAAGGTAACCCACCATGTATCTTTCATGTTTTGATTTTTTTTGTTGATGTATAGGAAATATATTCATGGGAAATGATGTTGCAAGTGATTAGTGTTCACTTGCAACCATTTCTCCCTTCTATAATTTTTTCATATAGATTTGGCCATTTTCTTCAAATTTTGTATTTATGAAATTTCTTCACATTTCAAAATTTCTGAAATTATTAAAAAAAAGAACAAAAATTGCAAGCTATGTACATTTCATAGCAAAGCAACTTACAACATCTAATGTGTTGTTAGAAATTGTTTGTATGTGAAACCAACATAAATTGTTTTTTTTTCCTGAAATTTAATGATTATTTATTTTACGTAGATGGCACCGAAGAAAGGCAATAGTGAGGATATTGGGTGGCAACATGGGACTACATTGGGCAGTAGGTACAATTACAAGTGCAACTACTGCGGCCATACGGGACAAGGAGGTGGCGTCTCTCGCCTAAAGAAGCATCTTGCAGGTGGGCGGCTTGTACGGTACAATGATGTGCAAGGTTGCAAATCGGTGCCTGCTGAAGTGAAACGGCTCATGATTGAACACTTGAAGTGTAACGCCCCGACGCGGAATATCAGAGCGATATTACAGTTATTAAATAGTACAGAACGAGGAAATAAATAACAAACCATTGCACAAATGAGAATAATATCAAATAACACCAATTTCATTAATAATCAATCAAATATCCATTACATCCATCTATCAGAGTCATAACTAGGGCCCAGAGTACTTTATTGAAATCCAAACTATTACATAACGACTAACTGACTCATAACTATACTAACTAACTACTAAAGCACGGTTTGCTGAAACTGGTCACTCTTGGACATCGTCCTCGTACCCATCCTCGTGAGTGTGGTCACCATCCGACTCACTTGAACACATAAATAAAATACGCAGGATGAGCGAATAACGCCCAGTAGGACTTAATATCTCATAAGAACAAGCATGTTTTAAATAATTAATGTCTTAACTGGCAGGGTAACTAAAGAATATGGTCATGTAGAGCAAGTAACGATAACAAGAGAGCAATAGCACTGGTATAGTGATAATAGCACAACGAGAACGATAATAGAATGACCATGTAACGATAATAGCACTTGTATAGCACTTGAATAGATAGCACTTTGATTGTCAATGATTAATTGTTATAGTATTAAATGGCACTGGATGCATGCCGTACACATCCTGATCATGTAACCCTTGTAAGGAAATGACACTCTTCGGGCGCTCTCCCCAGGACCAGACCGGGCCCTATTGTACTGGCATATTACACTTGTTTGTTATTATAGACAATCAATTTATCGCCAAATAAAGTACCAAGAATAGAGGAGAGCAATAGACGAAATAGATGAGAGTATGGAGTGAACATGAACAGATAAGAGTAACGAGATAGTAGATGAGATAAGGGTATAATCGTAAAACGTCGTTAAACCACGATAGTAACAGTTGCACAGCACCATGTCGGTTACCGGTAGTCTGGTAGAAGTCACCACCGCCCACTAGCCGTGCCGTGAACACGGGCCAGATGGTCCGGCGTGATCCCAAGGTAAGAGAGAACACACTAAGGCCGTTTGGATCATGCTGATCCCTAGGGGTGTAACGGGTTTTAGGGTACAACCAGCTCGTCGGCTAAGGATGTGTGCCAAAGCCAAGAAGACTTATGGAGGCCTTGACAAGGATTCCCTGGTCCAGTCAAGAGTCTTCCCGGTGGAGAGGTGGTCCATGCCAAGAGAAGGTGTGTAGAAACTAGGGTCCGTCGTGCCTCGAGTGCTCGAAGGCCGAGGGAAGCGGTAACGGTGTATAAAACGCGTGAATAAAACGAAGACAAGTATAATTAATTAAATAATAAATTTAGTAATTAATTTCACTTAATTACCAGATACGTTATTGAGTAATTTAATAGGGCTTATTGGAAAATATGATGGTTAAGTGTGTGCAAGTGTAAGAAATCAAGAGAGCATAATGGATTGTGCATATAGCTTTTAAATTAATTATATTTATATAATTATTGCCCATTAAATAATTATTCAGATCGAATTATTCATAACATTGTTTAATTGAGGCTAAACAATGGCTAAATGACAATTAGAGCAGGGGTATATAAGCAATTTCGGGTTCTGGCTGTATTTCTGAGAACGCGACGGGGGTGCCCGTCGCGATTCAAGTCGCGACGGTGCGGTCTGGCGCGACAATCGAACCGGCCGGCCTGGCCCGGTTTGGGGGTGAGAACGCGACGGCGCGGGCCGTCGCGTTCATATCGCGACGGTCTGGCCGACCGCGACCCCTTTGAGGTCGCGACGGATCAGGCCGTCGCGACTTCAGAGGTGCGGCCCAACCCAGAAAAGGGGGTTTTCCCTTTTTGGAGTTCGGTCCTTCCCTCCCAATCATGCTACAGGGTATTTCAAAATTCTATATAAATCGCACAGTGATCTAAAAATCTTGAAACCAGTTTTAATCGAAAGAGGACATGGTGATCTATCACTGGTAATGATTAATTTGAAAACAATCATGTATAGGGCATGCTTTGACTATGTTACTTTTCGTTAACCTAAACATGCACAGTCAAAGATCAACGAATTAATTAGCGATGGATACATGATGAAAATTAGAAAAACTAGGGGCGTTTGAAAGCCAACAACACGTAGTATTTATGAGAATATTCGCATGGCATGGGATCATGTACATGCATGGATTGAAGGCAATGATGTAGGTTTGGGTACATGGAGATAACAAGGTTTCACAGAATTAATTCTCTTTCATGGATGAACGAAAAATGGCAAAACCAGAGGGCTTTCAAAGAGGATCATGAAGGCTACCTAGGGTTAAAGTTTCACGAGTTTAGCTTGAGAGATTGCCTATCTTTCGTTGGAGTAAAGAAACTAGGGTTGATGACAAAATAGAAAGACAAAATCCAAGTTCCAAGCCCTTCTCCTCCAAGCTCCCACTTCCAAATCGCCTCCTCTCCGTTCTCCAGAGTTCCCACTGCGGTCTAGGGGGTGATAGGGCCGAGATTGGGGTGTTTTGTTGGCTAATAGAGTCCAACCCCTTCTAAGAGTCCTTCCTTCCATAAAATTTCAAATTTCTCATATTTATCACCCACTTTCCCTTTTTTATCTCCTAATTAAGGTTGGGAAGAGATCAAATTTCGTGGGCAAGGGTTAGGATAAGTATATGACTCTTTTTTAGGATATATATGACTTATTGCATTTATCTTAAACTCATTTCTAATTATTAATTAATTACATACGAAATTGGATTAATTATTTCTCATCCTATGATGGGCTCCTCACAATTATACCCATTATTTTGTATTTGAGCCATTTACACAACCCATTATTGATTTAACTTAAATGGGCTTGATTTAATTTTCTTTTATTTCACTTATTCCTCACTTATTCTAATTAAATCTATTTATCTCATTTATTTAATTAAAATTTTTATTTTATTGGGATTTAAAAAAAATCAAGGGTGCTACATGAAGGGTGTTCGGGCCGAGACTATAAGAAAGAGGGCGGACAGGGAGATGCAGGAGAGGATCATCTCAGGAAGGCAGTGAGATGAAGACGATGATGATGAGCCAGAAATTTATGCAGAGTATGTGCCTGATGGCCCTGATCAACCTCTTAGGCGGACCAGAGGACAAACCAGGGTTGAGTCATGGGAAGCTGAGCAGAGAGGGAGTTTTGAGGTTGGCAGTGGTAGTGGAGGCAGTGGGTCCAGGGTTGGGGGCGAGGCGCCGTCCCATCGATTTTCCAATGTGGGAGATTACTTCACTCATATTCCAGCCGAAGTCTCAGTCCCAGACCAACAACAAAGGCAGAGGAAGATATCTACATGTGTAACATTAGAAGAGGTGGATCCTAATATACATTCTCGGGAGCATGGAAAGCAAACCAGAATTGATGATGCATACAACCAGCAAGGGCCTAGATATAAAGTGGGTCGTGCAGTGGGAAAATGGTGGTATCATTCGGGCATTTCATTCAATGCAGCTAATAGCCCATACTACAAAACCATGATCCAGGAGGTACAACGACATGGGCTTCATGTGCAACCACTCTCATCAAGATACTTGGCAGGGAGATCTCTAGATGAAGAAGTACATGAGATCAAGTCATATATCCAAAGCTTCAAGAAAAAGTGGGGGAAATATGGTTGCACATTGATGTGTGATGGTTGGTCGGGTACCACCAAGAGCAACCTTATCAACTTCCTTGTGTATTGTGATAGACAGGTGTTCTACCACAAATCTATTGATGCATCTGATAGAGTGCACAATGTTGAATACATTTTGAGTTTGATGCGGGAGGTTGTGGATGAGATAGGAGAGCAATACATTGTGCAGGTGGTGACCGATAATTGTTCTGCATACAAGAAGGTAGGGGAGGAGTTGATGCATCTTTATCCCCATCTTTACTGGACTCCTTGTGCAGCACACTGCGTAGATTTGATGTTGAAAGAGATTGGTACATTGCAACCCGTGAGGATGGTGGTGGAGGTTGGGCAGAAGATCACAAGGTACATCTATAATCATCATGTTGTTCTGGCATGGATGAGGGAGTCTACTGGTGGAGAGTTGCTGAGACCGGCCATCACACGCTTTGCAACTAATTTCATTGCCTTGCAAAGCCTCCTAAAGCACAAAGATGGTCTAAAACGCATGTTTAGGACAGACAGATGGATGCAGAGCACTTTTGCAGGGACATCTAATGGTAAAGAGGTTGAAGGGATCGTCTGCAGCGCTAATTTCTGGGACCGAGTCTTCAAGTTGGTGCAAATTATTGAGCCTCTTTATAAGGTTTTGAGGGTGGTTGATGGGGATAGGAGACCAACCATAGGGTTGGTTTATGCAAAAATTGAAGCTGCGAAGAAGAAGATCCGTGAGGTGTCTCCTCGCTATGCACACTTGGTCTTGGACGTTGTTGAGGATCAGTGGGACCGACAAATGAGTCGAGATCTACATATGGTGGGTGAGAAAAATTTACTTCAACTTGGTTTTGATTTTAGTACATGAATTTAATTTATTTTATACCCTCATTGCAGCTTACTATCTCCATCCTGCTTGCCATTATGTGATGGAGCTATCGTACGATGATGACTTGACGGCCGCCTTTACGCTGGTTGTTGAAAGACTGTCAAGGAGTCCATTGGATGCAGCAGATGCTATTGATCAGGCGAGCATTAATCTCCCTACATGATGTCAATTACAAGTTTAAATTTTTTGCTAATGGACTTCATTACGGCAGACGAAGAGCTTTTGAGAAGGGGTTGGGAGTTTTGCGGAGCCATCCGCCATTGTTGGTCGGGACCGCATTGACGGCGGTAATGTGCTTTCCCTTTCATTCTTGGATATTAGTAAACTCAACGATTGACTAGTTGAGTAACACTAACTTTTTTTACAGCTGATTGGTGGTTCAACTTTGGGCACTCGACACCCATATTGAGGAAAATTGTAGTGAAGATCCTGTCACAGATCTCCTCCTCCAGTGGGTGTGAGAGAAACTGGAGCACCTTTGCATTGATACACACCAAAGTCCGGAACAGATTGTCACATAGGCGCTTGGACAATTTGATGTATGTGTACTACAATATGAGGTTGAGGGTGAAACATCTAACAAATGATCCAAAGAGGGGGGAGGTGGAGTATGATCCGGTTGACATTGGGTTTCTACGAGATGATGAAGACCCAATGGTTGCATGGATAGCACGAGCGACCACAGAACGGGGAGAGTACGAGTTAGATGAGGAGGCAGATGATCCTGAAGATCCACCTCGTCCAAACACATTCTTAGCTAGGGCTGTAGAAGCTGCAGAAGAGGAGGGAGAACACAGAGATGTGGGAGGAGGGAGACAACCACATTCTTCTCAATTTTGGGTTGAAGAAGAAGATGAGGTGGATCTTCTTGGCGACTTACGAATGGAACGTGCCATGCCTTCTACAGGTGAGACAGTAGTTATCATTTGTTAAACATGTTCATTCAATATTTTGTGTTTGTCCATACCATAATTTGTGATGTTGGGGACTATTACAGGTGGCGCAAACCTTGATGATGATGTGTACTTTGAAAGATTGATGCTAGGCCCTACAGCCCGTTTACAGTCTATGAGAGAAGCACCTACAATTGCTTCCTCACAACCAAGAAGGATGGGTCACATACGCAATCTGCTGCTCCATCCCAAGCTGCGAAAGGAAAGGCGATGGCGACATCCCAACCTTCGTAAGGAAAGGGGAAGGACAAAGGTCAAGCATGTGGCCCAGCCAAAGGCATTGTCATACGAGAGCCACCTGTCCTAGCACAAAAGAAGAAGAGTTGGTTCTCCTGGGGATCCAAGAAAGGGAAAAAAATGGTTGCCCCTGTTGAAGATCCACTTGATATTGCAGATTTATAAACCTTGGATCCAAATGCAGAAGAAACACCTTCCGAGGATTCGCCCCGATTACCCAGCAGTCGGTCCCATGACTCCATGACTACTGGTTCACCGAGTGGGTCTGTAGGGGGAGGTGATGGAGATGGGGGAGGGGACGACGGTAATGATGGAGATGGGGGAGGGGGCGGGGGTGAGAGTGGACAGGGAGGGGGCAGCGGTGGTGGGATGGTTTTCACAGTGGAGCAGCGCTATGGTGACCATTGCATCCAAGATGTTGATCATGGCGCCCTAGTGCAGTACAATAGAAGGCAGAAGCTTGTGAAAGATGGTCGTGCAGAAGGTTCAGCAGTAGACAGTGATAGCTATAACACTATGATATCTGATTTTGAGAGAATGAGCACACATGAGTCTGTGGGATCGTATGGGGGACATAGTTATCAACCAGAGTCATCTGACACAGGCTACTCTAGTGGCTATAGTGGCTACGCCACCACAGGCTACCCTGCACCATATTTTTATCCACCTTCGTCTATTCCCGCTCATGTTCCTATTCGGATTTATGCTCCTGTAGAGGATGTACAAATGGCGAGTTTGAGGGTAGTCCGTCCTAGATGCGAGGTGTGGGACCACTTTGTGAGGGAGTTTCGGACCAGATACAACACCATGATGACTTGGGATGAGTTTCGTACCTTTGTGTCTCAAACCAAAAGTTATCATCTTATTGGGGAGCTGCCTTTAGAGTCAGATGAGTCTGTCCAGCCCCAGTGGGGTACATATGATCCATATTAGCAGGGATATTGAGGGTACTAGACTCATTATATTTTGTATTTGGATTTGAGTTTGATGTTTGTACTTTGTACGAGTCTCATTGTATTTTTCATTTAGAATTGAGTTTCATGCTTGTACTTTGTACTCAATTTCTAATAAAATTGATTGAAAATGGATGTTTGTGTAGTATTACATGGCATAAATATCATCAGTTATACATGAAATTCTTCACAAGAGTCTTTAAATAGAGAATCAGCCAAAGAAACATCAAATCCATGCGAATCTGGCCACACCTGGGGCAGAACCAACCCTGAACCCTGCCTGGCCGGATCCACCCGAATCGGCCCGATTCGGGCCAAATCAGATCGCATCAGGGCGAATCCGATTCGCTCCGAATCGGCACTCCAGCAAACCTTGGCCTAAAGACATATGTCCACACAAGATATGTTCATATATGCGTACTTCTATGAGGAGACTCTGTCCATATAGAGAGTCTGCCCAAAGTACGACCATATGTTCATCACATATGTTCGTGTCTTTATGCAGAAACTCCGCCCATGCGGAAACTCTACTCGAGACATGACTCGTTCAAATGTTAGATAAATTCTCGGGTTTATGCCAAAAAATGCATGTCAAACTCACAAAATGCAGTCCATGCCCCTTTTTAAAAGTTTATTTCGTCTGATAAAACAAATTCATCGTATCCTTGTTTTCTATAAAATGTAAACCTCGACTTTACTATCAAGGGTGTTCGGATTCAATCCGATGTAAATTAATATTGATTCCGGTCGATAGAGAAAGGGTCCAGTATACGAAACCCTAATCACCTAATAAAATAAATACGCGAAACAAATGTGTTAAAAATAACAATAGGTGCACTCGTCCAATAAATGGACATAAAAATTTCCCGCATTGAGCGGATTACAAATTCTGTCTGATTGACAGATTGGCACGCCCCGCAACAAAATGAAAATCAAATCAAATGAAACCCGCATAGTTATTTCCGCGTCCAACAGCTGCCTAATTGAGTTCTTATCTAATTTGCCTAGACAGTGTTCCACAAGCAATAAATGTTAATTCTTGGGTGTTGTGACAATAACTCTCAGCATTTCCAATGAGTTAGATACATCAATTATGTATATTCTTAAGGAAGAACAGTCATGTGCAATTCATTTTTCTTCAAGGTGGGTGATAGGATTAATCAAAGGATTATGTTTTGATAAATTACTCATAGAAAATCCTCAGCTGACAGACAAATTTTCATTCATTCAAACCTATTAAATATGGTTTTCTTAACTTCTTTATATGCATATGCTGCAATCTTGTTTACTCTTCAGACTTTCCTGACATGCAGATATACTGTCACTTTTTGCAGGTATTTGAACATCTGCATGAGTTAGATCTTCGATATCATCTAAGGTCTTACCCTTGGAAAGCTTTTCCCTTCCTTTTCAATTCTTTTGGATTTTGATATTTTGAGCATATTTGATTACTAGTATGAGCACTACACTTAACCTTTCAAAGGGTTTTTCATTAACATGTTTCATTTTGATTGTTTAATGTTTATTATGTATCCATTGCATATTTATGTGAGGATTATGTGGACCTATATTTCTTGATCACTTGGACGACAAACTTGGTTGCCAGTATGTTGTGGCGCTTGTAACTCATGTTTATGTGGGTTTTGAAGGATTGAGTGGGAAAATCAGAATTCATCTGGGATTCACGGGGTGGGTGAGTTATTGCTTTAATTTCTATTAATTCCTCTGACCACTGCAGCAGGGACCTCTAAAACATATGATGATTTTTTGTTCCTTGATTTTTATTATTGGGTGCATGGCTGGCATGTATTTTATTTTTGGAATTCCTGGCTGAATTACAAGCAACCACATAAGTAGGCAAGGATGCAAGGTATCTGCCTACATATAGATTTTAAATTCTTGGTCCCATTTTATTCTCTGTATTTTTGTGTTTTTTTTTTCTTTCAAAAAGTGGATAGTACCACTGATATTATAAAAGGAAAAAATGTACAAGTAAAAAAAGGGGGGGGGGAAGCTCCCAAAACAACCCCAAGACAAAAGATGGCGGAGCAAAGAAAAGAAAATCATATCACCCTCAGCAAATGACACCCAACATCCCCAAAGGACACAAAACAGACCCTACATTCCCAAGACAAAAATCGCTCCACCGTTACAGGACCCACCAACATCGTATAGTGTTCAATCAACCAAAAAACCATACATAAGGAAAAGTGCGACAGCCCTCTAAGATGCCTCCTGGCTTCGCGGACCACCCATGTATCAATTCTTCGAACTTCCATTTTTGCTGGCCGCATCTGACTTCGCCTTTCTAGCAATATCTGCCATCCACCTTTGCTCGATCAGAAGCAATGTGAACTTCAAACCTTTGTCCACGCCTTTGTCCGAGACACTGATCAATCTAGCAGTTTCGCTCGCCTGAGTTTTCATGAAGTTCAACTTGGGATAATATATCCATAACCTCCCCCTTGGTGACTGGGGACTGGAGTTGAACATGCTATAACAGTCCTTGTTTGATTTAATTTTCCTTTTGAGGGAGGAAAATCTCCTCCCTGATTGTTTTTCCTCTATTTATTTTCAATACCAATCCACTTTTTTGTAAAGAAAAAAGACAATTATAAGCAACAACTTAGCGAGGAATGGGTGATTTGATCTTTGCTTATGCTTGTTGCTTACTGCTCTCTATGTTGGTTAATCATGTTGCTTATGAGCATTATCTGTGGTGAATCCTGCTTACGGATATTTGTGCTGTTGACTTTATGGTGTATTGCAAAGCCTGCATAATGTGCCTTCCAAGGCCATCTTGATTCCAGTATAGGCAGTTCTGATAATAATTTCAGATATGACTCGCCGATGTATGTGTCGTCCACTTTTTTTATATTACATTGACGTGACTAGCTGAAAATGAGTATATAATCATCAAAAGTGAACATTTTGAATTCCTTTTTGCCATATTTGCAATTTTGTCTTCACTAAAAAGAATACGAACACTAATACCCTAAAATAAGTATGTGATCATAAACAATGAACATTTTGAAATCCTTTTTCCATATTTGCAATGTTGTCGCTGCTAAGCAGAATATGAGCACATAACCAAAAGCTTATGCCTTTAATGAAGGATGCCAGTTGGTTGCCCTCCCTCTAAAGATGTGGAAGTCTCTGTCTCCCCTCATAGTGGGAGATCACAGGAGTCTATTCACATTTATATTTAATTATAGGCTGTAAAACTAGTGGGGCTACGGGGGCCTACGGCCCTGTTGGTACTGGCTAGAAGGGTTAGGGTGGGAGCTCTGATGATTGAACCCAGGGCTGGGTGATGCAGGAGCATAATCTGGAAATGTGATCTGATGGATGATGATTATAAAATCATTATTAATTTTTTATGTATTGTGTTGTGCGAATTCTTCACTATTATTTTAGTTCAGGGATATTTCGTCACATGTTATTTTAAGAATCCTAATAAGGCTATTTTAGTTTTATCGTGCTTGGGAGTCGTAATGGGGTAAGGATCAGCCTAACCACTATAAATTTGGTGTAACATCTTGCTTTTCAATAAATGAAGAATTGTGATTGCGAATTTCAGTGAATTTTCTTTCTCTGCAATGGAGAAGATGAGCCTTGTGTTGTGATGGGGTAGGGTGCAATCATGGAAGGCCAACCCGGATCAGATTGGCCGATCCGATCCGGCCGATTCTCAAGAACTCGGGTGATCCTGGATCGGCTAGAAAAAAAATCAGAAAAATCATAAAAATAAGGAAAAATCAGAGAAACATATACAAACATTGTATGCATTTAGTTGGTCTAAAAATTGATGAAACATGCTACCTTATAATTTGAACAGACATGTAAATTGACAAATGTAGCTCATTCACCCCCTGAAAATTCACATCTACATTCATTATTCATTGTATTTAACATCATATAATGCTTAAACATGATATGAAAATATTTTATTAACACAAAATGAACTAGATAACCTGATTGAACCCTTCAAGGTTGTCCATGGCGGGATCCTTCATCCTCAAGCTGATAAAATTGAAAGGGTGCTCTATAATTAGCTTGTGCACAGCCAAATATATAGTTAGTCAAGTCATTAAAGCCCCTAGAGATTCTTCTTGGAGTGTTTAATTGGCTCGAACTTTCTCCACAATGTTGAGAACTTGCAACAGGGAAGTTGAAGTCAGAGCCTCTTATTCCAGTGTACTGTCCAGACTAGATCTTAGAATATGAATGTCCACTTCTCTCACCAGATTGGCTGAGGTCTGAATAGGGCAATGTTGGGGGGTGGAAAAAAGAGGGAGACCTATACCCCCAGTCATAGCCAGTTATGCTCGTGCCTCTTTGCTGCCCTTCATATCCCCCATGTTGACCATGCCCTAATGTTTGCTGTTGCCCTTCTTCATGTTGAGTGCCAAGCTGGTAGTAGTCATCATATCCACATCTTGTTCCTGCGTGGACATCTCCAACCACATACCCTCCTGTAGTTCCAGCAGTAGCACCATCATCATCATCATTGTCAGGGCCTTGAGTGGAGTCATCACTGCCAACTGTCATTTGACCTCTACTGCTTCTCTCTCAATCCCCTTTCTTAACCAGCCTTCTCCTGCGGCGGCAGCGTTCTTTTTCTGCCTCGTACTCTTTGGCCAAGTGTGACGGCAAGACTGGAGTGTCGAACTCTATCTCCTTTGTGTGTGCAACTGGGCCGGATTCCTCCACATGTTTCTTGCCTTGGGACTTTGTTTTTTGTTTTCCTTTTCTTGGTTCTTGTCCTTTCTTCTATAGAAGTGGGAGGTGGACCTACTGATTGGTGGCTGAGAACCACCTAATCTGGGCGTCTTTGGCAATACATTTGAGTTTCTAGCAGGCTCAAGTGCTAGTAATGGCTAATATGAAGTGCGAAGCTCTAGATCTCGAGGAACTATGTCATCTAGCTCACCATCTATCCAACTCCTGTCTTGGGGATCAGACTCCGGGACATCTCTCTATGTTCTTGTTTCAACCCAATCATGTAAAGGATGGTCCTCATTTAGCAACTCATCTACATCTATCTCTGGCGATGCAGATCTGCCAATTTGTCTACCCATTAATGAACACAACCTCTCATTTTCCAATTTCTGTCTGTCGCTGATTTGCCTGATCTTCAGCTGCATATTATCGTGGCAATATACCAACTTGTCCAGCCTACTGACACCTAGTCTGTTTCTGATCTTCGTATGGATCAAACTTAAGTGTGCTCCAATTTCTCTCACACTGGCTGGTAGAAGTTGTTTGACTGAGCACACTTACTGCAATATAGGCCAATGGGTTTGTGCCAACAGTTTTGTTGTTGATTTGAATCCACCATTCAGCTGTTTAAAAAATAAGGCAAAAATGAAATTAATAATAGTTAAGTCATTGTTAACAAAGGTAATGTACTACTATTAAGTCATTTAAGTAACCTGGACTTAATTTGGTTATGGCATATTTCATGGATTGATCACCGTACATGCCAAAACTTCAACTCCCATTTTTCCACCTGTCCAATATTCATAAATCTCTAAATGAGTACCAATGTCCTATACTAGTGAGAGGAACGACTAAATTTACGTTTGCTTAGGCTTGTATTTTCTCTTGCATTGTCCTAGACATTCTTTTGATGACATTTATTGTCCCTCGAAGTACTTCTCCATCATTGTGTACAGACTCGTTGTACTGATATCGAGGGTTGAAGAAATATCCTACAAATACATATGTAGGGAAAAATTAGTCCAAAAGACATATAAAAGAGATTCAACTATGCAATTAGTGTAATATGATTATATGAATAACTAACTAGTTGCATGCAAATCATGGTGAAGAGTCATCTCCCATCTTTCATCAAGATCTCCCACCATTTCTGATATGCTCTAGGATTCTCATCCTCCAATTTCTCCTTCACCTTGTCTATTGCTTCATACAAGAACCCCATATCATTTTTTTAATCGCTGTTAACCATCCAGAGTACATGAATCAATGGCTCAATGACTTTCAAATAATATTGAACCTTCACCCAGAATCGACTGCTATTGATGAGCTCAGCAACTTCTCGAGCAGTCTGCCTACCCTCTGACCTCAATGTGGCTACATGCTCTAGATATTCATCACTGTTTATCATCTGCACCAATTGATGTTTATACTTACTGAGACTCTCTAGGGAGATAAAACTGGATGCAAATCTTGTCGGGCCAGCGTGAAGGAGGTCACGACCACTGGTGAAAGTCCTCATTATGTTCAAAATTTTGTTTTGACCATAAATGAAAGTGATGATCATCTGTGCCTGTGAGGCCAACTTAGTCACATGTTTGTTCTTCCCAATATCTTCCATCATCAAATCCAGAGAGTGTGCTGCAGCACAAGACACCCAATACAAATGTCTTCTTCTTTCCATCAATTTCCTTCGAACTGCCTTGTAAGTTTGTAACTTGCTTCATTGTCTGTGACAACGTGCTTAATATGTTTTTCCCAATTTCCTCCACCATGTCATCCATGAGCTGGTACAAATAATCTACATTTTTTATCAGCCCAAATGCATCCACAGACTTCATGAATATAATACCCTTTGTACAATAAACAAGAATTTAGCATGCTTTTTCTTGTTGTCCCTGTCCAACCATCACACATTAAAGTGTTGCCACGTTCTTTCCACACAGCTTTAAATCCGTCAACCCATGCGTGCAACTCAGCATACTCCTCTTTTAGTCCAGTCTCATATATGTAGCGTGCAGTTGGAGCTTTCACACCCGACCTTGCTTTTGCAATTGAACCAACCATAGTTCGGAAATAAGGGCTAGATGCTGTGTGGGCTGGGACACTGCATGTAAGAACCATTTCACAATCCTTTAATTGCCCCCTTTGCCGCTATAGCTATTAACCTTCACCCCTTTCAATGCTTGCTTGATTCCTGGCTGTTTTTTTTTTTTTTTTTGAAAAGTGGATGGTACCACTGATGTATAAATTAAAAAGAAGTTAGAATATACAAGTATAGATTCTTGGCTGATTTAAACTTCTTTTTCCTGAAAGGAAACTCACCCAAAGGACCCGGACGAGCACAAGAACCACCTTCTTGTGCACTTGATGACCATACCCCCCTTCTATGATCATCATCCTTCTGTTGTGTTTGCAGGCTTGCACGAACAGCTACCCTATAATCAACATCGAAATCTTATGCTGATGCTTCTACTGAAATTGCTGGGATAGCTGCTTCTTTTCTTCTCTGTTGGCCAGAAATCTCCTCCCGAAGGTCTTCTTCTTGTCAAAGCTGTAAGCCCTTTTGGCATTTTCCCCTTGCATATATTTTTTCATGCTTTTCCTGACTTCAGTGGGACATTTTTTGCATTTACCGACATCTCCAAAAATGCCAGCCATGTGTTGTTTAAGGCGATACACGCCTCCACCCTTCTCCTTTCTGCACCACTTGCATCTTGCTATCTTTCTCTGCACATCAGGTAGTTCACCATGCACTCATCCAGGATCAAGGTCCACTCTCTGCTCCTCCTCCTCCAACTGTGAGTCCTGGTGTTCGGATTTAGACATATTTCTAAAAATTTTGTAAAGACCCAAGATCAACATTAATAAAAATATTGCATGATTTTGTATAAGCACATACAATTAATTGGCAATTAATTGCCAACACAGCCTAATGGGTGCAATCAGGTGATTGGCAAACCCAATTGCACTTTAGTTAGATTAATTATCCAAAACCCCCAATTTTAAACCATAAGTAGGCTTAAATTTGTGGATGTTATATAATTACATGCAATTAGTGGACAATTATTTTCCAACACAGCCTAGTGGGTGCAATTAGGTGATTGGCTTATCCAATTGCATTTTAATTAGACTAATTACCCAACCCCCCAATTTTTAAACCCTAATTAGGCTTAAATTTGGAGATTTTGTATAATTACATGCAATTAATGGATAATTAATTGCCAACACATACTAATTGGTGCAGTTAGGTGATTGGCATACCCAATTGTACCTTAACTAGACTAATTACCCAAAATTTCCAATTTTCAAATCAATTTGGGGACTTTTTATAATTACATGCAATTACTAGCCATCTCAATTCAAGATCATGGGGATCTATACATACAAGTGCTCTTTTATCAATTTTTTAATTTTATTTATTTTTTAGAATTAAATTTATACCTAAATGCGGAGATCCGGGGATCAGTGCCTCGGCGGAAAGGACAGCGTTGGCAGGCGAAATCAACTCCTTCTTGTACCTTGGGACTGGATCTCCATGGTGAGATCCCCCCCTATAACAAGGGGGAGGGAGGCTGGCCTTGCAAAGAAGGGGGGGTGTGGAAAGCAGAAGATGAGAGGAAGAAGAGAGGAGAAGGGAGAAAGGGGCAGTCAGAGCAAGGGGGAGGGAGAGAGAGTGAGCCGGCGAGGAGGTTGCTTGGGGGTGGGGGGTGGGGAGAGGTGATGGGGGCCAGAGGGGGGAGAGGATGTTGCGTATGGGGGAGGGAATTGCGGTTGGGAGCCTGCGAAGGGGAGGGAAGTCAGGTGTTGGGGGGGTTTAAATTGCCGGATCTGCTCCATATCGGGCCGGATCTGGCTAATTGGGGCCAGATCGCCCTGAATCGGGATTGGATCGGCCAATCAGATCCAATCTCCCCTGATCCAGCCTCGCCCACATGGGATCGGCCCGTTGGAGCAGAATCGGATTGGCCATGGCTGATTCCGATCTGGATCGGGCAATTTTGCAAACCATGGGTGCAATGCCCTCATCAACCAACATAGAGCCCTGTGGTGGGGTTTGGTGTGACGCCCAAATATCCTTCTCTGCTTTTCTTCCACTGTGCTCTAATTCTCCCCATCATGCCACAGTTTCCTTCTTCTTTTCTCTCTCTTTCTTTTCTTTTCTAATGGGCCCTCTGCTGCCCTTTTTTTGCAACCACAGCTGTCTCACATCAGTTTCTAGCTGTTTGAACATCATCTTCTACCATTTTGGTAGCTGTAAATCTATGGTTTAGAACTGCTAGAATCTTTCCCAATCAATTGGTATCTAAATTTGGAAATGATTGGGATTATAATTTCTCTATGAAAATGAAAATGAAAGTGAATGGTAGAAGAATTGCTGCTAAGCACTGCTCAAGCATTTTTTTGGAGTGGAGCTGTGGAGGCTGGTGAATATGGAAATATGATGCAATCTATGATTTTTAGTGATGTTTATTTGTGGTATAAGCATCGTTGAGGCAATCCGGTGGCCAACTGCCTTACTGCTTAGGCAACAAGGCAAGGCACCTAGGTGAAGCTTAGTTTATGTGACGAAGTACCCACTACTCAATGTTTTCTACCATGTACGTTCTATATTCAATGAGTGAAAAAGGTGCTAATGAGAAATATTTAGCACATATATCTGTAAGAAGGTGATAAAGTAGAAGAAATGGCAAACGTTAACACAATAATAATAAGACAGTTAATGGGAATCTGAACATACTTGTCAACCAAGATGAAAAATGTAACCTGAAATATTGTATCCAAAATAAACATGCAATCATTTGCTAATTGTCAAACGTAGTCACTGCATAAGAATCTTGATCCCAAAACCTATGTCCTCATCCAGTTACAAAAAACATCATTGATTTTTAGGCTTTTAGGGTTTAGGGTTTAAGGCATGTTAGATGCACCAAATCGGCTCAGTCGAGCTCCTTATTAGGCTGCACAGCTAGGCGCAAAAATGTCATGGTGGTTGTCAAGCACCAGCCTAGGTGATGCCTTGAAAACAATGGGTGTAAGCAAAGTTTGCTGACTTGATGATCTGGTTTATCTTGGTCTGGTGTTAGATAGTAGATACAAGTTGTCAGTCCACCTGGATCCAACCCAGATATGAGTCGACTCATAGACTGAGTTGGCAAACCATGGGTACAACCGTACAAGGAGATGGGACCTTTTATTTATTTTCCAAGAATTGACGGGAGGTAATTCTTATCTCTTCTTGAATAACTTTCCAAGGATTTAAGTTTTAAGTTTTCAAAAAGGACTCTCTTTCTTTAGAATGTCTAGGGAGAGAAGCTCTGGGGTTTTGGTTCTTTGACAGTCCGATGGCCCGCGAGGAGGAGGGTGCCCGGCAATCTGCCGACGCCTTCCTGTCAACCTGTTTCCGGTGCAGTTGTAGGGGCCACATCAGGCGCTTCTACCCGATGGCCTCTCCACTGCCAACTACGCAGAGAAAATCCTTTGCCTCGGTGGTCAATGGGAGCGGGCTTCGCGAGAGACTTCGGATGGGGAGCAGGCGATGGGAGGATGCAGGTGCCTTTCCAGCAGATCAACTTCAGTCCAAGCTGAGAGGCTTGTCGCGAAGCCTTGTAGTGGCCATTTTAGATGGCTCGACTCAGGCGGTGACTCTGCAACAACTGCTGGTGGAAGTGGTGGGAGGAGGATGGCGGGTTGCTTAGACGGCCTCTGGGTGCTTCCTGGCGGTGTTTCAAGGAGAGGAAGATGCTCTGAAAGCTAGGGAGTTGGGGATGATTCAAGCAGGGGAGGCAGTTCTCAGATTGCAGTGATGGGAGACCCATCGTGGAACCTTCGCTTGTCTGGGCTGTAGGAGGGTTAAGATGGTGCTTTAGGAGGTCCCATTAGCTTTATGTGATGAGGAAGGTATCCATTTCTTGGTTAAGGGATTTGGGAGGCTTGAGCAATGATGTTTGGGGATCTAGAAACTATAACGACGGTCATCGTGGACCTTTAGGTTGCCTCTTCGGTAGCCTTACTGGGGATGATCACTACCGACATCGGAGGAGAATACTTTGCTATTTGCCTATGGATGATGGAGGTCCTGAAAGAGCAAGCGCTATCGGTCCTAGGGTTATGAGGAACATTTTCGGAGGAAGAAGACGATCAAAGGGTGAGCTTTTTGAATTTGAAGGGTAAACCACCCCTACTCGATTGGATTGCCGTTGCATGTTCTCATCCCATTGTGTTCTAATTCGCCCCCAAAGGTCATTCTCGAAGCTTCGCCACGTCGGTTGACCAACCTAGGGTCTAGTCGAGCGGTTGGCTACCGCCTATGGTCGGCTTGACCTGGGAATAGACTTAGGGCGGGCTGTTCCTTTGCCAGTGCCAGTGTTGGAGATTGCTCTCTCGATCCTCAGAGTTGAAGGAGAGGGTCCGTTAGGCCCCGAGGGTAGGGGCCTCTGCCTCCACTCTTTGCAAGGCCCCCGCTGGTGGCTTGCCCTAGGCTAGACGGGATTAGTTCTTTGCCGATCATTTCCATCCCTAAGTTCGTCAGCTCTTTACCGATCATCTCCATCCTAGAGTCCGTAGAAGGTGGGACTGCAGCAAAGGCTCTCTCCAGGTGTCCAAGGGACCTTCCTCCTTCGGGACACTGGCAACAAGCGGGGCCTTTGGTTACGGAGGTTGTCGAGGCTCTGATGCTTGTAGAGGAGTCAGACAGTGGTGCTATATTGCTGGATGGGGGAGAGAGGAGGATGTAGGAGGTTGTCGAGGCCTGGGGCAGAATGCCAGAAACAACGAAGTAGGGAGATTCTCAATGAGGTAGAGTTTCTGGTAATGGAGTGAGCAAAGGGGGTGGCAGAACAGGTGGGGTCTCCTTTTGAGGCGGCCGGAGAAAGAGTTGAGGGGAGTGTTCTCTAAGGTTAACAAAAGATGGAATGCGAGCATTGCTGCATTAGAGAAGGGGCGAGATCGCGTTCCAGAATGGGGAGGCTCTGTAAGGAGGGGGAGGGAAAGGAAGAGGGTCTGCTTTCCAGCCATCAATAAAGATCATCCCCTGGAATGTGAGAGGGTTAGGAGGGGTTGAGAAGAGGAGGGTTGTGAGGGAGTTGATTAGGAGATGCAAAATTCATATTTTATGTTTACAAGAGACGAAGTGGGAAGGTGATGGTAGTGATCTCATTAGGGACATTGGAGCTGCCCGATTTTCTCACGGCGTGGCCTCCCTTACAATGGGAAGGTCTAGGGGGATTGTGGAGTTTTCTTCTTGCGAGGTGATATCTCCTCTTTGCTTTAGGATTGGCATAGGCCCTGGCTCCTTAGGACATGTTGTGGTGGCTTATTCTTCATGCCACTTTATGGCAGTGTGGGGGCAATGCAATATCTTCAAGAGTGAGTCTCGTAGAGAGGAAGTGTTGTTACATTTTGTTTGGCATAGGGTGAAGGAGTGGGCAACCACTCTCTTTAATGTAAAATTGTCTTTATCTCCTCTTTTTGGTTCCACGGGAGATTAGATTTCTTTCACCACCTTGCTGCGTTTTTAATGTATATGTGTTTTGGGGTTGGCTTCTTTTGGGTATGTTCCCACCTATATTTGTACATTCTCTTTCTTTTTTATATATTCATGTGGTAGTATCCACTTTCAAAAACAAAAAAAAACTTTCCAAGGGTTTGAGAATGGAACCTTGAGCTGGCAGATGTGAGGGAAAACACGTATGTGCGATGATCAACCAAGAGGGGAGGGGTGAATTGGTTATCGTCTATTTAAATTTTTTTTAACACAGAATAAATTTAAACTGAATTAAGCAAATCTAATATGTGAGATGCACAACGGAATATAACAAGCAAACTGCGAAACCAACTATCCTAACGTGGGTAGAATGGAGATAGAAGAGAAGGATCAAACCACGTAGTGCACAGAAGATTTAGAGTGGTTCGGCTAACACACCACATGTGCGCCTACGTCCACTATCCCACACCCCGTGAGGATTTCCACTAACTTGTTTAACCTAGGTACATGTTACAAACTCTTACATGGTTATTTTCAGGCACAACACCAACCCTTTTTTAACGGGTACAAGTATCCAAACCTAACTTCGTACTCACAAACCGAGCACACAGACATATAGTTCTGTTTCAATTAGAAAACAAAACATATGAACATGAGGATTAAGAAAGAAGACACTGGTGCATAGATTCCCCCTATCTAGAGATGAAGAGCCGCTGTAGCAAATTGAGAAGAACACAACTTGACTCTTCAGCGAAGTCTCTTGGGCATTGTTTGGATGTAGCACGACCTTCAGTACTTGACAACAAACCCCACACAGCAGCTAGAATCATGTATGGGGTGTCAGTTTCGATTTGGGGGGGGGGGGTCCGAAACCGATTCGTATCAGTTTCGGATTCGGCTGAAACTGGCCGAAACATGTAAAAACTCATTAAACATATGAAAAATAGAAAAATTATAAAAATTATCAATACATCACCAAAATCAGTGGACATGCATTTGGATCTAAATAAATTAGATTAATGAGAAATTACAATTTAGCTGAACGTCACCTCGAGGTATGGTTATGTACCTGAATATCATTTAAGTAAATGTTAGTATTTGTAGTTTCATTTACTTAAGATATTACATGTAAATAAAGAAATACTCCACATTTGAATCTAATAAAAATATCAAAACAATCATATCTCATACCAATAAAAAGTTAACTCTCCCATCCAAGAAGAAAATGGCGATTTTGGTGATTACATCAAAATAACATCTTTCTAATCTCTCATAATTTGACTTATCTAAAAATTTCATAATTTAATTAAACTCAATAGAATATTAAAAATAAAAAATCCACTAAGAAAAGTTAAACATGCATATGACTTTTCCAAAGGAGTTACTCTCCTACTGACTAGGACTTAGTTGCTGTCAGTAGGAGAATGACTCCCTTGGAGAAGTCATATGCACGTTTGACTTTTTTCACCGGACTTTTAATTTTTAGTATTCTATTGAGTTTATTTAAATTATGAAATTTTTAGATAAGTCAAATTATGAGGGATTAGAAAGATGCTATTTTGATGGAATCATCAAAATCGTGATTTTCTTCTTGGATAGGAGAGTTGACTTTTTATTGGTAAGAGATATGGTTTTTTTGATATTTTCATTGGATTCAAATTGGGGGGGGGGGTACTTCCTTATTTACATGTAATATCTTAAAAAATGAAAGTATATATCTGGGGATTGAAGGGATTCCATAACACATATTATATATATCAAGGGCGTCAGAACATGAATCAGCCAGTTTCGGCCTTTTCGGGCAGACACCGGGCGAAATGATTTCGGGTGTTGCCTAAAACCATTAAATATATATATATATATATATATATATATATATATATATATAGTTATCGGACGGACGACACCCCCATCCATGGCTAGAACATGTAGAACACTTGGATTTGAAGTCTGCTGCAAGCTTCTTCAGAAGATCTCCCAAAATCCTAGCTTCAAAGAGATAGAATACTTCTAGCACGTTGGGATCTCCTATGGGGATTCAGAACATGTTGTATTTATAGCCCACCATCCAAAGAGAAGTCTTGTACGGATTTTTTGCAAGAATCCTAAAGGAGGAAAGAGTCCATCCAATTTAGGAAACTACGTTTCCGTAATCGGTCGACCGTTTCTGGGAATTCGGTCATCTGATTTGCTCACTGTCCCCAAACCTAACTTTCTAGGAAAATCGATCGGCCGAACATCCACAATTGGTCGTCCGTTTTTGTTGCTTGTTCACCAATCTATAGGTTTGTCTTCATCAATCGATTGGCTCCTTCTTAAATTCGGTCGACCGTTTTCTTCGGATCGGTCGTCTGATTATGGACTGTCCTAGAACCCAAGTTATTGGGAAAATCGGTTGACCAAAATTGCAAAATCGGTCGACCGATTTTGCCTTGTGTGTTGGGCCGACACACTTTGTCAACAGGTCAACACACAGGTCGACACACTCTGTATTATTGCACAGTTAGCACACAAATTAGACCCTTAATATAAATATAAATAAATCAAACACTTGGGTCATCAATATGAATGAGAATTGGTGCTTTGTGATCTTATCAACATAAATGCTAATTAATGTTTTTGTATTCATGAAAATCTATAGAGTACAACAAGATGGAGGAAAGTGAGCGATTGTTTCATGGGTTGGCGTCCCAACACTGCTAACCAAAGTGTTGCAAGTGATGTCCCCTTTTTGTAGATTTCTTGCTTACATTTGTTTCTTTATAAATATCTAGGATGGGAATAGGCTCTGAGTTTGTGATCTGTTGTGGAACTTGAACAGCAATTCATGGCACTTTCTCAGTGATGATATCTAAATTGTTTTAAACATTGGATGTTTGTATGTCTTACTAGACTCTTTGTTCACATGTCCATTCTTGACTGTAGGGGTATTGGTGGGGAAGAAATTGGGCATCAGAAAAAGCACTTAATATTACTGGTTTAGTGTGTTGCAGACACAGCATGCTAACACATTACTTAATAATCTTATTGAGATGACATCTTAGTTGATACCTAAACGTTGCTCGGTTGATCTTTCCTACTAAAGGAGTCATCACATTTTGAAGAGTTATCTTTTAAATTTCTGTTTTTGGCTGGTCTTTCATCCTGCAAACTGCAAGACATTTCTTTTGAAGCTTTGGTGCTCTTATCATTCTGCTTCTCACATAATTGTACTATGCAGTCGGCAAACTGGTGCATTGAGTCGCATAATTGATCGCGGAAGCCGTGGAATAAATTTTATTCTTTCTGCATTGGTCTTCACTGTTGTACCCACCATCTTGGAGGTTGATTCTAGAGTACTTCTTAATTGTCATTTATATTCATGAATGTTTATGTAGCTTACTTCATTTTTATTGATCTCATAATTCCATGCTTACTTTTTTCGTATATTAATGCAAAAATACCCTCCTTACAAGTTTATTTGCAAAATTGTCTATCTCATTTTTATCTTGTTTTTGATAACCTTCTTACATGAACATAATGTCAAATATACTCTTATAGTTATCCTCTATTTGAGATGTTGAAAATATTCCATTCTTACATGTAAAATTAAGTCTTTGAGTGAAATTCCCCTAAACCAAGAGGACCTTTTGACGGGCACATTGTGCTAAAGAAGAGTGGGAGAGAGAATGATGAATAGATAAAAAGTGCCTATGAGAGAATATATGTATATTTTGGATCTTTTCAAAATACTAACTGATGATGATGAGAGGGGCACTTTTGCATGTATTGCAAACTTGCAATTTAGCAAGGTTATTAAAAGAACATGAACTTAAGAAGAACTGTTCTGCAGACAAATATGAAAGGAGGGTGTTTTTGCAATTATTCTTTTCTACACGTTTGTTTTGCAAATTGATCATCGTCCACAATTTGTTAATGAATAGGAGGCAAAAGCATATGACATGATCAGGCTATAGATAGAAAAAGTTTTCTTAATGAAAAATTAAAATAGTGCCTTTATCAAAGGTCATACAGTACAAGAGATTGTGGTTATTTTTGTATGGATTTGTGCACACAAATATATAGGAAAAACAGGAGGGGAGGGTGAGCCCTGTAGAAAAAAATTGGTTCGAGAGAGAGGGATGAGGGAAGAGAGGAGGCACACTCTATGGAAGAATAGGCTGGCAGGACAATATATTTATGGCCTCTCTCACCCATGTATGTAGATATAAACTGAAAACGAAATAGTTACAAGTATGCCACTGAGGGTGTGTATGCTCTAAATGCCCTTGATAATGTACATATGACTAAAACAAAAATGCCCGTGTGCAAGATCACTATCATCTATGCAGTTTACAATCCGGACCTAGTACAACATGCAAGCAGTGGGTCAGAGAGATAAAGATGTTGTGTGTGTGCGTGCATGAGTGTGTGTGTGAGAGAGAGGGAGCACTTATTGGAACGGCTTGAGAGCATGTCTTTTGCATCGAACTTTGCATGTGCTGGGAGAGAGAGGTTGGCCCGAAGTTAGGCGTTGCCTGAGGAGACCCTTGCTGATGCTGTCGGGGTTTTTGATATCATTGTAGAAATCCTTCAGCAATGTCATGGGGTGGACAAGGTCAAGGGGTGGAGGCGAATGAGATTGGGGGTGAGCCAAATGAGGTCATATATGGCCTTATAGAGTCTGGGTTTATGGGCTTTTTGGTGGGCCTGGGCAAACACAGGCGGCCTGGGCAGGTGAGGCATACTAAGGAGCTCACATCTGGCAACCTAGGTGGCCCACACAATTGCCTATGCAAGATTGGGCAACGTGAGGTGCCAAAGGGCTGCCCCACCTCACCTCATCATCTAGGCAAGTACCTTGCTTACCTTTGATAACATAAATTCTGAGTCAATAGTGACTAACTAGATTTTTGGTAATACGTGTTATTTGCATTGTCATTGTGGTAAGGGGTTATGCCCATGGCCCATGGGGTTCCCTATCTTTGTTGCTCAATGTATCGTAGGTGATGCACAGTTAAGAGGTGGGGCTAGCTGAAGAACACATATACAAAATAGAGTAAAACTTTTTGGATGGGCTTTAAAAACATCATGTAACATAAGTCTGTAGTTTATGGGTCCACCACGTTTCTGCTCAGCTACTCTGGTTTTCTGACACAGTCTTCTTTATGTTGTCAAAGATATAGATAATCAAATGCTTATATACCTCCTAGATTAACCAATTTTGTATCCTATTCTGCTGCCTCCTCATTACCTCAACTATTATCATGCAATAGCATCATTCTATCTCCATTTTCTCTTGCCTTTGAATTGCAAACAACCACTATTCGAGCTTGTACTTCTGGCTGCTAGCCCCATAGCCGGAATTGATAGCTGGCATAATAGTTTTCAGTTCATGTACACCTGACATTATTCATTATTCATTCTAAAGAACTTTCATGTACCCAGCTGCATAGTTATACTCAGTTCCAGAGCTTCTTAAATATCCAGATTTTGACATCTGATAATAACCGTATCTACATTTTGGCTAGGCGAACATTATTGGACCCTTATTTGAATCTGCATACCCAGATTTGCAAGCTCCCTTTTCAGATAGACTGGAAGGCAGTATATGCTGGCCAGCTGTTCCTGCTCTCCAATGGAAGGGAGGTGGGCAATGCACCCGATGATTTCCAATGAAGAGTGTTGAATGCTTTTAATTGGAAAGGGGTGGATGGGGAATGTACCCAATGGCTTCCCCTCAGTGGCATCTTTCACACTCTTTCACTTCTCAATAGAAGGGAAGAGGAGGCAAGGTTAGAGATTGTGATTTTTTTTTTTGAAAGTGGGTAGTACCACATATATATATATATATTAAGAAAGAAAGAGAATGTACATGTATAGGTGCGCCAAAAAAATACCCAAAAAGGGACCTCCCCATAGCACCTATACAAGAAGCAAACACCAAGAAGGTGTAAATCACTCTCCCCTCCCAAACAACCAAAAGAGAAAACATAGAAGCATTTACATTAGACAAATTGAATGCCCATTCCTTCACCCTATGCCATACAAATTGGACCAAGTTCTCCTCCGAACGGGACTCCCTCCTGAAAATACGAAAATTACGTTCCCCCCACACTGCCCATAAGGTAGCATGAAGGATGAGCCACCAAACAATGTTGTCCGCCTTGAGTGGCCAGCGTCTATGCTAATCTTTAACCAAAGAGGCCACATCACCCCACAAGGTGATAGAAGTACCAATCTTCCGAGCAATCTCTCGCCATAGCCCTGAGAATAGGAGCATCCTACAAAAAGGTGATGTGGGGACTTCTCGGATCCACAAGAACAATAAGTTGGATCCACATTAGGCAATAAACGACTCCATCTATCCCTCGTGGGAAGCCTCCCTTGAGCAACCCCCCACATGAAGACCTTAACCTTTAGAGGGCCGTCTGGTCTTCATACTTTCTGCAAATAGGCAAAATGAGCACCCCCATTTGAGCACAACTCATAGGCTGTCTTAACTAAGAATGCACCTCCCTTCCCCCATCTCCATCTCCATTCATCTTCCTTATCCTGCAGACGATAGGGAAGAATGTGACCTATCAAGCTCTAGAACTGCTCCTCCTTCTCTAGAAGGGAGTGTCGTCTAAAGATAGGAGCCCAAGCACCTCTTGGTAGATGCTCATCAAAAGCTTGGACCACGGATATCAGAGGATCTACTGTCAATGCAAAAAGACTGGGGAACAAAGACTCTAAGGTGAAATCTCCGCACCATCTGTTTTTCCATAATCTGCAATTTTGGCTGTCCCCTACTCCACCTGCTCTCTAGAAGCAATAAGGTCTCTGTGAGATAAAATACCCCGCCACAGGGGCGAAGTCCTGTGATGCGGTGTAGGTGCCAAGTTCTAGATCCTAGAAGAATAGTAGTGCGACCCTTGATAACCTCTGTCCAAAGCCCTTCTTGTCTGTGATGCGGTGTAGGTGCCAAGTTCTAGATCCTAGAAGAATAGTAGTGCGACCCTTGATAACCTCTGTCCAAAGCCCTTCTTGTCTTGTATCCAGCCTCTAAAGCCACTTACTCAAGAGAGTTGTGTTGAAGTTGTTGACGTTCTTCAGCCCCAAGCCGCCTAGCTTGTTGGGGAGGTTAATCCTTCCCCTGGAGATTTCATGCCAGCCTCTAGCCTTGTCACTAGAGCTATGCCAGAAGAATCTGCACTAAATAGAGTGTAACTTCCTAGCTATTGAGCTAGGAATATGAAAGATTGAAAGAAAATAAGTAGGTAAACTATCCAACACCGATGAGCATAAGTGAGACGGTCCCCAAAAGATAACAACCTCGTTTTCCATCCCGCATGTCGGGACTCAAATCTCTGAATAATAGGTCACCGATTAGCACAATGCAACCCTCCCCCCGGAGAAAGTGGAAGGCCTAGGTAAGGCATGGATGGCATAGTCGGGTCGGGGTGCTGGGTCGGACCCAGCCGACCCCGACCCGAGTCGGGTCGGATCGGAGGATCCGCCCGACTCCATTGGAGTCTGGCCGATCCAGGAGTGGCCATGTTAAAAAATGATAAAAATTGTAAAAAAATGAGGAAAAATCACGGAAAAGTTAGGAAAAATTCTTAAAAAATATATAATAATAGAACATTTTGGGTATATCCATAGTCTAGTTGCACATATGTTCATATTACAATATAGAGCAGCGATACTGAACATCATTTAAGTAAATGTTATATTTGTAGTTTCATTACTTAAGATATTACATGTAAATAAGGAAGTACCCCCCATTTGAATCCAATAAAAATATCAGAAAAATCATATCTCTTGCAAATAAAAAGTGAACTCTCCCATCCAAGAAGAAAATTGCGATTTCGGTGGTTCTATCAAAATATCGACTTTTTAATCTTTCATAATTTGACATATATAAAAATTTCATAATTCAAATAAACCCAATAAAATACTAAAAATCTAAAGTCCGGTAAAAAAAGTCAAACGTGCATATGATTTCTCCTAGGGAGCCACTCTCCTTCTGACAGTACTTAGTCGGCTTGAGACCTCTCAGGATTTGGTCAAACCTAAACTATCATCACTCAAACTCATGAGAATTGTCACTTTCTAGTTTCTTTTCAATTAGAAAGTGAAAAATCTCATGAGTTTAGGTGATGATAGCTTAAGTTTGACCAAATCCTGAGATACCTCAAGCAGACTAAGTGCTGTCAGTAGGAGAGTGGCTCCTTTGGAGAAGTCATATACATGCTTGACTTTTTTTTACCGGACTTTAGATTTTTAGTATTCTATTGGGTTTGTTTGAATTATGAAAATTTGAAATATGCCAAATTATGAAAGATTAGAAAGTCGCTATTTTGATGGAACCACCGAAATCACGATTTTCTTCTTGGATGGGAGAGTTGACTTTTTATTTGTAAGAGATATGATTTTTCTGATACTTTTATTGGATTCAAATGGGGGGTACTTCTTTATCTACATGTAATATCTTAAGTAATTGAAACTACAAATATAATATTTACTTAAATGATGTTCAGGTAAATAAGGTAAGTGGACGAGATCAGACGTGGCTAAGGTAAGCTGAGGGAATCGGGCTAAAGCAGATGGAATCGGATGAAGTCGGACTGGATCGGCCCGATCCAGTCCGATTCCATCCGATTCTGCTCGATCCACCCCGATCCCACCTTACATGGGTGGGTCGTCCCCCCCCCCCCCAAATCGGGTCACCATAGGCCGATTCCGACCCGGATCGGCCGACTTTGCTATCCATGCCCCATGGAGGTACACACGTATGAACATACAAACATTTCATCCCCATGGAGTCCAACTCGACATGGAGGTTTGCACATGAACATATGATCGTGCCTCGAGCAGAATCTCTGCTTGGGCAGATTCTCCCCATGGAGGTACACACATATGAACATACAAATATTTCATCCCCATAGAGTCCAGCTCGACATGGAGGTTTGCACATGAACATATAATGAACATATGATCGAGCCTCGGACAGAATCTCCGCGTTGGCAGTCTCCCCATGGAGGTACATACATATGAACATACAAACATTTCATCCACATAGAGTCCAGCTCGACGTGGAGGTTTGCACATGAACATATAATGAACATATGATCGTGCCTCGGGTAGAATCTCCGCTTTGGCAGAGTCTCCTCATGGAGGTACGTACATATGAACATATATGGTGAACATATGAGTGCGCCTCGGGCAAAGTCTCCCCATGGAGGTACGCACATATGAACACACAAACATTTCATCGCCATGGAGTCTCAACATGGAGGTATGAACATGTGAATGTTTACATATTTTATCTCCATGGAGGCCCGCTCAACATGAAAAATATTTAAGCATATGAACATATAACATTTCATCTTCATGGAGTCCCGCTCAACATGGAGATGTTTAAACATATGAACACATAATATTTTTATCTCCATGGAGTCCCACTCAACATGGAGATATTTAAGCATGGATATTTATATTTCATTCTCTCATAGAGTCCTGCTCAACATGGGGGGGATATACACGGAAGTTTCATAGTCGGGGACGTCTCCCCGACTTGCCGAGCACGAGCATTTCACGACGAGGATTTTGACCTCCCGGAACTTGTGAACCCCGCGAACCCCCGGGAATCTCGTTCGTGGGAATTCCGTTCTCTCGTCTGAACCCCCATGGGAAATTTATAAACCCGGAGGGAGAGAACAAAGAGGGGTGTTGAACCCTGAAAAGTTCACAACGGATGTCTACAAAAGGAATGCTAGAAGTTATTTATATCCAATTATTACTTAAGTAATGCTATGATTACTTAAGTAATGTTGGGTCCAAATCCCTTTCAAATTAAGAAGGGAACTTATTAATGAAGTCAACACCAAATCTCTCCAGTGAAGTAGAGGTTCAGAAAGAACAACGCTTCGAAGAAGATATGTTGCGGAAGAAATTCGGCAACACAAGATCAATAAGATCAAGTTCAAAGAACATTACAACTCCAAAAACACGTGCAAGATGGAGCGTCAAGCACTTGCAAATTGCAAATTCAATTCTTCGTCGGAAGATCTCCAAGGAAGGGCCAAAGATCTCACGGCATCAACACCTCTCGTAAGAAAACACGAGGGTGTATTTATAGAAGATACTACCCATATAAACCCCCTTTTAACCGATGGAAACTTTCCATCGGTTAAAGGATTTCCCCCCCTAACTGATGGACATCTCCATCGGTTGAGGGATCCCCTTAACTGATGGAACTCTTCCATTGGTTGGGGGAGACTCCCTTAACCGGTGGTGTGCGGCTTTGTGCAACCGGTGGTGTACACCACTATGCAGTCCCACCGGTGGTCCTGGGGTTTTTGTTTATTTCCAATAAATTAATCCACGTAGCCATTGCTTTTGCCACGTGGTTTGCTTCAAGGCGGGTCCTTTGGTTTTTTGTTTGTTTGTGGAGGATTACGTCACTTCCACGTCGCTTCTTCAATTGACATGGGTATTGGACGACCCTTGCACACCTCATGTCGTGCGCCACGTAGGACGGCTTCCACCGGGTTATTCCGGGGCATTAAACATATTCTCCCGGAGGGACCTTTAATTCGAAAACACCGGGGGTATGTGGGCCTTTACGCCGAGTTATCTTGGAGGGACCTTATTCAGATTTTCAAAACATCACAGAAATAGATATATTTCTTTTCTCTATTTTCTGTGATTTATTCTGAAAAATCAGATCAAATATTTTCAATTTCATTTATTCATCCTGAAATTTCAGAATAAAAGATTTGGGAGTTATTTATACCCGGGAACCCGAATAAATATTTTTTTCTCCCTATATACTTGCTCTAAATATTAAAACAAGTATTTCCAAAATTGGATAATTCACGACGAACAATTTTGGGTTCAACAAGAACTTAAGAAGGGTCTTATTCAATTGGTTAAATTAGCAACAGGTTTTATTGCAAATTTGCACCCCTGCTCCCAATGCTCAGGAGCTGCCTCCCTGGACCTTTTTCTGGCCTGGTGCTGAACCTCTTGACATTGGCTGCTTCTTTCTCCCTTTGCACTTCCCTGCTGGGCCATTTAAAGCACTGGTGGGGTTTCCTTTCCAATCTCAAGAGGTTCAGCGTTAGGAAAAACCCCAGGGAGGCGGTTCCTTAGCATTGGGGGCAGGGGTGCAAATTTGCAATAAAACCCTTGCTAATTTAACCAATTGAATAAGACCCTTCTTTAAGTTGTAGCACCTTTTTTTCACATATTGTGTATGTAATACATCAAAAAAGATTTTCAGCCTGGCAAAAAATGTAATCACAGGAGTACCCTAATTTTTGGGTAATTGCAATTATTCCCTAATTTTCTGGGTAATTGCAATAATACCCTGATCTTTCAGTTAATTGCAATTATGCCCCAATTTCTTATTTAACCCCTGTGGAGTATGCAATTACATGAATTATCACCCAAAAGGGATAGTCAATGCATTTAATTCAGTATATAAATGAGGAATATTATGAACAATAATATAACAGATGAGAAGGCTAAATAAGCAAGGTATATTATCTGACCAAAAGAGAGGGCAATTACACACACAAATAATGACTGAATAGACAAGTGGCAATGACAATGCAATTAAGTATTTTTTTTAGAAACTCCTTTATTCCCAAATTCCCTTTTTTTATTAGCCGGATTATGAGCATCATGTGGTGGTTAATCAGGGGTGATCAATCATGCAATCAATGTAATTAGCATTAACTTACATTGATGGGGAGAGGCAAAGGGACATGAGCCTACACTAGTAGGCCTGATAAAAAAAAGCACAAAAACATAAGGAAAACAAAGCGTGTGATTGTTTTCGATTCTTTTTCTAGCGAAAATGATTTCCCATGCGCCTTCCTGAATATGGTTCATGTTTGCTTCTGTGCTGAACACGGAATCATGTGTTCTGGATCTTGTGTTTGTCTTATCTCAGTGCTTAAGCAATAAAGTCTGAAATTTCCTTTATTTTCTATTTCAGATAGGCATGGTCACCGGTATTCTAGCATATAAATTTGGAGCTTCTTTTGCTTGGATCACATCGTTATCTGTTGCAACATATGTTGGTTTTACTCTTCTTGTGACCCAGGTATGTACTTTATAGCATCGTGTGTCAGATTGTTGAAATTCTATTATTCTCCAGTGAATGAGCTACTTCCAATTGCAACCATCACTATCTGGAGCTGAGTTCTTTATAAAGGCGCTTGATTCAAATGATGTCTCATGTGGATGTCTATGGACTTAGTTTTCTTTTTATTTCAATTGAGCCTGCATCTATGATTGCATTTCTCATGAGACTCTCTTTTGCCAGTGGCGAACCAAGTTTAGACAGACCATGAATAAAGCTGACAATGATGCAAGTTCAAGAGCTCTTGATTCACTTTTGAACTATGAGGTGACTTTGAAAGGCATCCCTGTTGGGCTGTTACATTTATGCTCTTCCAAAAGTTCTCTTTCTAGTCCTAAACAAAGCATCTCCTTTACTAATTGGCGTCCAATCTATATGCATATTTCAGACCGTCAAGTATTTCAACAATGAGGCATTTGAGGTTGCACAGTATGATGCATTTTTGAAGAGTAAGTAGCTATGTAATATGTTTCATACTTTATTATTAGATTCGCTAGCCATTATTGACTCTGTTTTGGTACAGAGTTTAGTCTTTCATTGGGCATAGTTGTTGGTGCTTGCTGTCTGTTATCATTTATGTGAAAATCCGTCCTGCAGGACCTAATGATATGCCGGTAATTGTAATTTATCTTTCTTCAGTTTTAGATATGATCATTTGTTTTGACAGACAATTTCTTGTTTATGCTTACACTTGCATGCATGTTCGTTGCATCCAACTTCCACCTACACTTGAAAAAAATGACCTTGGCTGCTTCTTAGGCATTGTTTGTAAACGATTTTGGGTGAGATTTTCACTGCAAAATCTATGACAATACCCCAAGTGTTTCCAAAGGTAACAAGCTACTCCGGCTTTCGTGCTTGGACAGATTTTGCAAAGAGGAGAGAAAGAGAGAGAAGCCGTCTGCTGCCAAAAAGCTGGTGGAGGTCCGCTTCCGGAGATTTTGGGTCCGGCGAGTGTGTAAATTTTTTTTTTTTATCATTTCACTGGCCTTTCCCTCGTTGGCATGGGCGACGAGGACGGTTTTAAAAGTTTTTTTTTTACTCACCTTTTGCGGGAGCCGAGGCCTTGTCGCCCGTGCCACAAAAGGCGTGGGCGCCGAGGCCCAAAAGCACACCTTGATGTTGCCAAATTGGGAAATCGGCTTTTGCCAATTTTCCCTTTTGCAACAGCGTTTCCAAACGCTGCCTTAGAGATGTTGGAAAAGAACTTAACTTCAATGAAAGGTATATTCAAAACGTTGATGCTGGGCTAACACGGACCACCCAAGCTTGTAGATGATTATAGGCTAGAAAGTAACATGCACTATATGAATGAGAGGTAAAAGGATGTAGAAAATGGTGAATATCAAATGCGAATCCTCTTGGTGGGAATGCCCTCATAAAGTTTGATATTTTGCTCTCTCATTCTTTACTCTTCCGGATACTTCTTTTCTTAGAGTTCGTGTCTCACAAGTCTCTGCCTGAAATATATTATTCTCCTGCAGGGCACTTTCTAGCACTTTCAGGTTGTGTTAAAATGATTCTCAGTCTTTTTTTTTTTTGAAAAGTGGATAGTACCACAAGTATATTGATCAAAAGGAGAAAGAATGTACAAGTGTAGGCATACAAAATGCAAAAAACTACCCTGCCCACCTATACATTGCCATCCATCCCAGTACGGATTGCCAAACTCTATCCCCCCAACAAAACAAAAGGTGTAGAATTTGACTGATTTACATTACAAACAGTTGACACCCATTCCTTAACTTTGCTACAAATCTCAGCAAAAAGTCTTAGCATCCCGAGCAACCCTCGAAAATATGTGATTAATCCTCTCTTCCCAAATCATCTATAGGGTAGCATGAAGAATGAGTCATCAGACTATGTTATCACATTTGGTAGGCCATTGCCTTTTACATTCTGCAATCAACTGACAAACCTCACAATGATTGGGAATTATGCCATGATTCTTGCAGCCACCTCTCTCCATAATATGCAAGAATAGGAGCAGCCAACAAAAAATATGATCAAGAGACTCATCCTTTTCCCACAAAGGACACACATGGTCTGAATGTCAGGTAAGAAGCGCAACAGTCTGTCTCACGTGGCAAGGCTCCCAATAGAGATTGTCCGAAGGAGAACCTTCACTTTCAAAGGACTTCTAGGCCTCCATATCTGGTTCTGCAATCCATGTCGAAGCACACTATCTGAAATGATGTTGCAGGCTGATCTAATAGAGAAGCATCCTCCCTTCTCCCAATGCCACACCTATCATGGATGGCAAAGTCGGATCGAGGTGCTGGATCGGACCTAGCCGACCCCGATCCGAGTCGGGTCGGATCGCAGGATCCGCCCGATTCCATGGGAATCTGGTCGATCCAGGATCGGCTAGGTTAAAAAATGAAGAAAAATTGTGAAAAATGAAGAAAATTATGAAAACACATACAACCTTCATTGAATACAAACAAAAATGAAATGAAATTCTTATCATGTACATGTATTTGAATGTAAATAAATTGGATTAACAAGAAATTGTAGTTTACTTGAACATCACCTCGAGGCATGGTTATTTATCATGGTTATTTACCTAAACATGAGGCATGGTTATTTACCAGAACATCATTTAAGTAAATGTTAGTATTTTTAGTTTCATTTACTTAAGATATTACATGTAAATAAGGAAGTACCCCCCATTTGAATCTAATAAAAATATAAAAAAAATCATATCTTTTACAAATACAAAGTCAACTCTCCCATCTAAGAAGAAAATCGCGATTTCGGTGGTTCAATCAAAATAACGACTTTTTAGTCTTTCATAATTTGACGTATCTAAAAATTTCATAATTCAAATAAACCCAATAGAATACTAAAAATCTAAAATTCGGTAAAAAAAGTCAAATGTGCATATGACTTTTCCTAGGGAGCCACTCTCCTACTGACAACACTTGAGTCTAGTTGAGACCTCTCAGGATTTGGTCAACCTAGACTATCATCACCTAAACTCATTTCCTAGAAAGTGAAAATTCTCATGAGTTTAGGTAGTGATAGTCTAGGTCAGGGAATCAAAACTCGGCCAACTCGGGATCGGATCGCCCGAGTTGGCTCGGTTTTGGCCCCTCCGATCCGAGCCGGGGTAACCTGTCCGGTCCCCTGCGCTCGGATCGGTCGGGCTCGGCTGGGCTCGGCGGGATCGCCGAGCCGGGCCGGTCCGCCGCGGATCGGCCCGGACCGGGGCGATCCGCGGCCCAACGGCTAGTTCAGAACTAGCCGTTTTCTAGCCGTTGGGGACTGTTCCCCAACGGCCAGAAACGGCTCTTTGGAGCCTTTGGAGGCCTTGGGGGTCTATATAAACCCCCCAAAGGCCCCCAATATGTTCTAAACTCAAGTTTTGAGTTCTCCTCCCCTCCTCTCAATATTTTGGGCATTCTCTCTCTCTCTCGGGCACTATTTTGCACTATTTGGGAGGCGATCTCATCTTTCACACTCTTGGGATTCTTGTTCGACTATTCGGGCTCTCTCACACACACTCTTGGCCCGAACTCTTGGCTGCGATTCATCTCCCTCTCTCTCATCCGCAAAAAAAAATTATTTATTTTCTGTTTTATTATTATTTAACTTCTTTTTTTGTGTTGTAAGTGATGGCCGCCGAAGGTGGTGCTGCTCCGGCTCCCCATTCTTCAAGCAACCCTCCTAGCACCGATCCCGCTTGGGCTCATGGTATCGTTGTGGACATGGCTCGAAGGAAGGTCCAATGTAAATATTGTGACCGGGTCTTATCGGGCGGCATATTTCGTTTGAAACAACATCTAGCGGGAATTAAAGGTGAGGTGGCACCATGCTCGAGAGTTCCTGCTGAAGTTCGAATGCAATTTTGCCAATATATGAAGGAGAAAGAGACATCCAAAGCAAACACTAGTAGAAGACGGCAACAAATCCGGGAAGATTTATCTGCCCCTCCTCGAAGGTCCGTAGATTTACCAAGAGGGAGACAATTCTTTGATCTTGATCAAGATGAAGAAGGTTAGTAATTAGTTAACTTACTTTTGAAACATTTATTTTAGTTTAAGGCTTTAAGCACCCTCCGACCCTCATTCTATTTCTATCTCATATTATAGAACAATTTCGTCGGGCATCGGAAGCAAGTCGAAGGTCTAATGCGGAAGAGGACTATCTCCGACGTACCGGTCGTCACGTAGGTCAAGGTAGTGGCCATGGGGGTAGCGGACAAGGGAGTTCAAGTGCTGGAATGAGTTCAAATATACCTGAGGTTCCAGTGGATATCCCTAGAGACGGAGATCCTAGAGTGGGACCAATAGACCCATTTCTCACCAGGCGAAGGGAGAAGCAACCATCCATTTCTGCAGCATTCAAGAATTTGAAAAATGCAAGGAGAAGATAGGGAGAGCGACGTCAAGATGGTTCTTCTTCAACAGCATACCGGCTAATGCAGCAAAAGGACCATATTATGAGTCCATGATAGAGACTATTGGTGAAGTGGGCAAAGGGGTGGAAGGCCCTACTTCATATGAAATCTACAACAAATACTTGGATATGGAAGTTGAAGATATGAAGGCATATGTTTCCACATTTGAACGAATATGGGATGAATATGGTTGCACGTTAATGTGCGATGGATGGACAGGTATGTACAAGTGTTTGGCTAGTTAACTGTTATTCACTTATTCATTAATAAGACATAGGTTTTAATTTTTCATATGGAATTGTGCAGGCATTACACGAAGAAGTATGATAAACTTCTTAATCTACTGCAAAGCAGGGACTGTTTTTTGGAAGTCGGTAGACGCTTCTGGCAAGGTGAAGAATGCGGACTACCTATTTCAGTTGATGGATGAGATGGTGCAGGAGATTGGAGAGAAAAGAATTGTCCAAGTGGTAACCGACAATGCAGCGGCTTTCAAGTTGGCGGGCCAAAAACTAATGGAGAAAAGGGAACACTTATATTGGGTTCCTTGCTCCGCGCACTGCATTGACTTAATGCTAGAAGACATTTGTGAAGATCCAATGGTGGAAAATGTGGTCAACAATGCAAGGTTCGTAACCACTTTCATCTACAACCACAACAACATATTGGACATCATGAGGACGCATACACATGGACGGGAGTTGCTTCGGCCAGCACCTACAAGGTTTGCATCCCAATATATTGCATTGGATAGCATAAATGGGCAACGTAGCAACCTTATTAGGATGGTAGCATCGGAAGAGTGGGAAAACTATATGTCCCGACATGCTCCTACACGGGTGAGGGAGAATGGAAAGAAGGTGACCGACATTATCCAATCAAAGCCATTTTGGAAGGGGGTCCAAAATGTGTTGAATGTAGTAGAACCGCTTGTTCGAGTGTTAAGGGCGGTAGATGGGGAGAGGAGATCCGAGATGGGTTACTTGTACGAGGCTATGGATCGAGCAAAGGAGCTTATCCAAATGAACAACAAAACAACGTATGCCAAGTGGTGGGAAATCGTAGATCGGCGATGGGAGCACACATTGCATCATGATCTTCATGCTGCAGGTAAGCATAACACTTTAACTATTGTGAATTGTGATTACATATTATTTGCAACTCATGTTTTAACATTTATCTTCTACATGTAGGGCATTTCTTCAACCCCCAATACATGTATAGGACTGATGGGAGGAGGGAGAACTATGACAATTCCTCCGAAGTGTTGATTGGGGCCAAAAATGTAATCAAACGGATGCTAGACAATGAGGATAGGGCAATCATAGCATGCAAACAAATGCATGATTATAGACTTCAACTCTACCACTTTGGTACTAGCACGGCACAACGAGCTGCTCAGATTTTGAGTCCAGGTTAGAAGTTACTCATCATATTTATTTGCATGTACAATGAGTTGGTTCTATTTTCTAACACATTATACATGCTTCATTTACAGCGGATTGGTGGTTGGATCATGGAAGAACTTATGGATATGAAGACTGGCCTATGTAGCTATTCGGTTTTAAGCCAAACAACGTCTGCCACAGGGTGTGAGAGAAACTGGAGCACATTTGGCTTGATCCACACAAAACAAAGAAACCGGTTGAAGTCTGCACGTCTTGAGAAGTTGGTATTTTGCCACTACAACATGAGATTGAAGCTTAAAAACCTCCAATTAATCAAGCAAGTTCAAGATAGAGAGAGATATAGATCCTCGGGGCAACAACAAGCTGAAGCAACTCCATCGGAGACAATAGATATAGAAGAAGTTTTTGAGGAGGAACATCCACTACATGCATGGGTAAATGCAAGCACTTCGGTTCAACCAGAGTTCGACCCGCATGATCGTGCATGGGCTGAAGGTAAATGACATTTACAATGTACATGCATCATTTATAAATTATTTATTTCTCATTTTAACATGTTTATGTCTCATTTAGGTGAGCTTGATGATGTGCCTTTGCTTCCGGAGTTCGAAACTCCCCCAGCCCCTAAACGCCAAAAGAAGACAGTGGGTGCAAGAGGAAGGAGCACGAAACATGGCATTAGCATTGCAGACTTGGACACGATCGAGGAAGATATAGATGATGAAACACCGGAGCCAAGCGATAATGTTCAATACCAAACTTCTAATGACTCGACATCGAAGACAAGTACTCCTAGTGAGGGATCCGATCATGGAGGAGATGTCCTAGTTGTCAGCAGTGTACCGCCACCGGCACCGCCACCCGACCCTATTGTATTCACCGGAGAGGAAGACTTCACCCATGCTACTCAAGATCAACATCATGGGAGTAGGGAAGGGAGGGAAGCACAAACCTCAAGTCAAAAATATGCACGAAAGGGGAAGAAAGTGGCATCTCAATTGCAAGGGCAAGGGCAAGGGCAAGGGCAAGGAGCATCCGAAGATTCGGGATACAATCCCAACTTCATTCCGCATAGACGGAATTGGTTAATGAAGAAGAAGAAGATGCAAGAGGAGTGGGAGCGTCAAGAAAAGCTACGGATGGAGTTTGAGACCATGGAGCAAGCGTCAGATACATCATCTTATGCTTCCACTGAAGGATATTACCAAGGGCAGGGAGGCTACTTGGGATATCCTCAATACCCGGATGCATCATATTACACCGGAGGTGGAGCATATGCACAATCCACTGAGTCCGATTCACATTCACATGACTCATATGAGTCATATGGCTCATATCAAGTGCCTGAAATACCGGGCTACACACCAATCACTATCATATATGCGAACACGGATGCCTATAGTCAATATTTGACTCAATATGAGGCATATTACCAACATTATATGTCTTGGACAGATTATGTAAACCTTATGTCCACACAATATAATGTACGATTCCAATAAATACATTTTTTTATGTATTTCAGTTCATAAATACAATGTTCATATATTTCCTATTTTTCATATTTTTTCTAATTTTTTTTCAATTTTTTAAGGGGGGCGATCCACCCCCCTTTTGCTTGGCCAGACCCGGTCGGGCTCGGCCCGGATCGGCCGAGCCGGGCTCGGGATCGCCGGGTCGGATCGGTTTTGGGCCGACCGATCCGATCCCGATCCCCGAGATTTTGAACCTTGGTCTAGGTTTGACCAAATCCTGAGAGGTCTCAAGTAGACTGTGTTGTCAGTAGGAGAGTGGCTCCCTTGGAGAAGTCATATGTACGTTTGACTTTTTTTACCGGACTTTAGATTTTAGTATTCTATTGGGTTTATTTGAATTATGAAATTTTTAGATATGTCAAATTATGAAAGATTAGAAAGTCGTTTTTGATGGAACTACCGAAATCACGATTTTCTTCTTAGATGAGAGAGTTGATTTTTATTTGTAAGAGATATGATTTTTCTGATATTTTTATTGGATTCAAATGGGGGGTACTTCCTTATTTACATGTAACATTTACTTAAATGATGTTTAGGTAAATAAGGTATCATAATTATCGTTGCTCTGTATTGTAATATGAATATATGTGCAACTAGACTATGGATATGCCCACAATGTGCAATTATTATTTGTTTTTTAAAGAATTTCTTCATTTTTCATAATTTTTCTTCATTTTTTAACCTGGCTGATCCTGGATCAGCCGTATTCTCATGGAATCGGGCGGATCTTGCAATCTGACCTGACTCGGATCGAGGTCAGCTGGGTCCGATCCAGCACCCCAATTCGACTTTGCCATCCATGAGTAGGAGAGTGGCTCACTTGGAGAAGTCATATACACGTTTAACTTTTTTCACCGGACTTTGGATTTTTAGTGTTCTATGAGATTTATTTGAATTATGAAATTTTTAGATATGTCAAATTATGAAAGATTAGAAAGTCGTTATTTTGATGGAACTACCGAAATCACGATTTTCTTCTTAGATGAGAGAGTTGACTTTTTATTTGTAAGAGATATGATTTTTCTGATATTTTTATTGGATTCAAATGGGGGGTACTTCCTTATTTACATGTAACATTTACTTAAATGATGTTTAGGTAAATAAGGTATCATAATTATCGTTGCTCTGTATTGTAATATGAATATATGTGCAACTAGACTATGATATGCCCACAATGTGCAATTATTATTTGTTTTTTAAAGAATTTTCTTCATTTTTCATAATTTTTCTTCATTTTTTAACCTGGCTGATCCTGGATCAGCCGTATTCTCATGGAATCGGGCGGATCTTGCAATCTGACCTGACTCGGATCGAGGTCAGCTGGGTCCGATCCAGCACCCCAATTCGACTTTGCCATCCATGAGTAGGAGAGTGGCTCACTTGGAGAAGTCATATACACGTTTAACTTTTTTCACCGGACTTTGGATTTTTAGTGTTCTATGAGATTTATTTGAATTATGAAATTTTTAGATAGACCAAATTACGAGGGATTAGAAAGACGCTATTTTGATGGAATCACTAAAATCACGATTTTCTTCTTAGATGGCAGATTTGACTTTTTATTGGTAAGAGATGATTTTTTTGATATTTTTATTGGATTCAAATGAGGGGTACTTCTTTATTTACATGTAATATATTAAGTAAATGAAATTACAAATATAACATTTACTTAAATGATGTTCAGGTAAATAAGGTAAGTTGAGGGAATCAGGCGTAATTAAGGTAAGATGAGGGAATCGAGCTACATCAGATGGAATCGAGGTGGATCGTGCGGTCGGACTGGATCGGCCCGATCCCGTCCGATTTCGTCTGATTCTGCTTGATCCACCTCGATTCCACCTTACATCGTGGGTGGGTCGACATTTACCCCCCCAAATCGGATCGCCATAGGGTGATTCCGACTTGAATCGGCTGATTTCGACCCAAATCGGCCGATTTTGCCATCCATGACACCTATCGGTCCTCACTGTCTGGTAGACTGATGGTCGGAGAGCAAGTCCTGAAGTTGAAGAGTCTCTGACTGCCGTAAATCTCTCCTGAAAGTGGGCACCCATACCCTACTGGGTAGCGAAGTATCAATGACCTGGGAGACATAAGAGGATCCACTGCCACTCGGAATAGACTAGGAAAAAACTCGCAGAAGGGAAAATCTCAGCACCACCTGTCCCTCCAAAAAAGAGCCATATCTCGCTTTCCCAAATGGACCTAACACCAATGGAAATAATATCCCTGCATGAAGAAATATCACACCACAACAGGGAAGTACTGCTCGTGGAGTGGGACTAAGGTCCCAAACTTTGGAGTTTGGATCTCCCAAAGTACATCTGTATGATAATATTGACCCACAATTTGTCCTCTTCAGCCCCCAATCTCCACAACCACTTATCGTGCAATGCTAGGTTGAAGTCTTTGATATTCTTTAAACCCACACCTCCCTGATCTTTACTATTGTTAACTCTTTCCTAAGCTACATCATGCCAACCCCTACACCTATCCCCGCTACCATGCTAGAAATATTCGCATCAAATTGTCTCCTATCTCTTGGCCACTTGGTACGAAATCCTAAACATAGAGAGAGAACACATCGGTAGACTCTCCAAAACAGAGCTGCACATCATACGTCTGTCCCCATAAAACAAAGCCCTGGCCTTCCAACCCTCCAATCTTGTCTCAAACCTATGTAATGGGCTGCCAGTGATGCCATTCTGACAATCTTAGAGCACTTGGAGAGAGGGGAAGACTCCGTTAAGAGATAGGGAAACTGCCAAATGCCAATCCTATAGCCCAACACAATAGCCACCTTCCACATAATGCTTCATCCACATTGACCCCAACCAGGAGACTTTTGTTAAAGTTGACTTTCAGCCTGTAACTTCCTATCATGGATGGCAGAATCAGATCGGGGTGTTGGATCAGACCCAACTGATCCCGATCCAAGTCGGATCGGATAGGAGGTTCTAGTCGATTCTCAGGGAACCTGGCCGATCTAGGATTGACTATTTTTTTTTTAAAGGAAAATTGTGAAAATCAAGGAAAAATCAGAAAAAATTGAAAAAATCAGGAAAAATGAGGGGGGAAGTCACATAGTATAATTGCACATATTGGGTATATCTCATGGTTTGCCGTGGCAAATCGGATCGGCCTGATTCGCCTGAATCAGGGCGAATCATGGAAAACCTGATTCTCGATTCCATCAATTCGGTCTGATTCACCCCATATATATAATAATATTATATCCTATTTGTAATATATATTATACATTATAAATATGATATATTATATAAATAATATATATTATACACATGCGAATCGATCCGATTCGGATCGATTTGGGGCGAGTTAGGAGAAACCCGATTCGCCTCCCAATTCCAATCCTGCAAACCATGGTATATCCATAGTCTAGTTTTGTTAATTATGATACCTTATTTATCTGAACATCATTAAATATTATATTTATAGTTACATGTAAATGGGAAGTATCCCTCATTTGAATCTAATAAAAATATCAGAAAAATTATGTCTTACTAATAAAAAGTCAACTCTCTCATCCAAGAAGAAAATTGCGATTTCGGTGGTTCCATCAAAATAACGCATTTAAGAATTTTATAATTCAAATAAACCCAATAAAATATTAAAAATCTAAAGTTCGGTAAAAAAAGTCAAACGTAGATATGACTTCTCCAAGGGAGTAACTCGCCTATTGACAACACTTAGTCTGCTTGAGACCTCTCAGGATTTGGTCAAACCTTAGCTATATCACCCAAACTCATGAGAATTGTTAATGTGTTCCTTTCATACTGCCCAACACTCGGTACCACATAACAAAGTAGGCCTTACAACTGTTCTATAAAACTTTTCTTTAAGTTTTATGGATATACGACCATCACAGAAGACTCCTAATACACTTCTTCATTTTAACCAGCCTGCCTTAATCCTATATGCAATATCGTCATAAAACTCCCCATTCTCTTAAATGATAGACCCTAAATACCGAATGCTACTATTAGGAATGTTTTGTCCATTATTTTGAAACATGTCTTTTTGTAACCTTCTGTCTTTACTATAATTACAATGCATAAACTCTGACTTGCTCTTACTAATCTTAAAAGTTAAAACTTTTTAGACTCCAAAGCACACCTCCAACTTTCTAACTTAACATTTAAACCATCGTCACTTTCATCAATTAAGACAATATCATCTGCAAATAACATACACTAATGGATATCACTATGCAATTGTTTTTTTACTTCATTCATAACTAGAGCAAAGAGATACAGACTTAGTGCAGAACCTTGATGTAAACCTATAGTAACCGAAAATTCATAAGTTTCTCCAGCAATAGTTCTCAATTCTCACATTAATAGTAGCACCTTCGGACATATTCTGAACCAAGTCAACATATCTTTGAGAGACTCTCTTCTTTCTTAATGCCCACTAAATCAATTCTCTTGGTGCTCGATCATACGCCTTCTCCAAATCAAGAAAATCTATATATAAATCATTTCTCATCTCTATATAATTCTCCGTTAACTATTGTAATAAGAAAATAACTTCTATAGTAGATCTATTCAACATAAAACCAAATTGATTTTCTGATACAATAGTTACCCATTGGATACGATTACTCTTTTCCAAAGTTTCATAGTATGACTCATAAGCTTAATTTTAAGATAATCATTTCAACTTTGAATATCCCCTTTGTTTTTATAGAAAGGAATTTAAAATTTTATTGAAAAGTTTAGTTAGCCACTTAGTACCAATGTCTCCTAGGCCTTTCCATACTTCAATAGATATGTCATCTGATCCTAAGGCCTTGCCCACTTTCATTTTTCTTAAAGCATCATCCACTTCTGACAACTTAATACACCTGAAGTACTTATATTTATCAAATTTTATTGACTCTCGTCCCCTTCTAAAGAGAAATCCTTGAAGCAATCTTTATTATGTAATTTTTGAAAATAGCTACACCATCTCTTTTTAACCTCGCGGTCCTTAACTAAAATCCTTTCTTCTTCACCCTTATGCAACGAACATGATCTAGATCTCTAGTTTTCCTTTCTCTTAATTTAGCAACTTTAAATATGTTCTTTCACCCTCTTGGGTTTCTAATTTGTTATACAATTCTTCAAATGCTTTAGATTTAGCTTCACTAACTATTATCCTAGCCATGTTTTTAGCTATTTTATAATTTTAAGGTTTGATTATTTTTGTTAGTTTGCCGAGCTTTAAAGCATTCTCTGTTTGTCCTAATTGTATTTTGAATTTCCTCACTCCACCACTAAATCTCTTTTTCCACATTCCTTTTACCTTTAGTTTCACCGCAATTTGTAACATTATTCGACATTACATTAATTTATTGTGCTAAATTTCCTTTAGCTTACCTTGGTCTGCCTCTTTCTCCTAGAGACATTCTTTGCAGGGATTGGCAAGGGGTGGTTAGTAGATTCAAGTCCAGTTTGGCGGGATGGAGGGCTAGACACCTTTCTTATGGGGGTCGTTTGGTTCTGTGCAGATCAGTGTTGGATAGCTTGCCGATTTATTTCCTTTCTATCTTCAGGATCCCGAAGACAATGACAAGGAAGCTAGAGGGCATTCAGGCAAGATTTTTCTGGCATGGTAGTGGACCAGTGGCAGCAGGGAAAGAGGATGGCATGATATTGCCTAGGGAGAGTATGTCGGGCAAACTCACAGCACTCAGCAGCCAAAGGACCCCCAAAAGGAGTACAAATGGCCCTCCAAAAAGCTCCTCGCTTCAACTACCAACTAATCTTCAGTCTGATGCATTCCTCCTTTCTTAGCAGTCACATCCATCTTTGCTTTCCTTGCAATGTCCACCATCCACCTACGTTTGATCAAACGTAAGGTGGACTTCGAACTTTTGCCCACACCTGCATCAGAAACGCCGATCAGTCTCGCTGTTTCGCTTGCCTGCATCTCCATGAAGTTCTCCACCTTGGACAAAATATCCAAGATCTGTTATATTTCATTTTTTAGAGAAGCTGACAAATTGTGATAGCAAACATGTTTTTCTTCATATTATTCTGTATTCCTTTTCAAAATCCAGGGAACCATTTACTCTTGAGAATGACTTGCTGCCAGATAGGTTGGGCAGAAAAGATGACGTGGACCCTTGTCCATCATCTATTGGTACATGTCATGCCCGCATGGTGTGACGTGGCAGGGTGGCGGTGGCCAGTGGCAGCAAATATTTATCAGTCAAAATCAGTATTTGTTAGCCAAAGTATGTATGTATCAGCCAAAGTCAGTATTTGTAACCAAAATCAGTATTTGTCTACCAAATGTTAGTGTTTGTCAGCCAAGAACCACTATTTATCTGTCAAAGTCAGTATTTGTCAGCCAAATGCCACTATTTGTCAGCAAAAGTCAGTTTTTGCAAGCAATGTCAATATTTTTCAGTCACAGGCCTGTATTTGTTATCCACTTCTGTCAGTCATGCTGCCATCGGTTGCTGCTGCTGCTGCCACCACCGCCTCTGCCATGTCACATCCATTTTTGAAAAGTGGGTAGTATCACTAATTATATTAAAAGAGGAGAAGGGTGTACATGAATAAGAGAATGAAAACCCTTATACAAAAAGAAGCTCCACAGCAGGCCAGCGGTCCCCCATTAACTCCCCAAAAGCAAAAAGAGAGAGGAGTTAGCCATCTCCAATCCATTACATAAGTGTTTAGCCAAGAAAAGCACTTTATCTTTCCAAAAGAAAAATAAACTATTCTCAGGCCTCGCTTCCCTCCTGAACACCCTGTTGTTCGTTCAATCCATAAAGCCTTAAGCGTTGCATGAAGAATAAGCCGCCAGAAGACTCTATCACTCTTGTTAGCCCATGATCTTCTCCATCGTGAAAATAGATGCTGAACCTTCACACAATGAGGCAAAGAAAAGTTTAACTTCTGTCCCATTCTCTCCTAAATGCCCCTAGCATAAGAGCAAGTAACAAAGATATGGTCTAGGTCTTCTTCATTTTCACATAATGAGCACACCGAAGATATGTGATTAAGACAGACATGCAGCCTATCACATGTAGGCAGCCTACCATAGAAATTCTCCAAGCTAGGATCTTGACTTTGAGAGGGCTTTTAGAAGCCCAGATATACTTAGCTGTATCATGTCTAGTTCCCCCATCAGCTATGATATCATAGGTTGAGCTGACTGAGAAGGTCTCACTCTTATCCCATCTCCAGATCCACGAATCCCTTCTTCCTTGGATTGGTTGATGCTTTATGAGGAGAGAAAGAAGTTGCTCCAACTGAAGTGACTCATCACAAGAAAGATTCCTTCTAAAATCTAAACGTGGGCGCCCAAGTCCCATCAGGTATCTCAGAGTCAAACATCTGCGCCACTGTCGGTGTCGAAAGCAAGGAAATAGCAGCCAACGAGGGAAGGTTTCCTCCAATGTAAAATGACCACACCCTCTGTCGTGCCAAAATAGATTAGAATGACCATCCCTCAAGGCAATCCTCACACTAACTCTGGTAAAATCCACTGACTGAAGAATACCCCTCCAAATGGGGTAGATATTATACAACTGCTGTGGAAGAAGGTCCCATACTCTTGCTGACTGATAGTATATATGTGTGATAATCTGCCACCACAATCCCCCTTCCTCAGTTCCAAGTCTCCACAGCCATTTGCATAGAAGTGCTAGGTTGAAACTCTTGATGTTCTTAATACTCAACCCTCTTGCTTCTTTGGATTGACTAATTCTGCCCCAAATAATATCATGCCACCCCCTAGCTGCTTCCCCACTCCCATGCTAGAAGAATGCAGCTTGGATGGACACCAGCTTTTTAACCACGGATCTGAGTATCCTTAAAATGGACATGTAGTATATGGGTAAGCTGTCCAATACCGATCTGCACAACACCAATCTTCCTCCATAAGATAGAAGTCTCGCCTTCCATCCTGCCAGCCTATTCTCAAATCTTTTTAAAACTCCATGCCAGTTCTTACACTTTAGAGGCCCCGGGGACGGGAAGTTTCAAGTAAGTAAAAGGTGAAGCTCCCAACCTGACACCCGAGAAGAAGAGCTGCTCTCCTGGTGTCCTGTTCCTCCATGTTAATCCCATCATAAGACTTTTGTGGCAGTTGACCTTAAGCTCTGTAACTTCCTGAAACACCTTGAGCATTAATTTAGTACTGAGCAACTGCTGATCCTGATCTCCCAGGAATAGAATGGGGTCGTCTGCATACTGGAGATGGGTGATGGATACTGCCACAGAAGCCGGCTGGAAGCCTGATACTACCTCTCCTCCTGAGCTCTCTGCCACGTAATGCTCATAATCTGAACCACTAGAACAAACAAGAGAGGGGAAAGAGGATCCCCCTGTCTAAGCCTTCTGCCTGAAGGAGAAAAGGAGGACTACTGCCCATTAATGAGCACAGCCAAAGAAGCGAAAGAGATGCATTCTCTGATCCACGAGATCCAAGTGGAATGAAAGTCCATCTTTATTAGTTTAGTACCTGAAGGAGGCAGCCCCAATTCACCCTGTCATACGCTTTCTCAAAGTTCAACTTGATAACAAGGCCCTTTTTCTTCTGATGCTTCCAGTGATACAAACATTCATGAGCTACCATAAAATTGTCCTGAATGTGCCTCTCCCTAATGAAAGCCCCTGGTTAGGGCTGATCAACCGATGCAACATTGCCTCCAACCCATGGAAGGCAAAATCGCCAGGATCGGCCCAAGATCGCTCGATCCTGGATCGGATCGATGGTTGGGGATCCGATTCTGGGGGGGAAGTCCCTGAATCGCCTAGACTTCCAGCTGGATCAGCCAGAGTCGACTAAAATCGGTCTGGGTCGGCCGACTCTAGGCCGGTTCTAGACTGATCCAGGTCGATTCTCCTACTTATTTACCTGAATATCATTTAAGTAAATGCTTAAGATATTACATGTAAATAAGGAAATACCTCTCATTTGAATCTAATAAAAATATCAAAAAAATCATATCTCTTACCAATAAAAAGTCAACTCTCTCATCCAAGAAGAAAATCGCGATTTTGGTGATTCCGTCAAAATAACGACTTTCTAATATCTCATAATTTGACATATCTAAAAATTTCATAATTCAAATAAACCCAATAGAATATTAAAAATCTAAAGTCTGGTAAAAAAAGTCAAATGTGCATATGACTTCTCCAAGGGAACCACTCTCCTATTGACAGGACTTAGTCTGCTTGAGACCTCTCAGGATTTGGTCAAACCTAAGTTATCATCATCCAAACCTCTCAGGATTTGGTCAAACCGAAGCTATCATCACCCAAACTCATGACACAAAGTCTTTAATATTTTATGCTTTTCTTGTATTATTATAGTAGTAATAATACACAAAGTTTTATGTTTCATATACTATGAATGCATGTATGATTGATTTTTATTTTTTTATTTTTGATGCAAATGTTTGTTCTTTCAATTTATCATATTTCCCCTTATTTTTGCTGTTTTTTCCTGATTTTTTGTGATTTTTCTTAATTTTTTCCCAAAAAAAAATTCATTTTGTCGGCCAGACTTCTCTTGGATCTGTGGGATCTTGCGATCCGATCCCGATCCAGATCGGATCGGTGCCTAGTGATCCCGATCCGATTTCGAACTTGCCTTCCATGCTCCAAACTGGATGCCAAGATCTTGGAGATGATTTTGTTAAGTGCCATTCAACAATCTAAGATAAGCTTTACCCTCATGGAACTCCTTTATGGCAGCACAAAGGCCCTCTCTAACAATGTCCCAGCAATGCTGAAAAAATAACATAGGGAAACCATCTAGTCCTGGGCCTTTTTCTCCTGCCAATGCAAACACAGCCTGCCTAATCTCCTCCTGCTGAAATGGAGCAACAAGACCCTCCGCCTGAGCGTGGGATATACGTGGAAGCAGCCCCTCCACAATACCTGGCCTGATCCTCCGCTCCTCAGGAAAAAAGAATGGCATAGAAATCTCTGGCATACCTCCTGATGTCTTCTTCCCTTTCAATTAAGTTGGCCCCGTCAAGAAAGTTGGCAATCTGATTAGACCTTTTTCTTCCCGAAGCAATCCATCCATGACTGAGCATTCTAATTTCTAATGCTTTACAGAGCCTGAAAGACTGATTCCAGAGTTCAGGATCAGATCTTATACCAAATCGGAGAATAGGCACCAGAGGAACGAAGTAGCTCGCCCTATAAAAGCAAGGTGAGGAAAGAACACTGGCTTGCTTGCTCACAGGGCTTGCCGTTTCCTGAAGGATGAAACAAGTCGATTGCAAAGGAGAAGAAAAAAGTGACTCGAGCAAACTGAGAGGGATGAAAGACTTTGAGAGTGATTTCCTTACTTGTCTTTAAACTTGCTTTGGAGGGATTAATTCAAGGGACAGGGATTTTCCCTATTGATCTTGCCCATTCATTTGAGTCCCACTTTCTAATGTCATGATGTGTGGAGAATGAAGCAGAAGTCCAGTTTGTTGTTCATCACATTGTGCCTTAAACAGTCTTCTTCATTGGTGCGGTGATTGCTTCTGAGCAAACCAACTTAGTTTTATTACCCAACTCAGGCTGGTGGTAAGCATTTCTCTTTCGCAGTTGCTTCCTCACAGTGAGGGTTAAATTGTGCTGCTGAGATGACAATCTTCTGCATAGCAATTATTCTCATTAGACATTTAGTTCTTGTCAGATTCTCTCCTTTCCTAAATTACCTGGCCTAGGTATTTAGCATTATCTTAGAGTGTTGGTGTTAGGAAAGCAGTTTTTGAACTTCACCAAGTCTTTGGATCTTCTATTCAATGGAGCTGATTCATAATTGATGGTGTGTTGCTGCAAATGGCTTTTCTTTCTGTTGCTAAGCAATCCCATGCCAAAAAAAATGGCTTAGGAATTTTGACAGGATAAGATTTGTATGCCATAAGTGATGCGGGACAACACACGGGACTACGCTAACCGACGTACTACGACTCTCCTAAGACGCGATCAGCACTAAGCAACATAGAATAGCGGATTCACACCAACCAAACAAGTAAGCAACAGGAAAATAATCACGTCCACAGAAGTACGTAGCCCACAAAGTCGTCCTCGCGGAGGGAAACGGGGGACCAAGGTAGCTAAGGAGCCACCTAAACTAGGGTAGTCGTTCCACAGACAAGGTCCAAACGGAGCCTCCGGGAAATAGGTTCTCGCACTCACAAGCCGGCTGTGACGCACGTCACGGGCTAGATGTCCTATCTCACAAGTCGGCGGCAGATATAAATGTATACGAGAAAAGCAAGTAAACAGCTAGAGAGTAGAATGCGTACCTCCACGCCTGTGCGTGGGAGAAAACCCGACCGTGTCACGAATCCCGAGTGTGAACAGTAAAAATTTAAAAATTACAAATTAACTTGCCCACTCCACGCAGGGAGGAACAGGCTACAAATTTAAATCTTGGGATTTCATGGACGGGCGAACATGCAAGACACTTAGCGCTGGGCGGCCTTGTGAGAACTGTCGGCTGGCGAGGGTTGCAGGCGGAGGGCTGCAGGGGTTGACGCACTGGTGCAGGGTGGCAGTGCAGGGCGGAGGGGCCCGCACGCGGGGATGGACCAGGCGCGACGGGGCTAGCGAGGTGGGGTCTCGCGGTGCGTGGGAAGCGGCTGAGACCGGCGCGGAGAGGTTGGCGGGGCGCAGGTTCGCGGCGCTCGCGATGGCCGGAGGCGAGCACGTGGGCTCGCGGCGCCCGCGAGCTGGCGAGGCGGGCAGGGGCCGCGCGGGCGGCCGCGCTGGGCGAGAGGAGGCGGAGGCGGCGCTGGGCGCGCCTGGGAGAGAGAGAGAGAAACAGGGAGGGGGGGCGCGTGGCAGCGCTGGGAGAGTGGGGAAAGGAGGCGGGCGCGTGGGAAGGGAGAGAGAGGGCGACGCGTGGGAGAGGGAGGAGGCGGAGGGGGCGCTGGGGCGGGGTGGGGTGGCGGTAGGCCGGGCGGCCGGCCTGGGGACTCCGCAGGTGGCAGAGGGCGCAGCTGCAGGGGGAAAACAGAGGCGTCCGTGGGCGTGGGCCTTCGCGGCGATAGAAGGAACGGGGCCTTCACGGCCGCGCCTTCACGGCGGTCCTTCGCGGACGTCGCCCCGTCGCCGAGGACGAAGCAGCAGCGACAAAGCTTTCAAAATATCAAAATACGGAAATCTATTCCTCAAAACAGGGGTTTACATGTATTTAAAAGGGTTTGGACTAATCCCAACCCAAATAGAACTCCTAAAGACTTACCATACTAAACACTTAACTAATCCTATTAGGACTAAATAACATCAAAATTCGTAACAGAAAATAAATGAAAATAGAAAAGATGCTAACGGGCCCCAATTGGCCAAAACTACTGTCTATGGACTCCTGGAAGTGAACTCTACACCATGGGCTCGTTGCCAACCAGATCGACGCCTCTGTAGCGTGCTGTGCTCCTCGACGGCGGTAGACCATATCCGGGTTGAAGCGGGCCCGGGCTCTCGTGTCCTCACCAATCTCCCGGCTGGGAAGAACTCGACCCCGTCGAGTAAGGGTCGACGTCGCTCTGGTATCGCTCCAACAAGTCAGGGTCTATTCTCTTGAAGCTCTGCGCGTGTAATCCATGTATCCTCTGTCGTGGGACGTCCTCTCCAATGCACAAGGTAGCGGTGGTGCGCTCCATCTCTAGAAGTGATAACCTGCTCGTCTAGTATATGCTCAATCTGCTCACACCGAACTGGTATTGGGGCTGTAGGTGGACACTCATGGGCGGGGTCACTCAGAAGAGGGGGTGAAGGCTCAAATGGATCACTAGGTATCACAGCCGGGTCCCTGTAAACTACCAAATCAGACACATTGAATGTGGAACTAATACTATAGTCGTCTGGTAGATCCAAAATATTCGCATTGGACCCATCTCGCTTCACCACCTAGAATGGACCAGCTCCGCGGGCGTGCAACTTCTTAACGGTCCCTAAGGGGAACCGCTCAGGTCTAACCCTGATCATGACGTAATCACCCTCCTGAAACTCACATGGTCGTCGGTGTGCATCTGCTAATTCTTTATATCGCTCATTGCTGATCTCTAACTGATGACGTATACTCTTATGCAAACCCCTAACATGTTCAGCAAATGACTCGACTGAGGCAGACACTCGCTCCCGATGTGACAACTCAAAACCTCTAGCACTCATAATAAGCAGCGTGCTAGATGGCGGCTCTTTCCGGATGGGAGGGGAGGTCTGAATACTAGAGGGAGGGGCATCACGAAGAGGAGGGGTCTCCGTCCTAGGGGTGAACGTGGGTGGAACAGAGACTAAGGTAATGCAACGACCTTTATGCTCAAAAGTGCAAGTGTTGGATTGACCATGCAGGGTCGCGTCCATATCAAATAGCCAAGGTCGACCGAGAATGATACTCCCTACTTCCATGGGTAAAATGTCACACCAAATCTTGTCTTGGTAGGAATGAAAGTGGATCGGGACTAGACACCTAGTCTGGATCGGAATAGAAGTCGCATCTATCCAAGACACTCTATAGGGGCTGGGGTGATCAACAGGTGTAAGTGCTAGGCTTTGGACAGTCCCTGTGGAGATTGCATTAATGCAACTCCCACTATCAATGATGACTTTGCATGCCTTTTCTCCCAACTTAATGAACGTGTGTAGGATGGAGGTTCGGCGCCAGTCATCCCCAACGAAAGGGCGGGTCAAGGTGCAACGGACTACTGCCAGAGTATGGGGGTCCTGGGAATCCTGGCTAGCATCTATAAGCTCAGAGTCGGCATGGAATGCCTCAACAAGTGCTGGGTCAGGTTCGTATACCTCCTCCTCAATGACTGGGGTGTCGTCCCACTCTATGTCACCCATGTACATGCTACGTGTAGGACACTGTTTCGCAAAGTGACCGAAACCACTGCAACGGTAGCACTGCTGGCGTGTGCCACCGCCCTGAGACGACTCACCACCAGTAAAAGTCTTCCCCTTGTCTTCCTGCCTGACTGGAGGAAGGGGACCCTGAGGGCGTGTGGGAGGGGCAGGTAGGGGTAGTGGTTGGTCCCTAGGTGGTGGGAGACGAGGCCGCAGTCCAGTGGGCTCCTGACGAGTAGTCTCCTGATGTGCACCCAATTGTCCTCTCGGTGGTGGAGCGGACTGGGTACGCTGGTCCGAAGTACGTGGAAATGTGGGTCTCACATGTGAGGGTGGCTGGTACTCGGACTCAAATAGCTCTACTTCTTGGGCTACCTGGTAAGCATACTCGAGGGTGGTCACATTCCGCCTAAATAACTCACGTTGATAGATCGGGCGGAGACCCTTCCGAAATCGGGATAGGGTCATAGCACTCTCCTCATCAACTCCACACCTCAACAAGTACTCATCGAATTCAGCTATGTACTCGGAGACTGGTCTACTACCCTGTGTGAGACTTTGCCAACGGTCAATGAGACGCTGACGATAAGTCGCAGGAAGATACTTCTCGCGCAGTTGGCCTTCATGTCATCCCATGTCTCAATCCTATCCTGATGTCGCTGCATGAGGAGACTCTCTACGTTAACCCAATAAGTTTGGGCTTGGCCAAGCAGCTTCATTTTGGCGAATCGAACTCGCCGACCATCAGTCATCTCGTACCACTCAAAATAGCGGTCCATGGCTGCTTCCCAGTCAAGGTAGACCTTAGGATCTAGAGAACCGTCAAAAGTGGGGACATCTACCCAGACACTCCTTACAATCTGATCATCCCTATCGTCATACTCATGGAACCGTTGAGGCTCATACCTTGCGTCATGACCACGTCTAAGAGCAGCATGTTGGCCTCTACGAGGGGCCGGTCTCCTATGGTGGTCATACACCTCTTCAACTACATCGTCCTCTGTCTCAGGAGTCCAGACTCTCCTGTCTCCGACCCTAGGGGCGCGACGAGCTCCCTGAGGAGGATCATTGTGTTCTATTGCCCGAGGTGCCGGAAGATGAGGTGGAACCGGGTGATGGCCTACTCGATCAAGATCCTCCTGATGGTTGACTACCCGCTGTGGGTGGTGGCCTTGTGGAGCAACCTCAATAACATCTACTCGACCCTGAAGTGTTACAAGTCTCTGGTCAACTTGTCCAAGACGTTCTTGGGTACTTTGTTCCATTTGATCCAACCTACCCATTAAGGCTTGCATCATCTCACTCAAAGTAGGTTCCCTAGGTGGACTTCTCCGTGGGTCCATTTGGCGATCATCCGCCATGGATCCGGGGGTGTGGTACTCCAAACCTCTACGGGTGCGCATACACAACTCTAGATGACTCGACCAGGGAAACCTAAGACTTTGACACTAGACTCACTCAGATGACATACCCTAGACACATGCTCTGATACCAAAGTTGATGCGGGACAACACACGGGACTACGCTAACCAACGTACTACGACTCTCCTAAGACGCGATCAGCACTAAGCAACATAGAATAGCGGATTCACACCAACCAAACAAGTAAGCAACAGGAAAATAATCACGTCCACAGAAGTACGTAGCCCACAAAGTCGTCCCTCGCGGAGGGAAACGCGGGACCAAGGTAGCTAAGGAGCCACCTAAACTAGGGTAGTCGTTCCACAGACAAGGTCCAAACGGAGCCTCCGGGAAATAGGTTCTCGCACTCACAAGCCGGCTGTGACGCACGTCACGGGCTAGATGTCCTATCTCACAAGTCGGCGGCAGATATAAACGTATACGAGAAAAGCAAGTAAACAGCTAGAGAGTGAGAGAGTGCGTACCTCCACGCCTGTGCGTGGGGAAGAACCCGACCGTGTCACGAATCCCGAGTGAACAGTAAAAATTAAAATATTACAAATTAACTTGCCCACTCCACGCAGGGAGGTAACAGGCTACAAATTTAAATCTCGGGATTTCATGGACGGGCGAAATGCAAGACACTCAGCGCTGGGCGGCCTTGCGAGAACTGTCGGCTGGCGAGGGTTGCAGGCGGAGGGCTGCAGGGGTTGACGCACTGGTGCAGGGTGGCAGTGCAGGGCGGAGGGGCCCGCACGCGGGGATGGACCAGGCGCGACGGGGCTAGCGGGGTGGGGTCTCGCGTGCGTGGGAAGCGGCTGAGACCGGCGCGGAGAGGTTGGCGGGGCGCAGGTTCGCGGCGCTCGCGATGGCCGGAGGCGGGCACGTGGGCTCGCGGCGCCCGCGAGCTGGCGAGGCGGGCAGGGGCCGCGCGGGCGGCCGCGCTGGGCGAGAGGAGGCGGAGGCGGCGCTGGGCGCGCCTGGGAGAGAGAGAGAAACAGGGAGGGGGGGGGCGCGTGGCAGCGCGGGGAGAGTGGGGGAGGGAGGCGGGCGCATGGGAAGGGAGAGAGAGAGGGCGACGCGTGGGACAGGGAGGAGGCGGAGGCGGCGCTGGGTGCGGGGTGGGGTGGCGGTAGGTCGGGCGGCCGGCCTGGGGACTCCGCAGGTGGCAGAGGGCGCGGCTGCAGGGGGAAAACAGAGGCGTCCGTGGGCGTGGGCCTTCGCGGCGATAGAAGGAACGGGGCTTTCACGGCCGCGCCTTCACGGCGGTCCTTCGCGGACGTCGCCCCGTCGCCGAGGACGAAGCAGCAGCGACAAAGCTTTCAAAATATCAAAATACGGAAATCTATTCCTCAAAACAGGGGTTTACATGTATTTAAAAGGGTTTGGACTAATCCCAACCCAAATAGAACTCCTAAAGACTTACCATACTAAACACTTAATTAATCCTATTAGGACTAAATAACATCAAAATTCGTAACAGAAAATATGAAAATAGAAAAGATGCTAAACGGGCCCCAATTGGGCCAAAACTATTGTCTATGGACTCCTGGAAGTGAACTCTACACCATGGGCTCGTCGCCCAACCAGATCGACGCCTCTGTAGCGTGCTGTGCTCCTCGACGGCGGTAGACCATGTCCGGGTTGAAGCGGGCCCGGGCTCTCGTGTCCTCACCAATAAGTTTAATCACAATGGAGTTTCTTGGTACATCTTCACATAGGAGACTATCATACCTTGCTCATGTACTGCCATCCTAGAGTGCAAATATTGTTGTTTGTATCTTGGTTTGTTTTTGATAGTCTTTCAGACTGATAGTTTGGAGAACATTATTTTTTTTCAGAGTACGAAGATGCTGCTTTGAAGTCGCAAAATAGTCTTGCTTTTTTGAATTTTGGTCAAAATGCAATATTTAGTACGGCTCTAGCAACTGCAATGGTGTTGTGCTCCCAAGGAATCATGAGTGGCAATATGACTGTTGGTGATCTGGTAGGATCTTGTCTTCTTCTGTTCTGCTTCCAGTTTGTTCTTCCATTTGTGGCATCTGTGCATCAAATTTATTTAGAAAATATGGATGTCTTAAGCTGAATCTCTTAGGTTGCACTAGATAACCCTGAAGCCTTAAATCTGAAATCTGAGTTTCACATCTTACACCTGAGTGGATAACGTAGACAATCTGAATGCTGAGTGAAATTGTTTGTTTGTTAATTATCAAGACAATGTCTGAGTAATAACTATCAAAAAAGATCGTAGAAATATAAATTATATGTATTAGTAAATAAAATAAAGGGTTCTTTTGCTTAGAAACCATTGTTACATGAAAAATGTCAAATGTGCCATTGTTGAATGTGCCATCGTTGCTAAGATATTCTAAAAATAGCACTAGTAAACAAAAAATGTGGCACATGCCATTGTAGTTAACTTTGGTTAGAATAAATGAATATTCTGCTAAGATTCTGTTATTAATTGTCAGTTAATCATATAAATGACTGGAATACTCTCCAATCCTTCCCTCTCTCTATGAGACCCTCTCTCTCTCTCCCCCTCCCCCCTCCCCCTCCTGGTGGGTGCCAAAGGTGAAAACCCCACCAACACAAGCTCAAACCAGCATGTACATAGAGTATGAGGTGCTTCTGAGGTGGCTGGACCCATTGGAGTTTGCTCCGATCAGCAGGTTGTTGCTGGTGGCATTTGGGCTGAGGTATGCTGGTGGGTAATGTCTCAAGTCTCAACTGCATTGTTTGCAGGCCATGTCCAATGGAGGACGCACATCACGAGTGAGAGGGTTAATGAAGTGTCGAGAGAGAGAGAGAGCTGTGAGAGCTCACTAATGATGACAGTGGTGAGCTTGCGGTTGCAGAAGCGGCCAGTGACATACTGACATGGAATTCTGAATCGGTTCAGCCCAAGGATCCCAGATGATGGAGAGAGAGAGAGAGTGAGAGTTCACCAATGATGTCGATGGTCAGCTTGCTGTTGCAGAAGTGGCCTGTGGCATGGAATTCTGAATCAGATTGGCTCCTGATCTTATCCGAAATTTGTTTTAAAAAAAATCATTAAAAATCAAGAAAAAGAAAGTAAGGAGGTGGTGAAAGAAGATCTTTTCTTCTTCTGTTGCTGCTGTTGCATTTTCCTGGTCTCCTCCCCTTTCCCCTTCACCATGTAGGGAAGATGAGAAAAAAAGAAACCCACATTTAATGCGCCCCTCAATGTCGGAGGGTGGACTGTGTCCCCCTTGGGCATTTCAGATCCGGGATCCCAAGAACCTGCTGAAGGTGAAGTTGTTGGTTTGGAGGATATCGCGTGGTCAACTACCCACTCGTGATAGGGTGCCTCTTTTTCTTCAAAATATTTCTACCTTGTGCGGAGAGGAGTAGGACCTGAATCGCCTGTTTACAAGCTGCACTTTCGCGAGGGTGGTCTGGGTGAAGATTGGTCAGAAACTCCAGTAGCCACTAGGCGTTTTTCAAGGTGTGGGCCAACTCTTCTCCATTTGGTGCAGGAGGTGGAATTTGAAGGGGACAAGATCATATGGTGGCCTGTCCTCCACGCCACTCTTTTGGGCACTATGGTCAGAGAACAATATAATTTTCAAGATGGAAGCAAGAACAGATGATAGAATTATTTCCTTTGTTTGTGATAGAGTGACTTTTTGGGCTAGAGAGTCCTGCGGTGTGGGGAATCTTAGCTCCTCTCTTTTTGTTATTGGGGAGTGTTGAACCCTAAAAGTTTGCAAACAACATCCAGGAAATCCTCAAGTGGCATCAAACTCTCCGAACAAATCAAAGAAGGACAATGCTTTGTGCGAAATACTGAAGTACAAATATAGCACGGAAAAATTCCGGCAGCACAGGGTCCATAAAGACCAAGTGTAAAGTACAAGAACACGGAAGAAATCCAGCGATACGAGGTCCATAAAGACCAAGTATGAAGTACAAGTACAAGTCCGCGACGGAAGCTCCAAGGATTCAAGTCCAATTCTTCACCAAGTAAAGCTCCGAGCAAGGAAGCAAGACTTCGACAAATTGGGTACCCCTCAAATGGGGCATGTAATGGCCTATTTATAGGCATCTCTCCCCCCCATTTTGAACCATTTCCTGGTTTAAAGGGAGGGGAGGGGAGAGCCTCCACCGTTTTCTTATGAAAACGGTTGGAGGACTCCAACCGGTTTCATACAAAACCGGTTGGAGGCTCCCCTCCAACCGGTTTCATATGAAACCGGTTGAAGGGGAGATGCCCCTCCAACCGTTTTAACATAAAAACGGTTGGGGGGTGCTCCCCCTCCAACCGGTTTCATGTTAAACCGGTTGGAGGAGATGCCTCTCCAACCATTTTAACATAAAAATGGTTGGAGGGGAGCCCCCTCCAACCGTTTTAACATAAAAACAGTTGGAGGGGAGCCCCCTCCAACCGGTGGGGAGATCCCCCCTCTCCCTCTCCTGTTTATGCAGCAAGAGGGAGGGGGAGCCGTCCCCTATAAAAGGGGAGGCACCCCCTCCATTCAAAGGGGGACCAAGCCCAAAAACCTCCCCCCCTTTATGCTGGAAAAACCAGTCCCCAATAGCCTTGTAAAGCCCCTTCTTTGTTCTGAAAAATTCAGAAATAGCAAGTTTCTCTTCTTCCAATCCCCCCAACTTGTTCTTCCAAGTTCTTGGTTTGGCGTGAAGGTATTGGCCCACTCTTTGCTCGATATGGGGTGAAAAGTGTTGGATAGCGCAGAAGGGAGGGGGAGATTATACGGCATCAACATCTCCTTCGTCCCTCCCGTGGGAGATTTCTCCAAAGTTCTATAGTATATTTCATATCCCCACATCGAGCAAGTCTCTGTGGGGATTTTTTGGGGTTTAAATACCGTCCGTATCGAGCAAGTCTCTACGGACATATGGTATTTAAATACCCTTGTATCTTGTGCTCTAATATCCCCACATTGAGCAAGCCTCTGTGGGGATTTTTCGGGTTTTAGATATCGTCCGTGTTGAGCAAGACTCTACGAGCACTGATATCTAAATACCCTTATGTGTTGTGCTCTAAATGCCTCCATATTGAGCAAGACTCTATGGGTACGGGCATTTAGATGCCATTGTTCTTGTACTTACATGTATATGTTTCTTCGAGGAGACTCTGCCTAAGCAGGGATTCTGCCCAAGAACATATCTGTATGATCATAATCTCGTGATTATATGTATATGTTTTTTCTTCAGAAGACTCTGTCCAAACATAGATTCTCCTCAAATACATACTCATATAATCACGATTTTATGTTCATAGGGATATGATTCCTAAGTTGAGCTCTGCCCACGCGGAGGTTCTACCCGAGAGCATATCCATGCAAGCACAATCTTATGTATATATATTTTTTAAGGATACTCCGTCTAAACGAGGATTCTGCCCGAGGATTTACTCGTATGTTCATAACTTCGTGCTTATATGCATATACTTCTTGAAAGAAAAATCTGTCCAAATGGGAGTTCCGTCCCGGAGGATATTCGTATACTCACAGAAGTTATGTTCATATGCGTATATTCGTCGGGAGAAACTTGATTTCGACGGAGATCCCGTCAGAAGTATATTCGTATGTCCATAAAAGGGATTCCTTTAAACGGAGATTTTGTCCCAGGAAAATATATATACTCACAAGATAATTATATCTACGTGGGCATATTCCCGTCTATTTTCAGTCATATGGCAAATCCTTCAGAGAAAACCCATATTCCTTTTCAAAAGGACAAATCCATTTTCAAAATCAAAACTCATTCTGTCCAAAAAAATAGAAGGAGAAAATATTGTATTAGAATTTCCTATAGATGCATATATTCTCGCCCACGCTATGAAATGATATTTGAGTTAAAACTGGTGTTAATACGACACCTAAGACTTTTAACTCGATGTAAATGTAACATCGATTCCGATCGATGGAGACAGGGGTCCAGCACACGCCACCCCAATCGCCTGATGATTAAAAGGCACGAAATCAAAGAAGTTCAGATTATAAACGGCGCACTCGTCCGTTTCACGGACGTCAAAATCTTTTCTCTACATTGCGCAGATCACTTTTATTTCTGTCTGGTAGACAGGCTGGCACGCCCCGCAATATAAAAATCAAAACATGATAAACATCAAACTCAAATACCCGAAACTCCATTGAAGAGTGAGGAGAAGAAAAAATCCCGTGTCCACAGGGAGCTAGATGGATCCTTCCTCTTCTAGAGGGGTTCAGATTGTATAGGGGTTTTTGAGGGCAAATTGATTATACTTGTAAATCCCTTTATCTTTTAATATATATTTGTGGTACCATGTCCGGATGAGAAAGGAGGAGGATTTGTGTTAGGTTGATAGCCGACAGTAAAATAATGTCAAATCTTTACATGATGGTACCATTCACTTATAAAAAAATTGCGCCCCTCAATGTCCCCCTTTGCCCTTTTTAACCATTTACTTCCTATGTGGGAGGAGAAAGGGGGAGGGGGCACATTAAAGAGCAGGGGGGATGATGGGGAGTAAAATGAAGGGAGAAGGGGATGGGGACCCTACCTTCTCCCTTTTTATGCGCCCCCTTCCCCATGCATTAAGAGCGAAAAAGGGGAAGGGATGTGCATTTACGGGTGTGGGGGAGTAAAGGGAGAAGGGGAGGGGCACCCAACCTACTCCCTTTTCCTGCGCTTCTCTTCCCCTTGCATTACAGAGGGAAAAGGGGGAAGCGGGTTTGCATGTGAATTTTGGGGGGGGGGGGGGGGACTGGGCAATCAGGTTATCTGGACTGGCCAATTCACTAACCTGCCTGGTGGAGGTATGGCTAGGGAAGTTGCAGCTGTAGGATGGGAAGTTGGCCTTGAAAATGGTGAGGCGGTGTCCGACGCAGAAATTTTCGTTTTGGTTTATTTTATATGGTGTTTAAGTTTGATTTGATTTTTATTTATTTCTTTTGCCTTGCGGGGCGTACCAGCCTGTCTAATAGACACAAGTTAAAATCCGCGCAGTGCGGAGATAATATTTGATGTCCATGGAATAGACAAGTGCGCCACTTTTATTTTTGAACTTTATTGGTTCTGCGATTTTTATTCATCAGGCGATTAGGGTAGCGTGTGCTGGACCCTTGTCTCCATCGATTGGAATCGATGTTTTGTTTACATCGGATTAAAAGCCCTTGATGTTATTTTTACATCAGTTTTAACCCGAATACCATTAATAGCAAAGTCGAGGGATTATGCATTTTCTAGAAAATTATAATACAATGTTTTCCTTCTTCTTTATCGGACAAAATAGATTTTGATTTGAAAGAAAGGATTTGTTCCTTTGAAAAAGGTATTTCATTTTTGAAAAGAGGTATGGATTTCTTTTAGATTTTGAAGTATAATTTGGGGAGATGTGTGGGTGCTACCCATAAATTTATCCGGCGTTTGGATATATTGCTTGCTTTAGAACTTTATTCTGAAAAGGAGTATGAGTTCCTTTTGAGGATTTGACATGTGATTTGGAAAATGAACGGGTGTATACCCGTGAATTTATTTGGTATTTGAGGATATTGTGAATTTGGGCAAGCGCTCCCGCATAGGCAGAGTTATCGTGCGAATATATGAGTATGAACTCACTGGACATATGATTGTATTGACTTTTAGGGGAGAGTCCCTGTATGGATAGGGTATCCCCATGAAATACGCACATATGTACATATATGTTTATGGACATATGGATATGCTTTTGGGCAGAACCCCCTCTTAAGCAGAGTTTAGTTTAAAAGACATATTCATATGAACATAACATTTGTGAATACATGGATATATTTCCGGGCAGAACCTCTGCTTGGGCAGAGTTTCCTTTAAGAAACATATACATATAAGCACAATATTTGTGATTACATGGATATATTTCCGACAGAACCTCCGCTTGGGCAGAGTTTCCTTTAGGAAATATATACATATAAGTACAATATTTGTGAATACATAGATATATTTCCGGCAGAACCTCCGCTTGGGCAAAGTTTCCTTTAAAAAACATATACATATAAGCACAATGTTGTGAGCATATGAGTATGTCTTCCATTGGAAAATGCATACACATATGAGCACAAACACTCGCCCATCCCAGAGTCTTGCTCGACGGGCGGGGAGAACATGTGCATCTAAATGCCCATACCCATAGAGTCTTGCTCAATATGGAGACATTTAGAGCACGAGAACAATGGTATTTAAATACCGTATATCCATAGAGTCTTGCTCAATATGGAAGGTATTTAAACCCCGAAGGATATCTCCCCCACAGCGTCTTGCTCGATGTGGGGGTATGGACCACATTATGATTTCTTTGAGAAACCCCCCATAGAGACTAGCTCGGCATGGAGGGGGATAGGGGGAGATGTCGATGTCGTATGGAGACGATCTCCCTTTCTTCACGCTTTTCGAGGGCGGATACTTCGCACTGAGCGGGGGAAGAGCCGATACCTTCACACCGAAGGGAGAGTCTTGAAGAACAAGCGGAGAACTTTTGGGAAAGAGCTTTTTGCTTTTTTCTTTTCAAAAGGACAGCATAAAAGCATATCCCCCTTTTCAGATTTCAGAAAAGAGCCCTTCTTCATTGGGGGGGGGGGGGGTACATGGCAATTTATAGGGGTTTCAACCCCTTTACATGGCGTGGATGGGATGGGATCCCCCCCCTTAACCGATGGAAGGTCCATCGGTTAGGGGTTAGGGGGGAGCTCCCCTCCCAACCGATGAAGGGTTCATCGATTGGGGGGAAGACCCCTCCCAACCGATGGACCTTCCATTGGTTGGGGGGAGCTCCCCTCCCAACCGATGGACAGCCCATCGGTTGGGGGGAAAAGCCCCTCCAACCGATGGACCTTCCATCAGTTGGGGGTGAATACCCCTCCAACCGATGGAAGTTCCATCGGTTGGGGCTTGAGCTTGGGAGGGGTTTTGCCTATAAATAGGCCCCCCCCATATGCCCCATTATAGGGGTGTTAGTGCTGCTGGAGTTCTGCCCCTTCCCTCGGAGATTTGCTCGGCGAAGAGTTGGATTTGCAAATCCCTGGAGCTTCCGTTGCAAGCGTGTTCTTTGTACTTGTTCTTTACACTTGGTCTTATAGACCTTGTGCTGCCGGATTTCTTCCGTGTCGTATCTTCTTTGAAGCGTTGTTTCTTCTTGAACTTTGGCTTGCCTGGAGGGGTTTGCTTCCATCTTAATAAATAGGCTCCCTTCTTTAACTTGAGGGCATTTGGATCCAATATTACCTAAGCAACCATGGGGCTACTGATGCGGGACAAACCCGCGGGAGAGAGACAGAGCAGAGATCACCGGGGGAGAGAAGAGAAGGCAGACAACGAGAGAGGAGAAGGGAAGAGAACGTAGACGAGGGGGGGGGGGGGGGAAGAAGAAGACGACAGGGAGAGGGAAAAAATGGGGGGTTTAGGGAGAGGGAGAGCCACACAGAGGCTGCGCCTCCAAGTTTCCTGTAAACTTTTCTTCTATTTCTTCTCCACTATTCTCCTCCCCCTTCTTCAAAAGCTTACAAATATTTATAGGGTAGAAACCCTACTGTTCATCCAACTGGGACCAAAATATCCCCAAAAAAATGACAAAATGCCAAACATGTCCCACTTACCTTAAAACTAGATATTTAATTCTACTTGACCACAATAGACTCCGCTAAAATAAAAAAAATACATAATAAAATAAAAATGACGTCGATATATCTCGGAACATCTGAAGTCTCGAGTCTCGTCCCACGTCCGTCACGAGTCACGGTCCCGATCGTTCCGCGTCCGTCACGAGTCACGGTCCCCATCAGCTACCTTAAGTAATAATGACTTTTTACTTTGCCTTTAAGCCACCGCTTAAAAGGGACTTCACCCTTATTACTTAAGCAACCAAAAAGGGCTACCTAAGTAACCATTGGGCCACTATAAATGGACCCTGGCACTTCTTCTGGTAGATATCCACCACAACTTTTTTTAGGGTTCAACAGGCGGCCATTGTTGTTGCTGGCCACTGAATCCCTGAAGATGATCATTGCAGGCACTAGTGGCTGCTTGTCTGCCACAGGTGCTGCTGCTGTCGTGTACATGATGAGGAGGATGAGGGAGAGGGGAAGCTGCCAGTGATGCCCACAGAACCCCCCCCCCCCTCTTTGCAGCAGCGCTATAGTTCTCCCCCTCTTCTTCTCGCAATCCTCTCAACCAGTTACATGTAAAGAATGCCTTTTTGAATGGTGACTTGCAAGAAGCATACAGGCTGCCGCCCCCTGAAGTTGACACAGAATGAAAGGTCTGCATCTCATTAACGCCATCTATTGTCTGAAATAGTTACCCAAGGTCTGGTTTGATGGACTTTGTCATGTTATGATTACATTTGGTGTCCAACATTCAAATTCCGATCACTTCTTTTGTTAAATTGATAGGTGACATGGTCTATGTTGATGATATGATTGTTACAGACAATGACGAAGGTGAGAGGAAAAAATTGAAGGAAAACTTAGTGGTTGAATTTGAAATTGAAGACTTGGGTGAGTTAAGGTACTTTCTTGGCATTGAGCTCGCCCTGCCTCAGAATGGCATCTACCTTTGCCAAGGAAATTATGCATTAGATCTTTTAATAGCGACTGGGAAACTGGGCTGTAAACCTGTACCTGCATCAATTGGGCTGAATCATGGGTTGACAAAGGCAGCAAGTGGCAAACTCTCACCTGAAGATCTTGGCATGCATCAAAGACTCATAGGGAAGCAGTTGTGTCTTTTTCTAACTCAGCAGGATGTGACATATGCTGTGAGCATAGTCACTCAATCTATGCATGCACCACGGGCAGTGCATATGAGAGCTATGGTGCGCATATTGAGATATTTGGGTCCTGTACAGAAAATGACATTCTTTTACTGAAAGTTCAACTGCTTGTAGCTTGAAAGATTTGCAGATGCTGATTTGGCTGGATCTTGTGATAATGGGAGATCACCTTTTGGTTATTGTACTTTTCTAGGTGCTATCTTGGTCATTTTTATGGGTAAAAAAAACAAGCAGTTTGTGCAGAATTCAGTGCAGAAGTTGAGCATCTGGGGATGGCGCATGGATTACCAGAAAGGCAGAAACTACTATGGCTGAAACTCTTCCTGTCACATTCGGGAACTCCAGTTGAATTGCCCATGAAACTCTACTGTGATAAGTGATAACGAGCAGCGATCAGCATTGCAAAATGCAAATACCATTCAGCAATTGGTTTGGCGCATCGGATCGAATCGGTCCGATTCGGGCGAATCGATGCGAATCAGGAGAAACCCGATTCGCCCGATTCCCATGCGAATCGGTCCGATTCTGGCGAATCGTGGCGGATCAAGAAAAACCCGATTCACCCCGATTCCCCGATGCGGCGAACCTACTGGACCATACATATCGAGATTGACGGACACTTCTAATCATTGGAGATATCTATCCCTGACATGAAGGGGATTGTGAAAAACAGTGGCATAACTGTAATTTCCTGTTTATTAATTCTTTTCTTGCCTCTTTCCCCCCCTTGCTCTGACCCCCTTCTCTTTCTCTGTTGTTATAACACATTAACACTCATCATCATCATCATCAATCATCATCATCAGAGCCTTATCCCATTATTTGTGGTCGGCTACCTGAATCCTGTTCCGCCATTCGATCCAAATATTTAGATCAGAATTCATGTAAAGATTTGACATTATTTTACTACTGGCTGTCGACCTAACACAGACCCTCCTCCTTTCTAGTCTGGGATTGGGACCGGCCATGTTGTTATAACACTATTATGTAAATTTCTCACTTGAGTAATTAATGTAAAAAGTGGGGTGGACTGGATAATTTCTCTGTTCAGCATCTCTCTCTCATCTCCTCAAAAAATTCTTGTTTTCCATGCATTAAAAAACTAAAAACTCTGATACTAATAGAGACACTAAAAAGGGGATCATGCTGGCTGCCATTTTTCATGTAGGGGCTTGTAGGTGGGGAGAATCATGATATTTATTTCTCATTTATCATCTTTTATATATGGTTTCCTGGTTTGAGTGCACTTGTAGCAAACAAATTCTGCCTAGCATGCGAGTAGAGAACTAAGCTTCAGAAGTTGATATATCTTTGGAGATTTTATTGAACCTCATATATAGATGGACCCGCCTTCTGTTGACAGATGCATTATATTTAATAACATGGTTGCAACATATATTTTGTAAGAATTTGCTTTCTGAATGTAGTGATTCTTGCTGGTTATATGCAGGTCATGGTCAATGGTCTACTCTTCCAGCTTTCTTTGCCGCTCAACTTTCTTGGAAGTGTTTATCGGAAACCAGGCAGAGCCTTATAGACATGAAATCTATGTTTCAACTGCTTGAGGTATTTTATGCTCCTGTGGAGCATTTTTTATATGAAGTCTGTGGTAGTCCTTTTTTCCTTCTCAGAATCATTATATGGCTTGTGCTGCTGTATGAACTCATAGAGGCAGTAAGGAAAATTGTCGTATTAGATCCTTCACTCCTCGGACAAAATGTTCTTTGGCTAAAATGCAGCGACAGAATAATTGCTTGAGCTAATTGTAGTATATTCTCTCTTTATGGGGTGTTTGGTTACAATTTTTTATCTCTTTTTTCTTAAAATTTAAAAAAGAGAGAGTACAGACACACAGACCCGTTTGGTAAGTATTTTTTTTTGAGAGAAATTTTTTACTCTTTGTAAATCTCTCAAAAAAAAAAACTCTGACCCTGTTTTTATTTTGAAAGCGCACAATTGTTCCCCCAACCCCTCCTCTTCCCGTCTCTCCCCCCCCGGCTTGCGGCGCCCCCCCCCACCGCCGGCCCCCCCCCCCCCACCCGCGGCCTCCCCCCCCCCCGGCGCCGGCGCCCCTCCTCCTCCCTCGCCTCTGCGCACCCCTCCCCCCGGCGCCCTTGCCCCTGCACACCCCCCTTCTCCCCGGCCCCGGTGCCCCCCTCCCTCGCCCCTGCACACCCCCCCTTCCCCCAGCCCCGGCGCCCCCCCTCCCTCGCCCCTGTGCACCCCTCCCCCACTCGGCCCCGGCCCGGCGCCCTCGCCCCTGCACACCCCCCGGCCCCGGTGCCCCTCCCTCGACCCTGCGCACCCCTCTCCCCACTCGGCCCCGGCGCCCCCCCCTCCCTCGGCCCTGCGCGCAACTCCCCCCTCGGCCCCGGCGCCCCTCCCTCGCCCCTGCGCGCACCCCTCCCCCCCGGGTCGACCGCCCCTCCTCCCTCCCTCGCCCCTGCACACCCCCCCTTCCCCCCGGCCCCGGTGCCCCCCTCCCTCACCCCTGCACCACCCCCCTTCCCCCGGCCCCGGCGCCCCCCTCTCGCCCCTGCGCACCCCTCCCCCCACTCGGCCCCGGCGCCCCCTCTCCCTCGCCCCTGCGCACCCCTCCCCCCCCACTCGGCCCCGGCGCCCCCCCCTCCCTCGCCCCTGCGCACACCCCTCCCACCCCCCCCCGCGCCGACGGCCCCTCCTCCCTCCCTCGCCCCTGCGCACCCCTCCCCCCTTCCCCTCCAGCCCGCGCCCTCGCCTCTGCGCACCCCCCCTTCCCCCCGGCCCCAGCCCCGGCGCGCCCCCCCCTCCCTCGCCCCTGCGCACCGGCCCCCCGCCCTCTTCCATAATTTTTAAAATAGATCCGGCCAACAGCAAAGAACTGTTTTTCTAATTTTAAAATTTAAATTAAAAGAGAACATAGTATAATTTTTTAGATAGAAATCACTTTTTAAAAAATATTGCTCCCAAACACCCTATTAACAATTTTCTGAGGCTGAATGTCTCTGGGTATAGCTACCTCCATTGCCATTTCTCAACAATTGCAACTCATTTAATTCACACCCATGATTACCAAGGCATATTTCCCACGTACTCCACTCCTTGACCTTCGTTTTTCTTTTTTTTTTTGGAGGGGAGAAGAGGATCTTGTTTTTTGCCATTCCTAAGGTAGTCATAGTAGTCTGCCAAATTTGCTATTTGATGATATTTATTCTCTTGTTCTGATACATTTCTTTTCTTCTGTATTTTATTCTACTTCAAACCATCTCCTAAGTGGATTATCTGTGAGTATTCTGCATATTTTTATTTCTTCTAATTTGCTACTAATTTCATGCATCTATCTGTTTTTGGTACTTGAAAATCTCAATTCACATTGTTGGTGATCCCTAGTTGGAGATTATATATCAAAGACTTAATTTACTTCCTCCTGACTCCTGAATTCATGTTGGTCCTGAACCAACTTCAAATCTGCCAGGGTGAGTCTGTTCAAGCCTTCAAGGTTGGGCAGGAAATGTCTTGTTGATTTGAAAGTGGCCTTTAAAAGGAAAAAAGAATAGGGCAATATGTCATTTTGATCTATAAAGAGTCATGCTATGGACTAGGATGACAAAACTCATAATTTTTCTTTAGGCTTTTGGTTGTTAGTCCCTAAATCAGCTAGACATTAAGTCTATGTATATCAGTGTGTGGGAATGGGAGAGCCTTATAGACATGAAGTCTATGTAAAGGAATGCTTGTCATCATGTCGTATGTATGTCATGTGTGGTAAGAGATATCCGTTCATACCCCATATACGTGGTATATTGCTACAATGAAATAATTCTAATGAATCAACATGCTCCAAGGGATAAAAACACATTGATTAAATGATATCAGTACATTAGAATAACCAAGTATAAAAAATGAGCCAGGTCTAAGGAACTTGTTTACAGATGAAGCTAGCATACTAAAGGTAAATCATGTAGCATATTGAGGAATTTTGTATACAGAATCACAGATGAAGCCTAGCAAATAAAATGTGGAATGCTTTTGATGCAACAAGATAACCAGCTCTCTGAGAAGTTTGTAGTCAGTGTTCACCGAGAATAGATATTGTTCACCATTCATCTAGTTGGTAAAATGCCAAAATTGTTACATGAATACATCTGTACATGTGGTTTCAACCGTCAATCGTAAGTCTCTTTGAGAGTAGCATCATTTTGGTTCTCCCCAGGTTTTTCCTTTCTGAGGGAGCCAAGCTACCGTGCCGGACTAGCTTAGAACAAAGTTAATGAGCATTTCCAAAATTCCAAACCATAATAATGTGGTTGCAGTGATGAGTACCCTGGGCAGTTTAGAACACAAAATCTCCCAGTTGAATTGAAGGCCTTGTGCATCAGTGCATGCCAGTGCATGAAAGGCAGGATCTGATAGGCCCAGGAATCCCTTGGTCCAATTCTTTTCTGATCCAGGAATGAACTCCAGAAGTTTTTTTTTTTTTAAATTTCACTAAAGATCATAAAAAATGGGAAAATAAAGAAAATTGAAAACCTTAGAAAAGAAGAGGCAGTGAAAGACAAAGGAAACAAAAAGAAAAAAAAATCCTTTCTCAAAGGCCTTGTGCATGCCAGCACATGAAAGGCAGGCAGGATCTGATAGGCCCAAGAACCCCTGGTCCAAGGATGTATCGGTTTCAGACTTGGTTCGTTTTGGGCTGAAACTTGTAAAAGAACATTTAAAAAATGCATAACAAATGTAAAAAACTTGAAAAATTCATAAAAATTATAAAAATTCATCAGAACCAAAAAAAACGGTGGACATGCTAAAAGATTGAAAAAATGGATGAAGTGATAGATATATGTGTGTGGTATGTTAATAGAATATTAGATGCATATTAACCATTTAAACAATAAACATGGATAACAACCAAACATTACAAACAAAGAATTCTGCAAAACTTAAATTTTCGTACTCAACCATTACAATGCAGTAAGATGGATAATAGTCGGAAGAACCTTCTGTTTCATCATATGGCTGCTGTCCTTGAAACCCATAAAGAGGGTTCATATACTCGAAATATTCACTATAACCAAACAAAGATGCAGCCAACTCATTCATCCCTCTTTGGATCCCTCTTGGAGTTAATGGTTGTTGGGTTGACTGGAATCCAGAGTTAGAATAAGAACCCCAAGCATGAGAAGAGGATGCTGGGCCATAACTGCTACTGGCTGGAAGTGCTTGAAATTGGAATTTAGATTCATGAGCCCACCTATATATTCTAGTCTCCTGTTGGCCACCTCCATAGGGAATATAACCTGAATCATGTCCATAATGCCCCTGTGAGTCATGTCCATACTGTATTTGTGAATCATGTGTATAGTAACATTGTCCCTGTGAACTATGTCTATAGTCACCCTGTGAATTATGCCCATAATCACCATGTGACTATGTATATGTGCCACTACCAATAGTAGCACCTACAGTTGCACTAGGATCATGATCATCATTATCCTCGAAGGTATAAGAAACGAAACGTCTTCTTGCAGTCTTTGACTCTTTTTTCTTTTCTCTTGGTTGGGCCACCTTTTGCATCTTTGTATGGAGTCCTTTTTCCCTTGGCGTTCGTCTCACATAAATTTGCCTCATCTTCTCAATTGTTGGGTCATCTCGAATAGCAACCTAGCCCTCTCAGTCGTATATATCCCTGATATGGTTCTCCTTAATGATGGAGGTGGCTTCACCATTGTAAGAGTGATCGGCCTGCTATCTGACTCTGAATATCGAGCTGGCTCAAGCTACTCCTCAGTGTCCTCAACAATCTCAGGCTGCTTTCCCTTCGATGATGATTCTTTTGGCCTTTTTGCTAGTACTTTGAATTATGAATCCCTTGGATCAATCTCCTCTCGTACCTCAACACAAGATTGCAAGGGATTATCATGATCGAATAAGGCATCCACATCAATTTGTCCAGTTGTATCATCCGCTTGGCGTTTGCCCCTCAACTATTGTCTTAGTCTCATATTTTTTATCCTCAATCTCATATTGTAATGGCAGTAAAATAGTTTCTTCAATCATTCTGCATTCAGCCGATTGCGAATAAGGCATACGTACTTTAATTCCTTTCACATTGGCTAGCTGATGTTATAGCAATAAAAGTCAATGCATTACTACCCAAATCTTTGTTCTGGACCATAATCCACCATTCAGCTGTCCACCAATGATAATAAAATGAATGTTAGATAGATTTAACAGGGATCAACTCATCATAATATATGTATATGTGACACGTGTTGGGCAAATATAATATACCTGGATTGACTCTTCCTACAACATATTGCAATTGGGAGTCGGAATATGTCCCCGTCCTCATTCTATATGCATCCATTTATAAGAAGAAACTTTCAGTTAAACATCATGGACTTCTTCGCAAACATTCCCTCTTATTGATAAAAATTATAAAAGTGTTAAGATCAACGTAGACTCAGTTTCCAACCTTTTCTCTGTGTCATGGATACCGACCAATGACATTTAAGGTGCCTTAAAGCACCCCGCCATCAACATGTGTATTGTCAACATACATCAATCGGGGATTGAGAAAATAACATGCATTTATGTATAATTAAGTGAATGTAAGATGTAGAATACTCCAATAGGAAATAGATAATGAAATTATTCACCACTCACCAGCTGCATGCAAATCATGATGTAAAGTGTTCTGCCATTTGTGATCAATTCCACCACATTTTATAGTCTCTAGGGAGGGACTGTCGTAACTCCATCTTCGCATGGTCCATGGCCTCGTACAAATATCCCATGTCATTCTTATCATCGCCATCCAATATTCGAAGCTCCTTCACAAGAGGAGTGATAACTTTCAAATAGCGCGCCACCCTGTTCCAAAATTCTTTGTCTTCTATAAGATGGCAGCAATCCAAATAATTCATCTGACTTTCAGCGTTGCGCAAGGTCTTGTGATACATGAAAGACTTTTAGCTCATTCATTAAATTTATGCAATGACTCTAAAGAAATGAAATTAGAAGCAAACCTTGTTGGCCCTGCACGGATGATCCACCTCCACTTGTTAACTCCCTGAACATGTTAAGGATCCTAGGATGACCATATATATATCGTGTCACTACTTGTGCCCTCTTAATTGTAAATCTCACATTTTTATCCTTGCCAATATTCTCAAGTATTTGGTCAAGGCAATGTGCTGCCATTGGAAGCCAATACAAGTGTTGTCTTTTTTACATTAACTTTTTTGCCTACACCTTATAACTAGCTTCATTATCAGTGACTACCTGTGCAACATATTCCTCTCCAATTTTGCCACCAACTCATTCATCAAATGAAACAAGTAATTTGCATTCTTCTCATACTTTGATGCATCAATAGTTTTAAGAAATATTGTACCTTCAATACAATAAACAAGAAAGTTAATCGTGGACTTCTTCGTGGTACCAATCCAACCATCACACGTAATAGTGCAACATCTCTCCATCCATATATGCTTGAAGCTTTCAACTTACTGATGGAGCTCCTTAACCTTCCCTTCAAGGCCACGCCTGTATATGTCATAACATGACAGAGCCTTGAAACCAGGTCCAACATCTACTACAACATCAATCATCGGCTGAAAGTACTCTGATTGAGCGGCATGGGCAAGCACACCTGCATGAAAGAACCACTTGCAAATACTTTTAAATGTGTTCCTTGCAGATTTTGTTGATTTCTTGACACCTCTCAATGCCTACTTGATTTTGGGTTGTGTTGAATTCTGCTTTCTAAATACATAGCTATCTATGGGACCTGCTCTCTGCAGGGCTATGCATGTGCTGCCCTTACTGCCTGATCCTCTTGCAGGTGCTTGTCTCCTTAATCGAGCTGCACGCTCATGCTCTACTGCCTCTGTTAGCTCATGATCTGAATCCTCAGAGCCGGGTTCATCATCATCATCCCTCCTAGCCCTTCTACTTAATTTGCCTGAAAGCTCCTGACTAATTTCAAGTTCATTTTTATCCCCTCTTTGCCTACCCTCTCTCTGGCCTAGAAGACACTGCCGCATCTCCTCCCTCACCTCCCCGGCAGCTATGTCACATTGTTTTACATCTCCTCTGACCCCTGCCAAATGTTGTTTGCCTCTAGTAATTCCTTCATGTATCTCTTTCCCCACAATATTGCATTTACTTTTTCTCCTCCTACATCAACTAAGGTGAGATGATCCCCATGGATCGTCTTGTCCCCGGCTCTGCTCTCCTCTAGTCATGGTCCTACAATAAAAAATCAGCATAAAAAGTTTAAGTAGAATGAATACCACCAGCATTTTTCCCACCCGAAAATGTGGTAAAGCTTAATTAGGCTCAATAGACCTTAACACACCTAATTACACAACGGCCTAATTTATCTCTTAGGAATTTATCACAATTACATGACATAAAGCAATTAGGAGTATACTTGAAACCTAAAACAGTTATGAAACTTAACATTCAATTGACCTTAAACACAATTAATAATATGAAGTCCCATTGTTCATAGTTAATTACATCCTATTAGGTATTTACCCTCACAATATGACATGTACTGACCATTAGCAGCATGTTAAAACCTGAAACCATTGAATGAATTTATTTACCTTCAATTGACATTACAAACCCTAATTACACAAAAACCTCAATTGGTAAACCCTAATTTAAACCTAATTAGGAGATTTACCCTAATTACATAACAAAATAAAATTATCACCATCTCCCACTAAATTGCCATCTATGAACCTTAATTGACTTTTAATCATGCTACTTATTAATTATACAAAAGCCTCAAATTTACATCACTAAATAATTCTTAATTGGGGTTTTTCTCTAAATAAGGTGTAAAATAGCTATATGTACTTATGTGCATATGAAGTTACTTATAGCTGCATTTATGGAAGAAGTTAAAAACATAATACATGCAAGTTTCTTCATGTCAATCCCAGATAAAAACAGCGTTCATGCTCTGCAAAACACCGGCGGCGACGGCGGCGAACTCCCTCTAAAAACTCACCAAGCCTCCCTTCAGCCGCTTCCACCTCCCCTGCGGCGAACTGAGGGGGTCACGATTAGGGGAGTTGCGTCTCGTTTCACACCCTGTTTTCGTGCCCGAAACAGAGAGAATGGTTTTTTGGGCAAGGTTCAAAATCTCGGGGATCGGATCGGATCGTCGGCCCAAACCGATCCGACCCGGCGATCCCGAGCCCGGCTCGGCCGACCGGGCCGAGCCCGACCGGTCTGGCCAAGCTAAAGGGGGGATCGCCCCCCTTAAAAAATTGAAAAAAAAAATTAAAAAATAGGAAATATATGAACATTGTATTTATGAACTGAAATACATAAAAAATTGTATTTATTGGAATCGTACATTATATTGTGTGGACATAAGGTTTACATAATCTGTCCAAGACATATAATGTTGGTAATATGCCTCATATTGAGTCAATATTGACTATAGGCATCCGTGTTCGCATATATGATAGTGATTGGTGTGTAGCCCGGTATTTCAGGCACTTGATATGAGCCATATGACTCATATGAGTCATGTGAATGTGAATCGGACTCAGTGGATTGTGCATATGCTCCACCTCCGGTGTAATATGATGCATCCGGGTTGAGGATATCCCATAGCCTCCCTGCCCTTGGTAATATCCTTCAGTGGAAGCATAAGATGATGTATCTGACGCTTGCTCCATGGTCTCAAACTCCATCCGTAGCTTTTCTTGACGCTCCCACTCCTCTTGCATCTTCTTCTTCTTCATTAACCAATTCCGTCTATGCGGAATGAAGTTGGGATTGTATCCCGAATCTTCGGATGCTCCTTGGCCTTGCCCTTGCCCTTGCAATTGAGATGCCACTTTCTTCCCCTTTCGTGCATATTGTTGACTTGAGGTTTGTGCTTCCCTCCCTTCCCTACTCCCATGATGTTGATCTTGAGTAGCATGGGTGAAGTCTTCCTCTCGGTGAATACAATAGGGTCGGGTGGCGGTGCCGGTGGCGGTACACTGCTGACAACTAGGACATCTCCTCCATGATCGGATCCCTCACTAGGAGTACTTGTCTTCGATGTCGAGTCATTAGAAGTTTGGTATTGAACATTATCGCTTGGCTCCGGTGTTTCATCATCTATATCTTCCTCGATCGTGTCCAAGTCTGCAATGCTAATGCCATGTTTCGTGCTCCTTCCTCTTGCACCCACTGTCTTCTTTTGGCGTTTAGGGGCTGGGGGAGTTTCGAACTCCGGAAGCAAAGGCACATCATCAAGCTCACCTAAATGAGACATAACATGTTAACATGAGAAATAAATAATTTATAAATGATGCATGTACATTGTAAAGGTCATTTACCTTCAGCCCATGCACGATCATGCGGGTCGAACTCTGGTTGAACCGAAGTGCTTGCATTTACCCATGCATGTAGTGGATGTTCCTCCTCAAAAACTTCTTCTATATCTATTGTCTCCGATGGAGTTGCTTCAGCTTGTTGTTGCCCCGAGGATCTATATTTCTCTCTATCTTGAACTTGCTTGATTAATTGGAGGTTTTTAAGCTTCAATCTCATGTTGTAGTGGCAAAATACCAACTTCTCAAGACGTGCAGACTTCAAGCGTTTCTTTGTTTTGTGTGGATCAAGCCAAATGTGCTCCAGTTTCTCTCACACCCTGTGGCAGACGTTGTTTGGCTTAAAACCCGAATAGCTACATAGGCCAAGTCTTCATATCCATAAGTTCTTCCATGATCCAACCACCAATCCGCTGTAAATGAAGCATGTATAGTGTTTTAGAAATAGAATTAGTAGAACCAACTCATTCTACAGGCAAATAAATATGATGAGTAACTTCTAACCTGGACTCAAAATCTGAGCAGCTCGTTGTGCCGTGCTAGTACCAAAGTGGTAGAGTTGAAGTCTATAATCATGCATTTGTTTGCATGCTATGATTGCCCTATCCTCATTGTCTAGCATCCGTTTGATTACATTTTTTGCCCCAATCAACACTTCGGAGGAATTGTCATAGTTCTCCTCCTCCCATCAGTCCTATACATGTATTGGGGGTTGAAGAAATGCCCTACATGTAGAAGATAAATGTTAAAACATGAGTTGTAAATAATATGTAATCACAATTCACAAGAGTTGAAGTGTTATGCTTACCTGCAGCATGAAGATCATGATGCAATGTGTGCTCCCATCGTCGATCTACGATTTCCCACCACTTGGCATACGTTGTTTTGTTGTTCATTTGGATAAGCTCCTTTGCTCGATCCATAGCCTCGTACAAGTAACCATCTCGGATCTCCTCTCCCCATCTACCGCCCTTAACACTCGAACAAGCGGTTCTACTACATTCAACACATTTTGGACCCCCTTCCAAAATGGCTTTGATTGGATAATGTCGGTCACCTTCTTTCCCTTCTCCCTCACCCGTGTAGGAGCATGTCGGGACATATAGTTCTCCCACTCTTCCGATGCTACCATCCTAATAAGGTTGCTACGTTGCCCATTTATGCTATCCAATGCAATATATTGGGATGCAAACCTTGTAGGTGCTGGCCGAAGCAACTCCCGTCCATGTGTATGCGTCCTCATGATGTCCAATATGTTGTTGTGGTTGTAGATGAAAGTGGTTACGAACCTTGCACTGTTGACCACATTTTCCACCATTGGATCTTCACAAATGTCTTCTAGCATTAAGTCAATGCAGTGCGCGGAGCAAGGAACCCAATACAAGTGTTCCCTTTTTTCCATTAGTTTTTGGCCCGCCAACTTGAAAGCCGCTGCATTGTCGGTTACCACTTGGACTATTCTTTTCTCTCCAATCTCCTCCACCATCTCATCCATCAACTGAAATAGGTAGTCCGCATTCTTCACCTTGCCAGAAGCGTCTACCGACTTCCAAAAACAGTCCCTGCTTTGCAGTAGATTAAGAAGTTTATCATACTTCTTCGTGTAATGCCTGCACAATTCCATAAGAAAAATTAAACCTATGTCTTATTAATGAATAAGTGAATAACAATTAACTGGCCAAACACTTGTACATACCTGTCCATCCATCGCACATTAACGTGCAACCATATTCATCCCATATTCGTTCAAATGTGGAAACATATGCCTTCATATCTTCAACCTCCATATCCAAGTATTTGTTGTAGATTTCATATGAAGTAGGGCCTTCCACCCCTTTGCCCACTTCACCAATAGTCTCGATCATGGACTCATAATATGGTCCTTTTGCTGCATTAGCCGGTATGCTGTTGAAGAAGAACCATCTTGACGTCGCTCTCCCTATCTTCTCCTTGCATATTTCAAATTCTTGAATGCTGCAGAAATGGATGGTTGCTTCTCCCTTCGCCTGGTGAGAAATGGGTCTATTGGTCCCACTCTAGGATCTCCGTCTCTAGGGATATCCACTGGAACCTCAGGTATATTTGAACTCATTCCAGCACTTGAACTCCCTTGTCCGCTACCCCCATGGCCACTACCTTGACCTACGTGATGACCGGTACGTCGGAGATAGTCCTCTTCCGCATTAGACCTTCGACTTGCTTCCGATGCCCGACGAAATTGTTCTATAATATGAGATAGAAATAGAATGAGGGTCGGAGGGTGCTTAAAGCCTTAACTAAAATAATGTTCCAAAGTAAGTTAACTAATTACTAACCTTCTTCATCTTCATCAAGATCAAAGAATTGTCTCCCTCTTGGTAAATCTACGGACCTTCGAGGAGGGGCAGACAATCTTCCCGGATTTCTTGTCTTCTACTAGTGTTTGCTTTGGATGTCTCTTTCTCCTTCATATTTGGCAAAATTGCATTCGAACTTCAGCAGAAACTCTCGAGCATGGTGCCACCTCACCTTTAATTCCCGCTAGATGTTGTTTCAAACGAATATGCCGCCCGATAAGACCCGGTTACAATATTTGCATTGGACCTTCCTTCGAGCCATGTCCACAACGATACCATGAGCCCAAGCGGGATCGGTGCTAGGAGGGTTGCTTGAAGAATGGGAGCCGGAGCAGCACCACCTTCGGCGGCCATCACTTACAACACAAAAAAGAAGTTAAATAAAAAAATAGAAAATAATAATTTTTTTTTTTGCGGATGAGAGAGAGGGAGATGAATCGCAGCCAAGAGTTCGGGCCAAGAGTTGTGTGAGAGAGCCCGAATAGTCGAAGACGAATCCCAAGAGTGTGAAAGATGAGATCGCCTCCCAAATAGTGCAAAATAGCGCCCGAGAGAGAGAGAGATGCCCAAAATATTGAGAGGAGGGGAGGAGAACTCAAAACTTGAGTTTAGAACATATTGGGGGCCTTTGGGGTTTATATAGACCCCAAGGCCTCCAAAGAGCCGTTTCTGGCCGTTGGGAACAGTCCCCAACGGCTAGAAAACGGCTAGTTTTGAACTAGCCGTTGGGGCTCGGATCGCCCCGGTCCGGCCCGATCCGCGGCGGACCGGCCCGGGCTCGGCGAGCCCGCCGAGCCCAGCCGAGCCCGGACGATCCGAGCACAGGGGACCGGACAGTTTACCCCGGCTCGGATCGGAGGGCCAAAACCGAGCCAACTCGGGCGATCCGATCCCGAGTTGGCCGAGTTTTGATTCCTTGGTTTTGGGTTTCTCCCGAAACCATTAAATTTTTTTTTTCTTCCGGTCCAGTTTCGGGTCGGCCAAGCTAAAACCGAATCGTTTCGTTCGAAACCTTCAGTTTTTTTCGGTTTCGGAGAACCTACATCCATGCCGTGGTCCAATTCTGTTCTGATCCAGGGATGAACTCCAGAAGAATTTATTTTTTAAAAAAGATTCACTAAAGATCATAAAAAATAGCAAAATAAAGAACCTTGAAAAACATAGAAAAGAAGAGGTGGTGAAAGACGAAGGAAACAAAAAGAAAAGAACAAAAATCCTTTCCCCATGATCGCCCCCTTTCCACTGCCCCATGTGCAAAGAAGAGGATGAAAATAAAACCTCCTCTCTCCACTTTCCCATGCCTTTGCCTTCTCACTTCCCCATGCACCACCGGAAGAGAAAGGGGGATGGGGGTTGGCAGATGGAAGCGGGAAGGGGCCTTTCAAAGAAGGAAAAAAGGGTATTGGGAGGGGTAGGGTGGGGTGGAATTAAGATGGATTGCTTTGTATTGGGTCTGACACACACTTGTAATGGACTATCTGGCATGATGTGGGCCAATTTGGCGGATATAGAGTCCAATTCAGATTGGAGAAAAACCTTTCATTGGGGGTATAGAGTGATTTGGTCCGATCTGGACATATCCCACCCAATCTACTCCGATTCTGGCCGATCGAATACTCTCCCACCTTGGAATTGGATCGCCATGAGTCAATCCCACCCGGAATTAGTTGATCCACATCCGGATCGTCTGTGACCTGATTCCGCCTTCCATGTGCCAATTGGGCCTGCATTAGTCCCTGTGTGGTCAAAGCATAGTTGTCAAGGCGGCTGCCTAGGCGGCGCCAAGGCGCCTTTTGGGGGTCGCCTAAGTGGACTGGAAAAAGGCGACGCAAGGCGACGCCAAGGCGGGGAAGGCGGCCCAAGGCGTGCGCTTGGGCGCCTTGAGATGGCCTCCGGGTCATTTAGTGGATCCGATCCACAGTTATATCCCCCCCTCCGCCCCGACTCCCCTTCGCGACCCCGTCTTCCCATTCCCACCCCCGCCTTGCCCCCCGAGTCCAACCCAGGTAGGGTTCCGCGCCGGAGGAGGTCTCGCCGCCGGAGGAGGTCACTACTGCTGGAGAAGGTACGCTCCCCCCATCTCCCCTTCCCTAGTTCCCTGTCACGCTCTCCCCTCCCCTTCCCTAGTTCCCGGAGGAGGCCGCTGGAGGAGGTCACTGCCCACCGGCACCCCCTCTCTCTCTCTGTTCCACTGGCACCCCCTCTCTCTCTCTCTCTCTGCCTCTCTCTCTCAGTCTCTCTCTCTCTCACGGTCACTCCCCTCTTTCTCTCTCTGCCTCTCTCTCTCTCTCTGTCCCACCGGCACCCCCTCTCTCTCTCTTAGTTTCTTTCTCTCTCACAGTCACTCCCCTCTCTCTCTCTCTCTCTCTCACAGACACTGTCACACACACTCTGTGTGTGTGACAGTGTCCCGCCCCCCTCTCTCTCTCTCTCTCTCACAGTCACACACATACACACACAGTCCCGCCCCCCCTCTGCCTCTCTCTTTCTCACGGTCACACACACACACAGAGTCCCGCCCCCCTTCTCCTCTCTATCTCACACACACTGTCACAGAGTGACAGTCCCACGACTCCCACCGGCCACCGGCACCCCCTCCTCTCTCTCTCTCACGGTCACACACACACACACACACACAGTCCCCCCCCTCTCCTCTCTATCTCACCACACTGTCACAGAATGACAGTCCCACCGGCACCCCCTCTCTCTCTCTCTCTCTCACGGTCACACACACACACTGTCCTTCCCCCCCCCCCCTCTCCTCTCTATCTCACACACACTGTCACTCTGTGACAGTCCCACCGATACCCTCTCCTCTCTCTCTCTCACGGTCACTGAGTCACTCCCCTCTCTCTTTCATATGTTTAATTTTGGTGCACTATTGTAATGGCAATTTTTTTCACATTGTATTTATAATGTCATATTTGTGTAGGTTTTGCTAGATTTAATATAGGATGTCACTCTTGAAATAACCTAGACTAGACGTTATCTTTAGCGCCTAAGCGCCGCTTAGGCGGGCGCCTAAGCGCTTAGGCACACAATGAGCCCAAAAACGCCTTGGTCGCTTTGTCGCCTTGACAACTATGGGTCAAGTATGGAAGGCAAAATCGCCAGGATCGACCCAGAATCGGTCGATCCTGGATCGGATCGAGGGCTATGGATCCGATTATGGGGGGGAAGTCCCTGAATCGGCAAACTTCCAGCTGGATCGGCCAGAATCGAGTTGGATCGACTGGATCAAGCAAGGATCGACCGATTCTAGACTGATCCAGGCCGATCCAGACTGATCCAGGTCGATTCCCTCAGGCTACCTTCAGGATCCTCTTCAGGCAGGGTTGTCAGGATCCCCTTATTTACCTGAATATCATTTAAGTAAATGTTAATTTACTTAAGATATTACATGTAAATAAGGAAGTACCCCCCATTTGAATCTAATAAAAATATCAAAAAAATCATATCTCTTACCAATAAAAGTCAACTCTCCCATCGAAGAAGAAAATCGCGATTTTGGTGATTTTAGCGAAATGCTAACTTTCTAATCTCTCGTAATTTAGTTTATTTAAAAATTTGATAATTCAAATAAACCACATAGAACACTAAAAATTCAAAGTCTGGTAAAAAATGTCAAACGTGCATGTGACTTCTCCAATGGAGCCACTCTCCTACTGACAACACTTAGTCTGCTTGAGACCTCTCAGGATTTGGTCAAACTTAAGTTATCATCATCTAAACCTCTCAGAATTTGGTCAAATTGAGCTACCATCACCCAACTCATGACACTCAAGAGTTTGGGTGATGATAGCTTAGTTTGACCAAATCCTAAGAGGTCTCAAGTAGACTTAGTGCTGTCAGTAGGAGAGCGGCTTCTTGGAGAAGTCATATGCACGTTTGATTTTTTTTTTGTTGGACTTTAGATTTTTAGTATTTTATTAGACTTATTTGAATTATAAAATTTTAAATATGTCAAATTATGAGAGATTAGAAAGTTGCTACTTTGATAAAATCACAAAAATTGCGATTTTCTTCTTGGATGTGAGAGTTGACTTTTTATTAGTAAGAGATGTGGTTTTTTTGATATTTTTATTGGATTCAACTGTGGGATATTTTCTTATTTACATGTAATATCTTAAATAAATGAAACTACAAATTTTAACATTTACTTAAATGGTATTCAGGTCAATAATACACTAAGTCTTTAATATTGTATACTTTTCTTGTATTATTATAGTAGTAATGATACACAAAATCTTATGTTTCATATATTATGAATGCATGTATGATTGGTTTTTTATGCAAATATTAGTTCTTTCAATTTATCAGATTTTCCCTCATTTTTGCTGTTTTTTCCTGAATTTTCCTGAATTTTTTCCCAAAAAAAAACCATTTTATAAACTGGCCGATCCAGGATCGGCCAGACTTCCCTTGGATCCATGGGATCTTGCGATCCGATCCGATCCAGGATCGGATCAAGCCTGGTCGATCCCGATCCCGATTCCGATCCTGCCTTCCATGGGTCAAACATTCCAATGTGTCTAAACCCAATGTGAACTTGGAACATCTCACTTCGCACCTAGATGACAAATGAATTTCAAACTCACCCACTCTTTTTGAAGTATCTCGCAGTCTCTTCTCCCCCAACCTGTCAAGATGCTAGCTCTCAAGTTGCTCGCAACTACCGTACGTGCCACCACTTTTTGGTTACCATGTAGTATCCTTAAATTCATAACTAGTGGGTCAATTTGGGATAGGACTAGACCTACTTATCCTAATTCAACCCAGGAGGCTCTGGTCTTAAACATTAGTCCATACCTTGAGCTATTCAACCTGTAAGTTGATACCAGTCTGGATCTTTTGAGGACATGCGGTCCACATGGGTTTGTGCGTTAGCATCATTTTACCTAATCTATTTGCAGGTAAAATTTGTATAATTAGGTCATGCCTAGGTTGGGGCTGGGCATTTGTTGAAGAAGGAAACATCATAATGCTTAAAAAAATTGTATGAAAGATCCTTCAATCTGGGTTTTCGAGCTCCACTTTGCCAGTTGATGTGGAAAGTGGCATAACAAACTTCAACATTATTTTGGATTCTTTATACTTGGGACCTTTATCTGCATCTGGATAGCTTATCCATATGTGCTCAATTCTTTTGGGAGGCCCATAAAATCCTTGTTGAAATTATTTCCATTTGAATTTATGATGAATATGTTAAGTGTACTTTGTGTCAGTATTATAGAACTGGGGTCTTATACCAAGAGCCATAGATACCATATATCAGCCAATGCAGGAAAAGAAGATGGCAAAGAAAAAGTAATGATGCAAAAGAGTGAAACTCACTTCTTTAGGTCCTCCACAAATGATGGCTTGCCATGTATCTTTTAGCTTGCTCCTTATCTAGTTGTTTCTCAGTCAGTGACTCAGTCTTGCTTGGAAGGAAACAATTACAAAATGAAGAAACTGTGGATGCATGAAAGACCCTTTCTTCTGTTTAAACATGTTGGTGAGTTATACACAGGCAGGATAGGACTGGTTTGTGCAATGTCTACAATTAAATTCTTCATTTTCTTCTCTTTCCATTGGGTCATTACTGGCTCATGTTAGTAAAACCTTTCCATATCATTTCTTTTGAATGGTTTCCAGGTTCATCTTACATGTCCTGCTAAATTGGACTGGCTGGGAATGAAGCTAGGTCCATTGTGTTTACTTACCTCCTAATCATTATGATATTAAATACTGCTTTAGTAATCATGCAATATTGTGTGCTTTTCTGGAGAACTTGTAGTCATCACATCCTTAGTTCTTCTTAAGAGGAATTATCGTTTTAATTTGGGTCGTGAATGTGACAATTCCATATGATGGTATGCAGGAGAAGCCCGGAATTAGGGACGAGGATAATGCTCAGCCTCTGAAGTTGAGAGGAGGAAGCATTCAGTTTGACAATGTGCACTTCGGGTAAATCTTTCTGTCTCTCTGTGTCTCTGTCTCTCTGTGTGTGTCTCTGTGTGTGTGTGTGTGCGCGTGCAGGTGAGCACATGTGATTCCCAATTTGTAGAATCTAGAATCCTGTTCTGGTTATTGCGCCATCCAAATTATCCATGTGCAAAGGGAAGATCTGTCTAGGTATCCCTAGGAATGTGTTTCTTTGCATAAAGCTGGCTGCTTCCCTAGTGAATGTGCTGTTTTCTTGTTAAAGGATGTGGAGGTGGTGCTTTGTTCGGTGATGTTGGAGAGCTCTCCCCTTCACCTAATGATTCTACATCCTTCATAACTTTTTGCAATACATTGGCTGTACAATCAGTGATTCCTTAGAGAAAAAGAAATGTTACTGATGGCACATGGGGTATTGCCTGGCTGGTGAAAGTCATGCAACAAGTGCTGGTGTTTCCATTCTTCATGCATTGATGTTACAACTGGTCTCACCTTTGATCTTTGTTGTGGTTTAATCCCATATTGGAAATCCATGGGAGTTTCATATAACGACCCCGGAAATCCGACCCTTGGCTCCCACCGAGGACCCAATTCTCGACGCTGCCACCCACGGATCCGAGGACCCGGAAGGGTTGAACGATCAGTCTAACATGATATGTAAAGAAAGTAAATAACAACTACAACACTAGAAATACACGTGCAAGTGAAAGTAAACACAAGGTACGGAGTATAAGTCTGGTAGATTGGTACAAGTCCCAAACACAATAGTACAAGTAAAAAGGGAAAGACATAACCCTTAAGAGGCATACTCTGAGGGTGAAGTACTGAGGCACAAAGGGGACACTGCTAAAGATGACGCATTATGGCCCCGTCTCCTCCGCTCGCCGCGCAACCTGTTGCTGCTGTGAAGTCTCACCTGGAAAGGAAGGGAGTGAGCCTTACGAAGAAGTCAGTAGAGACTACCACTCACCTACTGGTTCTAAAAAGTAGAATAGATATATAATTAAATGGATAACAATAATAACGATCTTTTCTACTAAAGGAAAGTGCGGAAGTAAGGGCTACTACACGAACACTGGTTAGTTCTCTGTCTGAGAAAGCGACAGTCAACCTGTCGCTATCACAAAGAATGCAACGTAAAGGTTGTCGCTACCATAAGACGACGACCGGCCTGGCATGTTCAGGAGCAGAAGGTGACACCTACACCGTCGCGACCAAAACACAACAGTGTGACCGACGCGACCGGGAAGATGTCGTGAGTCTCATGACCAAGGACGTGACCACCAATGTGCCGCAACCTCAGTATGAGGATTGGCTGCCATGGTCAAGGCCTCAAGAACTTCCCTAAAAACATACAAACGCCACAAACCGAGGGAGGGGAGCATGGAGAACACTAGAACCACATGTAATGAGCTCAACCAACCCTCATTCACACCCATGCATGGTAAGGAAAGCTAGCTACTCTCAAGTAAAACTTACATGCATGCACAAGGCCACACACACTCCACCCACAAGCATGAAACATGAAGCATGAAACATGATCTGTAAGGCTTCTACAAGGTGGGGGAAGGCCCTAAAACATGATAGAACTAGGGACTAGGGAGAGAGTTGGATTCCTTACCTCAAATAGTAGAACCAACATGTTGGGGTCTTCTCGTGTGAATGGCCATCTCCTCCTCGCTCCAAGCACCACACTGAGGTCACCTACAAGCAGAGAAGATCCACCTTCAAGCCAAAAAGCCACCAAGTCGGAGGAGAGCCCAAGGAGAGATGCACCTTAGAGAGAGGAGAGAAAGAGAGGGGAAGAGAAGGAAGAGAGGGGAAAGGGAAGGAGAGATCTGTTGGCCTTGCATATATAGGCCTCGGATTTCATAACGCGACAGCCTAGTTGTCATGAGCAGAGATGTACACGACGCCCATCTTGTCGCGACCCAAAAAGGCGGTCAAACTTGATAGTTGAGCCCGACACGTGTCGCCCTATATGCGTGCTACTCTGAACGCGACAACTGGCACGTCGCCTTCACACTGTATGCGTCCCGACATGTGGCACAACTATCCCGACAACAAGACGACAAAAACTACTCAACAGTCAGAAACAAGAATGCAACAGTCAAGGGGTCGTGTTCCCAAAAGAATGGGACACCCACTCTATCGCCTTCAGAAGGCGACGGTCGATACGTCGCGATCTTTAGAACAGTCTTGTTGCTTAGAAAAACCGGGATGTTACATTTCACCTGTATATAATGTAGAGGATTTTCTCAACTCAATCCCTAGGTTTTGGTTTCGAGTTTGGGCCCTTAACAATCTTGCTTTTATGTGTGTAAGATTTACTGCTTTTTGTATATGCTCAATAATGTCTGGACCATAAACTTGGACCTTTTAGAAATATCCATCTCAAATCCATCAATGATTTTTGCTCGAATTTGTCTTGCTTGTAACCTCATAACTGACCCATATGAGTGAAATAATGTTTCATGATTCTTGTTATGGATCTCTATTTTTTATGTCAACCAATTTTTGTATGTGGACTTTTGAGTTACGTTGAATGCTTCATCCTGTTTTTCAGTTATGATATTTCCACCCTTCTTTTTTCAGATATCTAATGGAAAGAAAAATTCTTGATGGAGTCTCTTTCACTGTATCAGCAGGAAAGAGTGTGGCTATTGTTGGAAGCAGTGGCAGTGGTAAGATTGATTAGGCTCTGTAGTCAAGTGCATGTTTGCAGTATAGAATATTAAGGTTTTCTATTTAGGTCTGACAGCTTCATTCCTCTTATTCGGATGACCTGTTGAATGGTTTCTCTATGGCATCACTTTTCTTTTGACGATGAGAGCTGAATGTGATATGAAGTCTTACTTGGACATTTCTTTTCATGTGTATTCCTCTCATTGTTTTCTCACTGCTACAGGAAAAAGGTAGAGGAGAAGCATGGTTGTGAGGATGAGGCAAAAGTCATCACTAAACAGCCTTCTAAATTCTAATATCCTGAATCTTGTCCCTTTGAGAAGAAGGAAATCTAGGAATTGTCGTTTAACTTTGAAGGACAAATGTCACCTGAACTAAGACCAGTTAAACTTTTTCACAGGTTCTTATCAGAAATTGTGGGAATTTGAAATACAGGTGAGGCTGGGTTAGCTCGGACCCAAAGAGTCCAAAAGAAAAAAATAATAATAATAACGACCATTGTGCACAGAAGATGTCTGTTGGTGAGAAATGTGGCACCCACAAGACAGTGTCTCCTCCGTCTGATCAGCTTGATCAGATGGCACTTGCTTCATATCCTTTTACCCACCATGCATTTAGGTGCACCACAAGCACACAGCATTCCATTTTGTTTCTTTTTCTTAAATTACTTGTTGGATTGAGATCCAATTGTGTCTTTGGATACAGCTAGGTATATATACATACATATACAATATAATGGGAAAGGATTGGGGTGCATCCTCTTATTTTTGTCATTTTACACTTGATGGATGCCCTAGAAAAGAAGGTGTGTGTGGAGTATTTATGTTACAAGGGGTATTTGTGACAACTTATGAACAGGTGTGCGTGGAGTGGCCTTTGTGAGAATTCAAGTTATTTTTCAACAAACTGGTCAGCTCCATGTTGAATGGTAAAAGTGTGACGCGTTTATATCAGTAGAAATTATGGAATCCGTCAGATAATGGTCCGGCGATTTGGCTAGTTGAAGCCTATTTTGGCGGACAACCGTTCAAGTGACTGATATGATGAAAGGGGTCGTTGAACCGTGAAGATTAAATGCCGGGTGTCAACGGACCTGATTTCAAAATATTATCAACAGCCTACTCAGAGGCCAAGTAAGTTGTGACTTAAAGTGACTCGAATGTTGCTTAAGTTACAAACTTATCCGGGGGTTCTTCTCCAAAGTTCAACGAGGGAGTTCCAGCCCTTACAAGGGCGCCTGGACTCCCGGTCAAATTGAAAGTACAAGGAGAACATGTCTCCGTTCAGAGTACAAGCGCGGAAAAAATCCGGCAGCACAAGGTCTATAGACCGAGTACGAAGAACAAGTACAAAGAACAAGCTCGAGGAAGAACTCCGAGGCTTGCAAAAGCACCCTCCGATCGGGCAGAACTCCGAGAAGTCGGGCAGAACTCCGAGAGAGGAAGAAAAACTCCAGCACTTGGGCAAGGATAGCCTGTGTAAATGGGGGTGTGGGGGGGTATTTATAGAGAAAACCCCCTCCCCTCCCCCTCTCTCCATCGGTTAGGAGACCCCTAACCGATGGTGACCTCAAAATGAGGTCACCATCGGTTAAGGGGTTCTCCCCTTTAACCGATGATGACTCATCATCGGTTGGGGGAGATCTCCCCCAACCGATGGTGACCTCATCATGAGGTCACCATCGGTTAGGGGACCCAACCGATGGTGACCTCATGTGAGATCACCATCGGTTAAGGGGATACTCCCCTTAAACCGATGGTGAATCACCATCGGTTGGCAACTGTTGAACGGCAAAAGTGTGACACGTTTATTTCAGCAGAAATTACGAAATCCGTCAGATGATGGTCCGGCGACTAGCCTAGTTGAAGCCTATTTTGGCGGATGACGGTTCAAGTCGTGGACATGATGAAAGGGGCCGTTGGGCCACGAAAATTAAATGTTGGTTATCAGCAGGCCTGGTTACAATACATTATCAGTAGCCTGCTCAGAGGCCAAAAAGTTGTGATTTAAAATGACCCCAAGGTTGTTTAAGTTACAAACTTATTAGCGGGATCCTTCCCCAAAATTCAGCAGGGGAGTTCCGGCCCTAAAATGGTGCCCGGAGTCCCGGTTAAAATGAAAGTACAAGGAGAACATGTCTCCGTCCAAAGTACGAAGCACGGAAAAATCCGGCAGCACAAGGTCTATAGACCGAGTACGAAGGACAAGTACAAAGAACAAGCTCGAGGAAGAACTCCGAGGCTTGCAAAGGCACCCTCTGATCGGGCAGAACTCCGAGAAGTTGGGGCGAAGCGCCAAGGAAACGGAGCCGGACTCCAGCAGCACCTCCGGCAGCACAAGGTCTATAGACCGAATACAAAGAACAAGCACAAAGAACAAGCTCGAGGAAGATCTCCGAGGCTTGCAAAAGCACCCTCCGATCGGGCAAAACTCCGAGAAGTCGGGCAAAACTCCAAAAAAACAAGCAGGACTTCAGCAGCACCTCCGGGCTCTAACAAGTCCTGGAAATGGGGGTATAGGGGGGGTATTTATAGACAAAATCCCCCCCTCTCTCCCCTCTCTTTCCATCGGTTAGGACCCCCTAACCGATGGTGACCTCACAATGAGGTCACCATCGGTTAAAGGGGTCTCCCCCTAACGATGGTGACCTCAACATGAGGTCACCATCGGTTAAGGGGCTAACCGATGGTGACCTAAGCATGAGGTCACCATCGGTTTCCCCTAACCGATGGTGACCTCATGATGTGGTCACCATCGGTTAAGGGGGACTCTCCCCTAACCGATGGTGACCTCATCATGAGGTCACCATCGTTAGGGGTCTAACCGATGGTGACCTTATGATGAGGTCACCATCGGTGGCCTAACCGATGGTGACCTCATCATGAGGTCACCATCGTTGGGGCACTCTCTCTCTCCCCTCTCCCACGCATGTAAGGGGCCGAAACCCCTATAAATACCCCCCCTATTCCAAAGGAAAGGGGGGTCTTCAACTTGCTCCGGCGAAGCCCTGTTGGAAAAATCCCAGAAAATAGAAAAAAGAGCATTTTGCTCACTCCCTCTCTCATTCTCAAATCCCTCCTGTCCGGAGTGTGAAGGTACAAATCCCCTTCTTTAGCCCGATAGGCCAGGCGCGGAAAGGAGAGCGGTCGGCGTAATCGTCATCAGCATTCCTTCTTAATCTCCATCCCCCACATCGAGCGAGTCTCTGTGGGGTGATATTCCCGGGGTTTAAATGCCGTCCATATCGAGCGAGTCTCTATGGACACATGGTATTTAAATACCCATGTTCTCCCCGCCCATCGAGCGAGTCTCTGGGATGGTGGATTTTGTGCTTATATGTATATGTTTTCTGAGGAGACTCTGCCCAAGCGGAGGTTCTGCCCAAGGACATATTCGTATATTCACAAATTTGTGTTCTTATATATATGTTTCTTAAGACGAAACTCTGCCCAAGCGGAGGTTCCGTCCATGAACACATATATAAAGATCACAAATTTGTAATTATACAAATATGTTCCTTAAGGAGAATCTCACCCGGGCAAAAATCTCTCTCAGGGGACGTATCCATGTAAATACAAACTCGTGTTATATGTATATGTTTCTTAGAGGAAACTCTGCCCAAGCGGAGGTTCTGTCCGAGAACATATTTGTATATTCACAAATTTATGTTCTTATGTATATGTTTCTTAGAGGAAACTCTGCCCAAATGGAGACTCCCCTAAGAACATATCCATAAAATCACAAATTTGTGCCTATACGCATATGTCTCTTAGGAGGAATCTTGCCCGGACAAAGTTCCCTCTAAATTCATATCCGTATAATCACAAACTTCATGTTTATATAAATGTATTTCTTAGTGGAATCTCTGCCCAAATAGAGACTCCGCCCGAGAGTATATCTATATAATCACAATATGCCCCATTTGTATATGTTTCTCAAAAAAAGGGGACTCCATTCATACGGGGGGCTCCTTCTTATCGGATACTCTGCTCAAGTGGAGATACCGTTTGAGAATATATTTACAAAGTGCAAATTTGTGTTTATACACATATATCTCTTTAAGGCAAAGTCCCTCCGGGTAAAGTTTCTCCCGAGAATACATGGATATAAGCATATGCCAATATGAAAATATCTCTACAAGGACACCCTGCCTAAGTGGGGACTCACCAAGACATATCCACATATTCAAAAAATAAAAAAAGGGATTGTGATAATATACACACATCAAAGAAAAAGGATGGGACAAGAACCGTGCTCAGATACCCTAAATGGGAGCACATATGCACCTCCACGAGGAATATCCCTGTGGAAATGGACTTCGGACAAAAATCACAAATATGACAGGACTTCCGTGGAGATACATCCATATGATCTCCGGAATTGGACCCGCACAAGTACGAAATGAGGAGAAAAGAAACTCTACCTCAAACTCGGACTCTGCTCAGAAATGGCATTGCAAAAGAACCTCATATAAAAATGTGCACAATCACCCTTCTAATATGGAAGTGTTACTCTGGGTTATACACCCTCGGGTTCAAAATCAAAATCTTCGGGCATATACCCTTTCACATAATAATCTCCATGTTTCCAAATGAAAACCCATAACCAACCTTTTGTAAAAAGGAGAAAAAAGACCTCAAATCGGTCCACGGGTATATACCCCTCCCCTTTTCAAAAGAAATCAAACTTTGGACTCCCAAAAAGGCAGTCATTTCAAAAATAAAATCCAAAACAAAAGCATTTCAAAACAATCAAAAGAAAGGAAAAACATGTCATAATCAGATTTTTCAAGAAAAAGCATGCATATTTTTCTCGTCCTTTTACTATGAAATGGTATTCGGGTTTAGACCGTATAAATAATACCAAGCGTCCTAACTCGATGTAAATGTAACATCGATTCCGATCGATGGAGACAGAGGTCCAGCACATGCTACCCTAATCACCTGATGAGAATAGACATGGGACTCAAGAAGTTCAGATAAAAAACGGCGCACCCGTCCGTTCGCGGACACACCGTCCTTTTTCGGACACATACCGTCCGTTCCACGGACACCAAACCCGTCCGTTCACGGACACCATACCGTCCGTTCCACGGACACCAACCCGTCCGTTCCACGGACACCAAACCTGTCCGTTCCCGGACACCAAAATTCTTCTTCCGCATCGCGCGGACTCTTTTTCTGTCTGTTAGACAGGCTGGCACGCCCCGCAAATATCAAAATATAAAACAATAAATACATACGCCAAATAAAATGATACGAACGCATATCCTCCCCGATATTTTCAAAAAAAAGGGAAATTCTCCTCCCCGTGTCAACAGCGACCCAAACGATGGTGACCTCATCATGAGGTCACCATCGGTTAGCCCCCAACCGATGGTGAGTCACCATCGGTTGGGGGAGGGGCTCTCCCCCACTCTCCCACGCAATGTAAGGGGTTGAAACCCCTATAAATACCCCCCCTATTCCATGAAGAAAGGGGGTCTTCCATGCTCTTCCGGCGAAGCCCTGTAAAAAAAATAGAATATTTTCTTCATCTCCTCTTCCATTCTCCTTCTCCAATTCCCCTCGGTGTGTGAAGGTATAAACCCCCTTTTCTAGCCCGATAGGCCAAGCGTGGGGAGGAGAGTCGTCGGCTCGAATCGTCATCGATATTCCTTCTTAATCTCCATCCCCCACATCGAGCAAGTCTCTGTGGGGTGATATTCCCCGGAGTTTAAATACCGTCCATATCGAGCAAGTCTCTATGGACATATGGATTTAAATACCCATGTTCTCCCCGCCCATCGAGCAAATCTCTGGGATGGTGGATTTTGTGCTTGTATGTATATGTTCTTGAGGAGACTCTGCCCAGAAGAGATTCTACCAGAGCATATTGTATATTCACAAATTGGTGTCTTATACGTGTTTCTTAGACGAAACTCTGCCAAGTGGAGATTCCGTCCAAGAACACATATATAAAGATCGCAAATTTGTAATTATACAAATATGTTCCTTGAGGAGAATCGCCCAGGCAAGAATCTCTCTCCGGGGACATATCCATATAAATACAAACCTGTGTTATATGTATATATTTCTTAGGGGAAACTCTGCCCAAGCGGAGGTTCTGCCCAAGAACATATTCGTATATTCACAAATCTGTGTTCTTATGTATATGTTCCTTAGGAGAAACTCTGCCCAAGTGGAGACTCCCCTAAGAATATATCCATAGAATCACAAATTTGTGTCCATACGCGTATGTCTCTTAGGGGGAATCCTGCCCCGATAGAAACTCCCTCTAAGTTCATATCCGTATAATCACAAACTTCATGCTTATATACATGTGTTTCTTAGTGGAACCTCTGCCCAAATAGAGACTCCGCCCAAGAACATATCTATATAATCATAAATATGCCTTATTGTGTATATGTTTCTCAAAAGGGATTCCGTTTAAACGGAGGTACCTTTCACCGGATACCCTGCTTAAACAGAGATACCGTCGAGAACACATACATAAATTGCAAATTTATGTTTATATGCAAATAAGCCCGAAGAATATTTGTATAATTACAAATTTGCTCCTTATGCATATATTTCTCAAAAAGGGATTCCGTTCAAACGGAGGTACCTTTTTCCGGATACTCTGCTCAAGCAGAGATACCGCTTGAGAATATATTCATAAATTGTAAATTTGTGTTTATACACACAATACCTTTTCAGGGTAGGTCCCCTCCGGACAAAGATTCTCCAAGGACCATAGTTGTCAAGGCGACAAGGCGACCAAGGCGTTTTGGGCTCATTGTGTGCCTAAGCGCTTAGGCGCCCGCCTAAGCGGCGCCTAAGCGGCGCTTAGGTGCTAAAGATAACGTCTAGTCTGGTGTGTGTGGTGTGTGAGAGAGGAGAGGGGGGGCGGGACTCTGTGTGTGTGTGTGTGTGGAGAGAGAGAGAGAGAGAGAGAGGGGGGGCGGGGCTGTGTGTGTGTGTGACCGTGAGAGAGAGAGAGGAGAGGGGGGGCGGGACACTGTCACACACAGAGTGTGTGTGACAGTGTCTGTGTAAGAGAGAGAGAGGTGTGTGTGACAGTGTCTGTGTGAGAGAGAGACTGAGAGAGAGAGAGGGGAGCGACTGTGAGAGACTGTGAGAGAGAGAGGTAGAGAGAGAGAGAGAGGGGTGCTGGTGAGAGAGAGAGAGAGAGAGAGACAGGGAGAGAGGGGGTGCCGGAAGGGGAGGGAGACCTTGACAGGGAGAGAGGGGGTGCGGAGGAAGGGGGGAGACCTTGACAGGGAGAGAGGGGGTGCCGGAAGGGGAGGGGAGACCTTGACAGGGAGAGAGGGGGTGCCGGAAGGGGAGGGGAGACCTTGACAGGGAGAGAGGGGGTGCCGGAAGGGGAGGGGAGACCTTGACAGGGAGAGAGGGGGTGCCGGAAGGAGGGGAGAGCTGACAGGGAGAGAGGGGGTGCCGGAAGGAGGGGAGACCTTGACAGGGAGAGAGGGGTGCCGGAAGGGGAGGGGAGACCTTGACAGGGAGAGAGGGGGTGCCGGAAGGGGAGGGGAGACCTGACAGGGAGAGAGGGGGTGCCGGAAGGGGAGGGGAGACCTTGACAGGGAGAGAGGGGGTGCGGAAGGGGAGGGGAGAGCTTGACAGGGAGAGAGGGGTGCCGGAAGGGGAGGGGAGACCTTGACAGGGAGAGAGGGGGTGCCGGAAGGGGAGGGGAGACCTGACAGGGAGAGGGGGGGTGCGGAAGGGGAGGGGAGAGCTTGCAGGGAGAGAGGGGGTGCCGGAGGAAGGGGAGGGGAGATGGGGGGAGCATACCTCCTCCAGCGGCAGCGACCTCCTCCGGCGGCGGCGAGACGGCAGCGGCGCGACCGGCAGCGGCGCGACCTCCTCCGGCTGCGGCGCGACCTCCTCCGGCGGCGAGAACTCCGGCGCAGAACCCTCAACCCTACCTGGGTTGGACTCGGGGGCGAAGCAGGGGTGGGGGAAAGGTGATCGCGCCCAAAACCCCGGGAGGCCATCTCAAGGCGCCCAAGCGGCCGCCTTGGCCGCCTTGGGCCGCCCTCCCCGCCTTGGCGTCGCCTTAGGCCGCCTTCTTCTAACCCAGTTAGGCGGCCCACTTAGGCGAGCACAAAAAAACCGCTTGGCGCCTTGGCGCCGCCTAGGCGCCGCCTAGGCGGTCGCCTTGACAACTATGCCAAGGACACATGGGTATAAGCATATATTCATATGAATATATCCCCATGAGGACACTCTGCCTAAGCAGGGCTCGACAAAAACATCCACATATTCAGGAAGACTGTGATGACATACACACATCCAAGAAAATGGAATAAGACAAGAACTGTGCTCAGACACTCCAAATGGAAGCATATATGCATACTCACAAGAATCACATCCATATGGACAGTTTCCTAAAAGGAACTATAATGTGACAAGGATTTCCATGGAGATATATTCATATGTTCTCCAAAATCATATTTATACGAACAAGGAATGAGGAGAAAAGAAATCCTGCCTCAAGGGCCATTGTGAAAGAACCTCATATCAAAAATTGGTTATAGCAACCCTTTATACGGAAGTGTTACTCCAAAACATAATACCCCAAGTTCAGAATCAAAATCCACGGGTATATACCCGTTCACAATAACAATCCTCATGTTTTCCCAATAAAGATTTCTAAGAAGAAAGACCTCAAATAGGTCCACGGGTATATACCCGTTCCCCTCTCAAAATCACACTTTGGACTCCAAAAAGGCAGTCATTTCAAAAGAATGAAATACTCAAGCAAAAGCACTTTCAAAGTAATTAAAAGGAGAAAATATCGTGATTAGGATTTTCTAAAAAAAAGTGTATGTCGTCTCGTCCTTGTTATGAATGTATTTGGGTTAAAACAAGCATTAAATAATGCCAGAGTTTAACTCGATGTAAATTAACATCGATTCCGGTCGATGGAGGGAAAGAGGTCCAGCACATGCTACCCTAATTGTCGATGAGTATAGACACAGGACTCAAGGAGTTCAGATCAAAAAACGGCGCACCCGTCGTTCCACGGACACCCCAATCGTGTACGTCCACGGACACCCCACTCGTCCATTCCATGGACACCCAAAAACCCTTCTTCCGCATTGTGCGGATTTTCTTATGTCTCTCAGACAGACTGGCACGCCCCGCAATACAAAAATCAAAGCATGCGAAATAAATGAATACCCAAATGGAATGAAACGAATGAAACAAAAAAAAAATGATATGAACGAACAATCGATGAAAAATTTCCCGTGTCAACACTCCATAGAAAGTTTTTTTGAGAAGGAAGCAAGAAACTCACCTGGAATTCATTTGATGAAATGAAACATGGTTTGAAAGCTAAGAAAAAGGGGGAGGGCTTGGGGTGAAGAATATCAGACAGATGAGCCTTACTTTCATTAGTAGTGATTATGGAGGTTGATGACATAAGATATTTCCTTGTGGAAGAAGGTTATGATAAGCATTATAGAGGGCATCAAAGGTTTTAGGACAATTGTGCAGGTTTGTCATCAATTTGCAGGGTTATTCTAATTGCAGCTGGTGAAGGGTGGGCCTAGGAGCAATGGTAAGGTTGCCCCTCTGTGACCTGGAGGTCACGGGTTCGAAACCAGAAACAGCCTCTCGACTTGTCGAGGTAAGGTTGCGTATGTCGTCCGGTCGTCCCTTCCCTAGACCCCATGTTGGCGGGAGCCTTGTGCACTGAATACACCCTTTTTTATTCTAATTGCAGCTGATAGAATGGAAAAAGGATTAGAATGAAGGTGGGGAGGGAGTGAAGACCTAAATCTGGGAAGAACTGTCATGTGAGGATAAATATCTTGAAGGTCAATTTCCCAGAATTTTAGTATTGCACTAGATGCATGGAGTAGAATTAGCAACTGTTTTGCCCAGCAGAATGAGAACGGTATATTGTCTCTCCAGCCTCATGGAAACTTGAAAGAAGATGAGAAACTTGAATACTTGCTTTGTTAACTTCTCTTCAGGAGGTCACCATGTCTACTCAGCAAACCTGACTACTTATTGTGGAGATCAAAATCAACTAAATTTATGTTGAAGGGTTAATAACATATGTTTGAGGAGTTACCATTTCCTCATCACACATTCCCGGCCAGTTTGGAAAGTGAATACTCCTATCAAGATGAAAACATTTATGCTGATACTTGAGAAAAGAATTATAACCGAGGTTTATTGGCATAGTGAAGGAGCAAGGTGAACAATGTGTATTCTGCCAATCTGCAGCGAAAGATGTGGACCATCTCTTCTATTCCTGCTCTATTACCAGGGTGGTTTGGTACATAATTGGTAAAATGTTCAATTTCCAACTTTCAGTTTGGTTCTAACAGCAGTCATACTCCAACTCAAAAGCTGACTTCAGCAACAAAGCAAGAGCACATATTCTCAGCATTCTTCCATGTGCTGTGCTGGAGTACTTGGTGGGAACTCAATGAGAACCTTTTAGGGAAGTAGAATTTATGTTGAGGACATTTCTCTCTGTGCTATGTTCTTTCTTTGTACTGGGGTCAGGATGTTGAGGACATTTCTTTCTGTGCTATGTCCTTTCTTTGTAATGGGGTTAGGATGTGAGGACATTTTTTTTCTGTGCTATGTCGTTTCTGTGTAATGGGGTAGGTTTTTGTCGATTTTGTTGACTGAACTTTGGAAACAGAGAGGTGATCCTTTTGCCGTAAAGTTACCTTTGGCTTTCTTATTTTATGTATTTTCTTCTCAAGGTTGAGGAACCTGTTTTCTTCTTATACTATCTCTGTTTAGATTATAAGATGGTAGTACGCTTCACTTTCTTAAAAAAAAAAGCCAATTTGGGGGTTGGTGGGTGTGTTTGAGTTCCAACATAGATGATAAGTTTAAGGGTATTTTCATCCTTTCATCTTTATTTCACGGTTTCCATCCCTTATTTGGCAGAATATTTCTTAAATTTAACAGCCAGTTAACCACAGGGATAGAACCAATTGATTTTTTTTCTAAGAATTTGGTATTTATTTGATGAGGTCAAAATTTCAAGGGTATACATGAGAATACGGTAGATTTCTATATATGTAAGTATCCCAAAATTATGTGAAGCACAGTGAAATATGTCATATTCTTATCTGCACTTTTTCATACGTGATTAAGGGGTACCATATAAAGTATTTAGATTGTGAAAAGCATTATTCTTCTTGTTGCTGATCTTTAAAATGTTTCTCCTAAGACTGTTCTCTCCACAATTATGTGGCATTAAATGCAGGTAAGTCAACTGTACTTCGACTGCTTTACAGATTCTTTGACTCTGACTCTGGAACAGTAAGAATCAAGAACAAGTTTTTTTACTTCCCTTTTGTGAAGATTGCTTCTAAAAGATCAAATAGTTATCAGTTTTTTATACATTTCTGCAAATAGTCACAATTGAGTTTTTCTTTACTTGTATGTCTTAATTCACTGAATTGTCAGCACCTATGTTTTCCTTCCAATTACCTCGACATTATGTTTAGCTGTCTAGAAAAGGAAAACAGGCATGTTCAATATTTTCTGCACTTTTTCATTTGTTAGATGAAAAACCTTACCGGTAATATGACAAACGGTTTTTCATTTGTTGGCACTAAAATATGCAACCCAAAACCCACAAAAAACAACCAAACTCCATAAAAAGCCAAAACCCTATAAATTTGCAAAAAAATCCCAAAACCTCCATTTCCCAAAACTCCAAAATACCAAAGTTCCTCAAAATCCCCCAAAATTCTCAGAAAATACCCAAAATTCTCAGAAACTTTACAAAAACTCAAAAAACCCCAAAATTTCCTGAAATTCCAGAAATTCCCCAAAACTCCAAAATTCCTAAAGCACCCAAAAAAAAATCCCCAGAAATCCCGAAATTCCCCAAAAACCCAAAAAAAATACCAATACCCCCCCCCCAAATGGGCCCAATACCCCACTTCCGGTTGGGCCAAAATCGGAGGTGGGGTACCTCGGTTGCAACCAAACGGAGGTGGGTTGCCTCGGTTGCCCCCCAACAGGAAGCACCCCCCTCGGTTGCCACCCAACCCCCTCCAACCGGAGGTACCCCCCCCGCCCCCCTCTCCGGTCTCACCTCCACCCAGAGGAAGGGGGGGAGGGGGTCTCCTCCCCTCCTCTACACATCCCCCAACCGGAGGGGGGGTACCTCGGTACCCCCTCCAACCAGAGGGACCCCCCCTCCGGTCCTCTTCACCCCCCTTCCAACTGGAGGGGGGGGGGTACCTCCGCCCCCCCCCTCTCCAACCGGAGGGGGGGGGGTACCTCCGGTCCCTCTCCTCTTCACCCCCTCACTTCTATAAAAGGAGGGGGGGTGTTAGCTTGGAAGGGGTCTTGGACCCTCTCTCCCTTCTCTTGAAGGGGTTGGAACCCCCCCCCCCCCCCCCCTCTTTGGTCTCTCCAAGGGGTCTTGGACCCTCTCTCCCCCTTGCCCCCCCTTGTGAAGCTCTCCACCCTTGGGGGCTTTTTTATCCATCTCCAAGGGGGTGCCTCCGGTCCAACCCAACCAGAGGTACCCCACTCCTGAAACCCATGAAGTGTACAAAATCATAGACAAGACCTCTGCTGTCCGGAAATTGCAGAAACACCCCGGTGAGGGGAAAAATTACAGAAATATCCTTGCTGTCTGGAAAATTGCACAGAAGTCCCCAGCGTGTGGGAAATCACATAAAGGCCCCGGGAAGAGCAGAAAATTGCAGAAATACCCCAATTTGTGGGGAAAAGTGCAGAATGCCCTTGAACGGTTAGAGTTTGCAGAAAAGTCTCTGAAGGGTGCAGATTGCAAGGATCCTCTGTTGCTCGGAAAATTGCAGAAAGACCCTTGAAAGGTGTAGAAACTGTAGAAATACCCCAGTTGTGGGAAAATTATAAAAATGCCCCTATTGTTGGGAAAATGACAGAAATACTCCGGTTTTATATGGGAAAACTACATGTAAACCCTCACGGAGTTCGAGAATTGCATGAAAGCCCTTGGTCAGTCCAGAAAATGGCACGAAGCCCCTAGCAAGCTCCAAAGGCAACAAAGCTCAATGTGGGAATGCCCTTGGCACGACTTGGTGAAGCGGACCCACCTCACTTCTTTGACGCAGCGTGTGCTCTCTTGGGTCGGGCCTGGGTTAATCCCACTTGGTAAAGATGCTCGGAAAAGTCAGCTAATGATGAAAATGTTCGAGTATACCAATCGATGGCGAAGACAGCTGAAGAAGTTAACAAATGGCCGAAGCACTCAGGAACGCCCAGAAATGGCAGAATCGTCCGAGAAACAACCAATGACAAAAATACCTAGAACCGCTCGGAGAAGTCAATAAATGACGGAAATGTCCGAGTATGTCGATAAATGGCGAAGACACCTGAGAAAGTCAATAAATGACCGAAGCACTCATGAATCCCAAGAAGTAGCAGAAGCACCCAGAGAAGTCAATCAATGACGGAAATACCTGGGACTGCTCCGAAAAGGTCAAGTAATGGCAGGGATGTCCGAGAAAGTTAGGAAATGGCAGGGATGTCTGAGAAAGTCAAGGAATGGCAGGAATGTCCGGGTCTCGGGAAAGTCAATTAATGGTGGAAATACTCGAGACTGCTCAGAGGAAGGCCAAGCAATGGTAGGGATGTCCGAGAAAGCCAAGAAATGGCAGAAACGTCCGAGAAGAGCCAGGAACTGACAGAAAACTCAAGAATGTCCAGAAATGGCAGAAGCATCTGGAGAAGTCAATCAAGACGGAAATATCCGGAACAGCTCGGGAGAGTTGAGAAATGATGGAAAGAACCCGAGTATGTCAGCTAATGGCAGATGGTCAGAAAAGGCCAAGAATAGTAGAAGTGCCTGAAAACGTCAGGAAATGGCAAGGAGCTCTTAGACAGTTATGGATACAATTTGTCCAAGTCTCCTCCGGGTTTCTTCTTTAAAAGACAATATTGGCCAAGTTTTCAATTCTCTAATCATGGCGACTGATGCTTGCAGAAATACCCTGATAAGGAAGAGTTGCAGAAGTCCCAAAAAGGGCAGGGAATTGTAAAAAAATTCTTCAAAGGGTGGAGAATTGCGGAAAAGTCCTTGCAGGGCCAGAAACTGCAATAAACTCCTTAAAAGCAAGAAGTGGCAGAAAAGTCCCTTTAAAGGGAGGAAACCATATGGCTCATGCTGTTGCACGGCTCGGTAGAGCGGTGCCCACATCACTTCTCTGAAGCGGTGTGCGCTCTCTTGCGCTCACTTATGGCTGGCTATACCTGGCTTTGGGATCGCCAGGAAATGGCAGGAATCCCTGTTAAAGGTCAAGAAATGACTGAAAAGCCCTGGGACATCAAAAAGTGACTGGAAAGCCCCAGGGAGCCGAGAAATGACAAGTATATCCCGAGAAGTCACTAAATGATTGGAACGACCTTGGGATATCGGAAAATGATAGAAGCACCCAGAAAGGGCACAAGCTTGTAGAAACTTGGCAAGACTGCTTAAAGGTCCTGTCACGATCAAATGGTGATAGTGACCATGAAGCAAACACAATGAACTGGTAGTGATCATCTTGACGATCCAACAGTCTCGTTGTGATGAAATCCAAGTCAATGGTCTGATCGTGTGGCTAAAGCAAATTTAGAAGAATCGGATCGTGACCAAATGAAGTGTTGAAGACCCGATTATATAATTGGGAACCCTTGTACAGGTCTTGAAAGACCTATTGTAATTTAAATTACATATGTACAAATATTAAAGCTTTCAATTTTCTTTGTAAGAGTGTGTACCCACAAAGGACGACCATTAAGGTCAATGTTGTCGCAACAAATAGAGACAAAAGACTTTCTTTGACAGAGACTCAAAGGTGTTCGAGTTCGACTTGATGTAAATTAACACCGACTTCGGTCGGTGGGAAAGGTCCAGTACACAAAACCTAATCGCCTGATACAAATAATGTGCGGATAAATGTTGTCTAGTAAATAGACATGTAAAATACCCGCATTAAGCGAACCCTAAATTTGTCTATTGTACAGACTGGTACGCCCGCTAAAACAAAACAGAAAGAAAGAAAAGAAAGAAAAAGAGAAAAAGAGAGGAATTTTTCGCGTCCGACATCATTCTAAACATTCAAGTGAATCAATCACTTAGAAGTTAGAAGCTTAATGTGTTGTTATATGTAGTCAAAATGGACTCCTGTTGGACCTGGCTTTTGTGTAGGTGCCATAATTAGATTAGTTCTTCTTTTGTTATGTGATCTATGGCCATAGAGTTCTTCTGGAATTTTACTCATACCATACCTGGTCTTTGTACTTGCTTATAGTCAAATATATACTTGAAAGGGTTTTTTTGCCAGTATCTCTTAATTATTCTGTAATCAATTCCATAACTCTACAATCAGCACGTTAGCTTATAAGCCTCTAAATTCTATGTATACCATGGTTTTGCAAGGCGAATCGGATCGGCCCGATTCGGCCGAATTGGATCGGATCAGGGGAGATTCGATCCATGATTCGGCTGATTCGGTCCGATTCGCATTGGTACATACATACCCTTTCTTCTTCATACTTATTTACCTGAATTTATAGTTTCATTTTATTATTACATGTAAATAAGGAAGTACCCCCCCACCCATTTGAATCCAATAAAAATATCAAAAAAATCATAATGATAAAATCACCGAAATCACGATTTTCTTTTTCGATGGGAGAGTTGACTTTTATTGGTAAGGGAGATGATTTTTTATATTTTTATTGGATTTAAGGTGGGTACTTCCTTATTTACATGTAATATCTTAAGTAAGTACGAAAAAGAAACCGTGTTTCCCATGAGTATATACACATATCTATATAATTATACAAATATATTATATGTGTTATATGTATATATATATATATACAGTAATATCTTAAGTAGTACGAAGAAGAAACCGTGTTTCCCATGATAAGATACACATATCTATATAATTATACAAATATATTATATGTGTTATATATATATTATATATATATATATATATATACAAACACACATATCCTATGCGAATCGGACCGAATCAGGGGGAATCCGATTTGGTGCGAATTGCCGCTCCAGCAAACCATGATGTATACTATGTTGTATGCCCTCATCCTCAACTTCTGTCCATTAAACTTTTAGCCACGATTTAGTTAATGTTTAACCCAATGGAGGAATTTTGACTATTCAATTTTCAGCTTTTTGAGAGAGAGAGAGAGAGATTTAATGAATGACAGAAATATAATGTCCTTGTCTTATTAACTCTGTTAGAGAACATTATCAAATGGTATGTGAAGGAAGATGAAGAGAGAAGAGGAAGAGGCAGGTTTCTTGGGAGAAAAACAGATTGCCAGTCATACTGGCTGATCCCTAATCAATCAATTGGGGGGGGGGGGATTAAAACGCCAAGCAATTACAAGGACATTATTAAGACATGATGCCATGGCTACCCTACACTGTACACAATATAACAAAGAAACCAGTGGACCAAACAGCCCCTGTACATAGCCATGGTTATCGCCTACACTCCCCCTCAAGCTGAGCATAGATATCTCTAATTTCAGCTTGGACAAGATAGAAGAAAATAGCTCCCTTAGTGAAGAGATCTGGCAGTTGATCTGCAGACCGAACATACAACAATCAAATTTCACCCGTGTCCAACTTTTTCATGAGTAAAGTGATGATCAATCTCAATATGCTTGGTACGATCGTGTTGGACAGGGTTATTAGCAATGTTAATTGCTGCCTTATCGCAGTATAGCTTCATCGGAACATGGACCTGAACACCAATGCCCTGTAAGAACAGCTTCAACCATAGCATTTCAATAACTCCTTGAGCCGTAGCTCTGTACTCAGCTTCTGCACTTGATTGTGCACACACAGTTTGTTTCTTGCTTTGCCAAGTAACCAAATTACCCTCCAAGGAACATACAATATCCAGTAGTAGACCATCTATCATCCCGAGAACCGGCCCATGTGCATCAATATGACCTAGGTAGGACTTAATGTACCTCAATATCCTCTCAATGGCATGCATATGAGAAGTGCGAGGGGCATGCATAAATTGGCTAACAATGCTGACCGCATAAGTGATGTCCGGCCTTGTAAGAGACAAATACAACAGCTTGCCCACCAGATGCTGAAAAGTGTACCCCCTTCTGATGATCAGATATATCACTTTAAGTCTCACACAACCTGTGGTTAGATTCAGTAGGAGTATACGCTGGTTTGCACTCCAATTTACTTGTCTCTTTGAGTAGATCAAGCGCAGGATACATACAGCCCTTGTTTGGATTGTGGCAGCTTCAATGCCCAAAAAAATACTTCAGCTCACCAAGATCCTTGATTTCAAATTCATATGCCAGTTTTTCTTTCGCTTGTTATTTTCAAAAACATAATCACCCATAATGATCATATCATCAATATAGACAAGAAGTACAACAACTTTGCCATCCTGCCATTTACTGATAAGGTGTGATCTAAAATGTACCATAGCAGCACAATATTGTTCAAACCATGCACAAGGAAATTGTTTCAATCCATGTAGCGCATTCCTCAGACGACACACTATCCCCCTTGCACGGAGCCCAGGGGGTGGCTGCATATAGATCTCCTCATGAAGATCACCATTACGGAAGGCGTTCTTAACATCAAGTTGGTGAAGCTCTGAAGAAAATTGAATAGCCAGAGAGGAGAACATGCATAGATTTAAGCTTAGCAACTGGAGCAAAAGTATCAAGATAGTCAACATCGTAAGTCTATGTGAAACCACGAGCAACAAGGCGCGCCGAATATTGCTAAACAATCCTATCATAATTATACTTGATGGTATAGACCCAACGAGAGCCAACTGCACTCTTCCTAGTAGGAACTAGGAAGCTCTACCAAGTCCCAGGTATTCCACTGGACAACACTCATCTTCTCATTCACGGCAGCGACCCACTTGGGATTCTTCACTGCTTCAGAGAAAGAGTGAAGAATATGATATGTAGAAATGGTAGATAGAAAAGAATAATATGACGGTGACAAATGAGAATAAGAGACAAAATTAGAAATAGAATGACGTGTACAAGACCGAACACCTTTGTGGAAAGCGATAGGGAGATCCAAGTCAGGAGGAAAGACGCTTACTGGAGAGGAAGAAGTGTCCGAATCTGAAGAGGCTGTAAGTTCCTAAGAAGGACAATCCATGGTAGGTCCCTGTTTATGCCAATTATGTTAGGAATATGTGAGGACATCACGAGCAAGCACACCTGTCACAACTCTAGAGGGTGGAGACTCAGGCAAATGCAAATTAGGAGCAAACACTGGAGCTGGAATTGACAAAGGAAAAATCGGCTCCCCCGACTCAAAGACAGAGAGGAGAAATAAGAATCATGCTCAAAGAAGGTGACATCTTTCAAGACATATCTTTGATTGGTTTTGGGGTCAAAACATTTGTATCCCTTTTGGGTTGGAGAGTAGCCAAGAAAAATTCCCCGAATAGTGCGAGGATTTGACTTTGTTGACCCAGTAGGTAAACAATGAACAAAATAAGACATCCAAAGACACGAGGAGGTAGGGAAAACAATGAACAAAACAAAGACATCCTTTTCAGGGGAGTTCGCATCGGGTTTCGCCTGGTGTCGCCAGTTTCGGGCCGACACCGGGTGGTGTCGGTTTCGGTTTCGCCCGAAACCAATAAGTCTCGGACCGGAACAGTGTTCCGGTCCGGTTTCGTGTCGCCCAAGGCCGAAACCGACACGTTTCGCCGTGTCGGTTTCGGTTTCGAGCGAAACCTACAACCATGTCGGCAGGGGAGTTCCGGCCCTTAAAATGACGCCCGGATTCCCGGTTAAATTGAAAGTACAAAGAGAACATGTCTCCGTCAAAGTACAAAGCACGGAAAAATCCGGTAGCACAAGGTCTTAGGACCAAGTACAAAGCACAAGTACAAAGAACAAGCTCGAGGAAGGACTCCAAAGCTTTGCGCAGCAGTCTTCTATTGGGCGAATTCCAAGGAACAGAGCAGACTTCAGCAGCACCTCCGGGCTCCAACAAGTTCTGGAAATGGGGTGTGGGGGGGGGGGGTATTTATAAAAGATTTCCCCCCCCCCCCCTCCATCGGTTAGGCAGCCCCTAACCGATGGTGACCTCAACATGAGGTCACCATCGGTTAAGGGCTAACCGATGGTGACCTAAGCATGAAAATATGTTCCCCCCCCAAATATGTTCCTTAAGGAGAATCTCGCCTAGGCAAAAATCTCTCTCAGGGGAAGTATCCATATAAATACAAACTCGTGTTATATGTATATGTTTCTTAGAGGAAACTCTGCCCAAGCGGAGGTTCTCCCCAAGAACATATTCGTATATTCACAAATTGATGTTCTTATGTATATGTTCCTTAGGGGGAAACTCTGCCCAAATGGCGACTCCTCTAAGAACATATCCATAAAATCACAAATTTATGCCTATACGCATATGTCTCTTAGGAAGAATCCTGCCCGGACAAAAGTTCCCTCTAAATTCATATCCGTATAATCACAAACTTCATGTTTATATAAATGTTTTTTTTTTAGTGGAATCTCTGCCCAAATAGAGACTCTGCCCGAGAACATATCTATATGATCACAAATATGCCCCATCGTGTATATGTTTCTCAAAAGGGAATCCCGTTCATACGGGGGCATCTTCCCATCGGATACTATGCTCAAATAGAGATACCGTTTGATAATATATGCACAAACTGCAAATTTGTGTTTATACACATATATCTCTTTAGGGCAAAATCCCCCCTGGGCAAAGTTTCTCCCCGAGAACACATGGATATAAGCATATACTAATATGAAAATATCTCTACAAGGACACCCTGCCTAAGCAGGGACTCGCCAAGACATACTCATATATTAAAAAAAAAAAAGATTGTGATAATATACACACATCCAAAGAAAAAGGAGGATAAGACAAGAACTGCGCTTAGATACTCTAAATGAGAGCACATATGCACCTCCACGAGAACCATACCCGTGGAAATGGACTTTGGACAGTAATCACAATGGGACAAGGACTTCCATGGAGATACATCCATATGCTCTCCGGAAATTGTACCCCCACAAGTGCGAAATGAGGAGAGAAGAAACCCTACCTCAAACTCGGACTTTGCTAAAAAATGGCATTGTGAAAGAACCTCATATAAAAATTTGCACAGTCATCCTTCTAATACGGAAGTGTCGCTCTGGGTTATAATACCCCCAAGTTCAGAATCAAAATCCACGGGTATATACCCGTTCATAATAATAATCCTCATGTTTTCCCAAATAAAAACGTCTAATCAACCCTTTTGCAAAGAGAAGAAAGACCTCAAATAGGTCCACGGGTATATACCCGCTCCCCTTTTCAAAAGAAATTAAACTTTGGACTCCCAAAAAGGCAGTCGTTTCAAAAATGGAATATCCGAAGCAAAAAACATTTCAAAATAATCAAAAGAAAGGAAAAACATGTCATAATCAGGATTTTCTAAGAAGAAGCATGTATATTTTTCTCGTCCTTTACTATGAATGGTATTCGGGTTAGAAATTGGTATTAAATAATACCAAGAGTTTTAACTCGATGTAAATGTAACATCGATTCCGGTCGATGGAGATGGAGGTCCAGTACATGCTACCCTAATTGCCTGATGAGAATAGACATGGGACTCAAGGAGTTCAGATTAAAAACGGCGCACCCGTCCGTTCGCGGACACAACCTGTCCGTTTCACGGACACTATACTCGTCCGTTCCCCGGACACCAAAATTCTTCTTCCACATCGCGCGGACCCTTTTTTCTGTCTGCTAGACAGGCTGGCACGCCCCGCAACATAAAATACAAAGCATGTGAAATAAATGAATGGATACAAAAGCCCACAAATAAAGAACCAAAACGAATAAACGCAGGTCGCACGATATTATAAAAGAAAATTTCCCCCGTGTCAACAGCCCCTTCCCGGGAAACGAGAAGACCGAGATGCCTTTTCAGGCAGGGTTGTCAGGATCCCCTTATTTACCTGAATATCATTTAAGTAAATGTTAACATTTACTTAAGATATTACATGTAAATAAGGAAGTACCCCCCATTTGAATCTAATAAAAATATCAAAAAAATCATATCTCTTACAAATAAAAAGTCAACTCTCCCATCCAAGAAGAAAATCGCGATTTCGGTGGTTCCATCAAAATAACGACTTTCTAATCTTTCATAATTTGACATATCTAAAAATTTCATAATTCAAATAAACCTAATAGAATACTAAAAATCTAAAGTCCGGTAAAAAAAGTCAAACATATATATGACTTCTCCAAGGGAGCCACTCTCCTACTGACAGCACTTAGTCTGCTCGAGACCTCTCAGGATTTGGTCAAACTTAAGCTATCATCATCTAAACTCATGAGATTTTTCACTTTCTAATTGAAAAGAAACTAGAATCCTAAGGAGAGAAAAATGAAAATGCACATCCTGAATCTCAATTCCCACACTCTTGTTGTATGATATATGTGAACCTATGTCATCCATGGTTGAGACTTGAGAATGTATGCAATTATCTATGTTCCTTAAGGAATTATCTATGTGAACCTATGCGATCCACGCTTTTATGTTATTTTGATCTCCTGAGATCTCTCCGAGATTTCTCCGAGATCTCTTCTCTTTGACCATCCCGAGACGAAGCCGAGATCCGATATGGCAAACCTTGGTGGGATGGCACCGCAACTATAGCACGAGTGCCATCAACGACTATAACCTTGTCTTAACCAGAACTTAAGGAATAAAATTGAAAGAAAGTGGATATACCCGTCGTATGATTTGTGCCCTCTGAATCAATAACCCAGGGAGCACAGGGAATAGTGGGAGAGACACTTTGAGCAATCCCCAGAGTACTTGTAGGTGTGGAAGCTGAAGCGATGAATCCCAATTGTGAGAAAATGTGTTGAAGGTTATAACGACCCAACCTCCCGGACCCTCGCCAGGGACTCTTTCGCGCCGCCACCCACGGATCCGAAAATCCTGAAGGGTTAGAAGAATAGCCTAATGAGATATGTGCTGAATTTAAATAACTATAACAAGATATACAGTGGTACAACGTGTCCCAAGTAAAAGCACAAGTACAAGAAGAAAGATGCAGTCCTTAAGGGGCATATTCCGAGAACTTGCAAAGGACAAACTCTCAACTCACTCAGGTAGAAGAGCTCACAACGCTCGCTTTCACTGCTGCTGACAGCACATGGCGTCACAGTCGTCTCCGTAAACCGTCTGACATCGAGTTCCCGCGATGACGAGCCCCTAATTGAAGGGAGTAGGGGGGTGAGCCTTGCGAACAAGGCCTAGTAGGGATTGCCAGTCCCTCACCGGCCAGAGCAGCAAGAACTCCAGAAACAGGAAACTACACTAGAAAGTTGTAAAGCGAGGAACACCTACAGCAAAGTACTACAAAGTAGCAGAACAGAACAATGCAATGCTACGACCACCAGCCAAGGTCGTGGCATACACACGACTCCCGCATAAACCAACGGAGTCAAACACAATACGGAAACAAGCCTCGGCACGCTCGCCGAGACAAGGGTCTCACGGAGACCATAGAGCAACCATGTAAGAAGGACGTCTCACCACAAGCACGCCCACCTCAGACCTCCACAAGGTCGAGGGCTCACAAGCAAAACCACCCCGGATCCCGGACACACCGCGAGGTCGGGAAACCACACATGTTGGTGCCACTACGGATTGGCACCAAGGAACGAGACTACGAAACAACGGTCGAGGCCTGCACAAGGCACACCGAGAGAACACGCAACGCAAAAACCACAGAAGCACGGGCCAACAAGGCCAGACCAACAACACCCACGGAAGCTAGACATGGCAAGACTACAACCACCGTGCAGGCTAGGACAACGAGTCACACTTGGAAACACCGTGAGGAAACGCACATAGAGAGGCAGTGAGAAAAATGATTGTCTGGGCCGCGCCGGGAAGAAAACACCTCAACGACCTCGGCGTCCCGCCCCAGATAAGAGAGCTCTACAAACGACTCAGTGTCGCTGTCTAAACCTCATTTTCCCCTCTGCTACCAGAGTCCGCCAACTAGGCCGTAGAATCGAGCACGCCCGCAACCTGAAGTACTCCCTCAAAGGGCTCACGGGGACGGGGGTCCCAGGAAACGGAGACAATCTCTGAACGGGACAAGCCCTCAAGTGAAAAGCACTGGGTGAACGGACGGGGCAAGCACAACAAGAACCACGTCGAACCGCTAGCTTGTAATCCACGACAAGCCCAGCAAGCACGAGTCACACACGGACCCTCAAGAGGGCCGTCGGCCAAATCAAGGCATGTACGAGCAAGCCAGAACTTCGGAACACCATCAGTCGGTATGGAAAGCTCATCACTCTACTCATAATCGATTGACCGCCGGTCAATCGATTATTAGACAGACGCGACCCTCCTGGCACCGCCGCCAGGACACGACCACGAAGGTGTCACCTTCAATCACTAAATGCAGTGAGGTAACCTACCGGTCAATCGATTATTAGACAGACGCGACCCTCCTGGCACCGCCCACTTGAAGGTCCTAAGGGCAAGCCAGCTTTGGGGTACACACCGATACCCCAACCGGAAACACGGAAACACCCAAGGCAACACAAACACTATCGCGTCCTCCTTCGTCGTCGCGATACCATCGCGACGGGCAGGGGTGTCGCGACAACAACCGTATCGCAACAGGGAAACGCATCGCGACAACAACCGTATCGCGATGAGGAAACGCGTCGCGACATGATCGCGTCCGACCTAGAAGACGCCTCCTCTGGTGTCGTGACGCGCACCGCGGTCGCGACACCAGAAGGAAAGCAGACTCGCAGGATGCTCCAACCCGGGGCCACCCACGAGCCACAAACACACCACACAAGGGAGGGGAGCATAGAGAAGCAGGAAATGCTATCTACAAACATGAGGGGCTCTCAATCCACTCGGATCGAGAAGGGTACAAGCAATCCCTACCTTAAATGATGAAATAAATTCGTTGGGCCCTTCACGTCGGATTGGCCACCTCCTCCTCGCTCTAACGCCAGCTCCACAACGCCATGGCACCACGCACGACCCTCCTCACCTGAAACACACAAAGAGATGAGAGGGAGGCGGAGCTCCCGCCGGAGGGGAGGAAAAGAAAGGGGAAGAAGAAGAGGGAAGAAAGGTCGTTGGCTAAGGCCTTAAGCCTTCGACACCCAAGTCGCGACAGGGCGACTTGTCGTGTTAAAAACCTTAACGCGACGGGTCAACCGACCGCGACATCAACACGTCCCGCAGGGACGCCGCGACAACTTGACAAGTCGTACTGATACGCCTGCCACTCTAACAGATGTCAGACGACCAAAGCCACAGAAGACTGTCACGTCCCGTTGACTGGGCGCGACAAGAAGACACAAAGCATAAACTGGGCGCGACAAGGATGACCGTCGCGTCGGGCCACCCCGACGCCTCACTAACGCGTCGCCCAGCCCAGACGCGTTAGGAGCCAGTCACCCAGAAGCCAAATGGAAAGCCAAGAAGTCGGGGTATTACAGGCTAATACCAATCAGGGAGAGAGAGTAGCCATATGAGACGAGTTAGAGCCAATGTCTAGAGCTAAGTGAGGAGAGCTCTTCCCAAGCTGAGCAACCGTTACATGACCTTTGGCAACTGGAGCACCCTTGTTATTACAATATTTCGGTGGCCTCATATCTGGATAGAGATCTTAGCAATGTTCGACATTATGAGTATCCTTCCCACAATGTGTGCAATGACGATTTCCTCTGGATTTGTCTTTGCAAAAACCCCGATCAAACTTCACAAGCTTAGAAGATGTAGTCACAAAAGTAGATGATTCACAAACATCTCGAGTACTAGTGGAACTATGTCCACTGGCCATTGCTTTCTTGCGCCCTTCTCCCTCGAGGATCTTGAAATAAACTTGCTCAAAGGAAGGAAGAGGATTGACACTAAGGATCTGACCTCGTAGAGCATCGAACTTGGGATCAAGACCAGCAAGGAATTGGAATATCCGGGTCAACTTAACATGCTCTAGATATTGATTCTAATCTTCTATGTAATGCCATCGGTACATAGAGTAATGGCCTATTTCTTCCCTTTTGCTCTTCAAGAGACCAAAATAGGTAGTCATGCTAGAACTTCCTTGCTTGAGTGTAGACCTATAAACGGAGTGGATACGGAGCAGATAGTGTGGTATTTGAATTCGTATCCGATTATAATTGGTCGGATATCCAAATCCGACACATTCTATTAGGGTGTATTTTTGCCATATCCAAATTCGAATTCAACATATACTATCCGAATTCAAATATATCCGACCGTTTGATTAGGTGTAATCAAATAGCCGATTACTATCTAGATTCGAATATATCCAATTGTCATATGAAGTAGAAAAACATGTTATATGTTCATAGTTTTTTAGTTGTTAAATATATGCATATCCATAATGAACTAAAAAATTTCAATAAATATAAAATGTGATTATTAGCTAACAAATAAATGAGATTTTTTAAAGAAACATCATGAAAGCAAAGATAATGAGAAACAATACACAAACATTCCATCACAAACAGAACGAGCCGGTAATCCTAGACGACAATAAATGGTAATGATTAAAGAACGATTTCCTACAGGAAGAACAAGAACAAAGATGCAAAGACATAAATGGTTATAGAAGAAGAGGTAGATTTTTATGTGACAATCTGATGGAAGTCGAGGTCCCTCGTCATCCCCACCCCAAGTTTAGCCAAGCATGAGAAGGCCATGGCGTCGCTGCAATAGAGGTGGGCGTACCGCACCAAGCATGAGTCTAGAACACGGTTCAGCGCCCTCGCCAGCAGCCAACTCAGCATGAACCCACTCCCGAAGGCCATGTCGAACGAATACATCTCGTTCTGCCATGGATGGCAAAGTCAGACGATTCGGGTCGGAATCAGCCGACTAGGGTTGGAATTGGTCTATGGCAATCCAAAATTTTTTTTTTTGGGGGGGGGGGGTGGATTCCATCTGATGTAGCCTGATTCTCTCAACTTACCTTAATTACATCTGATCTCCTCGACTTACCTTATTACGTGAACATCATTGCTCGATTCTCTCAGCTTATCTTAATTATGTCTGATCCCCTGGACTTATCTTATTTACCTAAACATCATTGCCCGATTCTCGTAGCTTACCTTAATTACGTCTGATCTCCTCGACTTACCTTATTTACCTAAACGTCATTTAAGTAATGTTATATTTGTAGTTTTATTTACTTAAGATATTACATGTAAATAAGAAAGTACCCCCCATTTGAATCCAATAAAAATATCAGACAAATTATATCTCTTACAAATAAAAAGTCAACTCTCTCATCCAAGAAGAAAATCGCGATTTCGGTGGTTCCATCAAAATAGCGACTCTCTAATCTTTCATAACTTGACATATCTAAAAATTTCATAATTCAAATAAACCTAATAGAATATTAAAAATCTAAAGTCCGGTAAAAAAGTCAAATGTGCATATGACTTCTCCAAAGGAAACACTCTCTTACTAACAACACTTAGTCTGCTTGCGATCTCTCAGGATTTGGTCAAACCTAAGCTATCATCACCTAAACTCATGAGAATTTTCACTTTCTAGTTTCTCCCTTGGAGAAGTCATATGCACGTTTGGCTTTTTTTACCGGACTTTAGTTTTTAGTATTCTATTGGTTTATTTAAATTATGAAATTTTTAGATATGTCAATTATGAAAGATTAGAAAGTCGCTATTTTGATAGAACCACCGAAATCGCGATTTTCTTCTTGGATGAGAGAGTTGACTTTTTATCTGTAAGAGATATAATTTTTTTGATATTTTTATTGAATTCAAATAGGGGGTACTTCCTTATTTACATGTAATTTCTTAAATAAATGAAACTACAAATATAACATTTATCGTAATGGTAAATAAGGTATCATAATTATCGTTGCTCTGTTTTGTAATATGAACATATGTGCAATTAGACTATGGATATACCCAAAATGTGCAATTATTAGAATTTTCTCTGATTTTTCTTCATTTTTTAACCTGGCCAATCCTGGATCGGCCAGATTCCCATGGATGATGGAATCGGGCGGATTTTGCGATCTGACCCGACTCGGATCGGGGTCGGCTGGGTCCGATCCGACTTTGCCATCCATGCGTTCTGCTCCACTGCCTCGGAGCTCGCCCCAACCTAGTTTCACCGCTCCCCAGTCGTGCCTATGCAACAATGCCAGGTTCTCTTGGAAGAACACAGTGTCGTCGTCCCCAAGCACCACCACCTCACACCCGGCAACCCCTCCATGAGCTCCCGCTCCACCCACGCCACACAGTCCGCCAACCGCAACCCACGCAGGAAGGAGTAAAGCAGCCCGGAGGTATCATTGGAGACCCAGAGCGTGGGAAGGCTGTTGTCGCCTTGCCGGTGTTGCCCCCGGAAGCAGGGAATATACAAAAGATGAAGCCGCGCATGCGAGCGGGGTCCCACCAGCGGCAGATAACCTCTGCGCTGGGGCAAGGACTAGGCTAAGGAGGTGATGCCAAAGATGAGATGGTCGAGAGTGGTGGGCGCCGGCTTGCAGGGGCTGCGGGCAGTGGCAGCAGAGCGGGGGCACCGTGTGGATGTGCAAAGGGAGATATGGGGCAGGCAGGGAGGGAGGTGGAGGAAGAAGAGAGAAACTAAGAAAGGAGGAGGAAGGTGGAGATGAGGAGGGGGGAGAGTGGTGGCCCTGGCAAGGCTGATGGAAGGACCCATGCACTGGCCGCATGGTGAGTCACGAGATGTGCGTAAAGAACAAGACGTGCGAGACTCTTCATCTTCTACCCACCGGCCGCCTCTTCGTCGTCTTCTTTAAATTTTAAAACTCATATTATCACTTGCTTAGCGTCCTGTTGCCCAGTTTCACTTATATTAGGTCGGATAATATCCGAATCGGATATTACAATATCTGAATTTGTATCCGATTAAATTATCCATCGGATGGATAATTTTATTCGGATAACTATCCGGATAACTATCTGACTAAATGGATACGAATTCGAATTCGGTTCGAATTTTAAATGAATAATTGTCGGGCCTACTTGAGAGACTGGATTCCATGGTGAGCTGGTAGATACAGGAGACATCTCGACTTTGACAGTACATTTGCTCTATGATATCCCACTGTTGAACCCGGAAAATATCGGGATTTAAACAAGTCCCGGGTGGCAAGCTCGTCCGGAAATCCACGAAAGGCTGGGAAGAAACCCCGGCCTCCCTCACTCGAACACCTGAGATAAATGGATTTGAGTTCGGATGTCCACCCAGAACGAGCCGGAGGACGACGCTTAAAAAGCCCGTCAATGGCGGAAATGCACGCCCCGGACAGTCGAAACTCAATGTTCGGACTCGCGTTAAAGATCGTGTACGACTCGATGGGTCCGAAAAGGTAAAATGCACGTGCCCTCCGAAAATGGGTCAATGCACGCGAAACGGGCAAGAACGCACGTCGAATGCACGTCAAATGCATGCGGGCATGTTGTCGCACGTGTGCCGTACGTGCCATGACAAACCAGCAAAACTCCCGAGAATCCTCTTGGAAATGACCAAGGACGGAGAGGGGCACCGGTCTGTGCCTCCGCCAGGTAGGGAGGGGCGCCGGTCTGCCCCCCCGCCAGGCAGAGAGGGGCGCCAGTCAGGCCCCTGACTGCGGCCCCCTCAGCCAGCAGGAGGGCCCCAGTCAGGCCCCTGACTGGCTGCCCCCAGCCAGCCAAGGGGCGCCAGTCAGGCCCCTGACTGGCGGCCCCTCAGCCAGCCAAGAGGGGCGCCAGTCAGGCCCTTGACTGGCGGCCCCTCAGCCAGCATGAGGGGCGCCATTCAGCCCCCTGACTGGCGGCCCCTCAGCCAGCCAGGAGGGCCGCCGGTCAGCCCCCCCCCCCTGACCGGCGGACCCCCCTCAGCAGCAGGAGGGGCGCCAGTCAGCCCCCTGACTGGCGGCCCCTCAGCCAGCCAGGAGGGCGCCGGTCAGCCCCCCTGACCGGCGCCCCCCCTCCGCTTGCAGGAGGGGCGCCGATCAGGGCCCTAACCGGCGGCCCCCTTTCTGCCAGCCAGAGAGGGCCGCCGGTTAGGCCCCCTAACCGGCGCCCCCCCTCCGCCAGTCAGGCCCTTCGCGGGGCACCCCGCCGGTTAGCTCCCCTCAAAATCTATAAATAGGGGGCATACCCCCATTTGAAAAGGGGCATTCACAAGTAGGCGATTCGGCCCAAAAAAGGCGCCAAGAGAGAGACCGGCGGGAGAGCCTTACGTGCGCGAGCTTAAATAGGCCGCACGTGTGGGGGAGAAAGTCTTTGGCGTCTGTCGGTGTTCTGTCCTCCGCGATCGGGCCCTCCTGCGCTCGTCCGTGAGAAGATACCACAGGTCGTCATATGACCCCCTGTTTATATTTAAGTCCTCCGTCGTCATCAAACGACGCACGTCGAGGCCATGTTTAAGTCCTCCGGTGTCATAAAACGACACTCGTTGAGGCACATGTTTAAAGTCCTCCGTCATCATCAAACGACGTACGTAGAGGCAATGTTGCTCAGGCGGAGGCACAAACACCCCGCCAGGGGCATACCCCCATTTGAAACTCTCTCGGAACAGACGCCATTCGGCCCCCCGCATGCCCTTTTCGGCCCAAAGTACGCCCAAGCTTCCGAGTCTGCCCGAGCTCAGAGCGTGATCCGTGCGTGAGCTTAAATAGGCCGCACGTGCTGACGCCCGTTGGTGTTTCGTCCTCAGCGTTCGGGCTGCATTGCGCCACGTCCGCAGGAACACGCCACAGGTTGTCACACGACTCTCAGTGTTTGCACTTAAGTCCTCCGGTGTCATAAAACGACACACGTTGAGGCACATATGCTTAAGTCCTCCGGTGTCATAAAACGACACACGTTGAGGCACATATGTTTAAGTCCTCCGGTGTCATAAAACGGCGCACGTCGAGGCATGTTAACCTATGGAGGCACAAACACCCCACTGGTAACACATATGTACCCATTATCGTGTAAGCGTCCGACGGAGGCACATACACCCTGTCGTCGACGTCCATGTATTTGGCTTGTTGCATACACGTCCAGTGGAGGTACAAAACCCCACTAAAGGCGTACATGTAAATGTAACGTCATGTCATAAATATAATGACATGAGCATGCTTGAATAAAATTGTGGAAATTCATTTGTCATCTGCCTTTTCTTCTTTAAATTTCGGCATACGGTCTTTTAACAAACATTACGCATTCGAAGGTATTCGAGTGTTATACTCGATGTAAATGAAACATCGACTTCGGTCGGTGGGGAACGGTCCAGTACACGACCACTCCAATCGCCCTGAACGCGAGCGCACGCGGAAAATAAATCCGAGGGTATCAGGGTTCGCACCCATATTCCTCATAAAATAATCTTTGTCTGTTTCTCGCAACAGTCTGGCACGCCCACCAAGACTCATTTCGGAGATAAAAGAAATGAGTCAAAAGAAAAAGTAGAAAGAGAGAAAAAATTCCGCGTTCCAACACCCACATATCTTTCACAGTCCTTTTTAGCATAATCGGTTGCTGAATTTCCGGACTTATGAAGTTGAGAATCCAACTCATCACATTATTATTGAGATCCCACTATACATATGAGGGGTCAGTGACAGTTGGCTCCTTCAAACGGCTGTCAATGTAGTCGGACTTCCCACAACCACTAAGGAAGATCCGCAGAAACAGACCGCAAGCGGTAATATGTCTCTGTCAATTTGATAGATGTCATTGTAGTGACATACTGTTTGTTGCACCTACAGACACCATCTTTGCTACCGATGAGGTCGCCTAGACCTTCCGGAAGACATCTTGTTGCAGCACAAGGTGGAAGAAAGGAGTGCATAGGAGACACACACAACGCACAGAGAACAAGTAACCCTGTAGGAGACTCCCTACACGCTATCAAGGACCAAGCCCTTGCTGCACCCTAGAGCAGGGGGAGCTGCAGACCAAGGGAAAAACCAGTCCAAAAAAAGGGGGGCATTTGAAAGAGAAGGCTGTGGGAGAGAGAAGCCTTGATCGTCTTCTTCTTCACAAGATCCATGCTCCCTCCAATGACAGGGCCGTGCTACAGTGCTTTGCTAACTAAGGTGCTACAGGACCGTGCTAGAGAGAAGGGGTGTGACCTGAAGAGGTGAAAGGAGGATTGATGCTCTGACAGACCATGAAGAAAGATGGAGAGAAGAAAAGGAACAGGCATGTGCGGGTTTCCGGGGAGAAAAACAGATTCAGTCATACTGGCTGATCCCTAATCAATCAATATATAGGGGGGTTAAACCCTAAGAAATTACAAGTACACCATTAAGACATGATGCCTTAACTACCCTTACACCGTACATAATATAACAAAGAAACCGGTGGACCAAACAGCCCCTGTACAGTGTACACAGCCATGGTCATCGCCTACAATATGGAAAATATTCTTGGTTTGGCAGCAGTTAACTACAAGGTTATTTAAACTTGGTGTTTTTTGGGACAAAAGGGGGTATAGTGGTTTATAATAATGCTTCCATGGGTGAAGTTAATATGGAAGAACTAAGAGGTATATCAATAAAAAACCTATTTGACTTTTATCAAATTGTCTTTGCTTGATTCATGCATCTTTCAGTGGCTTAAACACATTTGCTTGATAATGTTTAAATAAATAACATTTATTTTAAGCTTAGGTACAACATAACTTCTCCCTAGTGTATCATCTGTAAAATTGACCATCTGTTTGAATTTCATATATATTTGTTCTGATACTGCATATAATCGTTCATTATTCTTCCTTGTTTTCTCTTCCTATGTTAGAAATAAGTTGGATTTTTTATGCTCTCTGAAAGTACGATTCTGCTCTCTTTGTTGAATAGATGATGTAATGTGTCATTAAGATTTCTTATACTTCCTGGGAAATAATTGATTTATGCTTCAAGGAGGGTTGTTGGTAGTGTTCTGATTTCTCTTTTATGTGCTTTTACTGTTAATCTCTCAGGTGAATGTTTAAGGTTGACTTATTGATACACCATTGATTCATTACTGTCACAAGACTCACAACTTGTGAATTCTTTTGTAGATAAGAATAGATGATCAAGATATACAAAATGTAACTGTTAAGAGCCTTCGGGAGTCTATGGTTGTCGTGCCACAAGATACTGTGAGTAATTGAAAGTTTAATTTAGTAATTTATGTTCCGTGCATATATAAATAGCAAGCTTTTTTCTAAACCAAAATTGTAGTCATTACATATTAATGCATGGACACCAGAAGTCTATTATTGCTATTGTGGTTCACTGAGGGGAAACCTTGCAATGATTATTAGTTATAACATGTTTTAAGTCCAGAATTATAGAGCTTGTGACTTGTGAGTACAATTTATGTTGCAAGAAGAATCATGCATGGAGCCAATTGTTAATGTGTCTAACAACTTTTTTAAAATTATATTGCCCAAATATAGGAAACGAATGCCGCCCTTTTGGAATGGGCTTTTTCTTGAGTATGGAGTGTAAAATATATTAGCGTACCCAAATGTTTTCCTAGAAACACTCAATCAGACCCTTATGTTCCAAGGAAATGTTTGAAGACAATGAAAAGTGTACAAAATCATCTGTTGGCAATATGCCAATCCTTCCCCTATACAATTAAATCTCTCGAGAGTATACATCAGAGAAGAAATAAGGCATGTTTAGAAATCAAAGTGACTGTATATATACATTCTCAATCATTCATTAGAGAAAACAACAATTCTTGCGGAGATCCAGGCAGTGGTGGGGCTGGAGCTGCTGGAGCACCACAAGATAGATAAAGAGAGAGCATTGGCCTGAGGGCACCGGGGAAATCGTAGTCCTCTGCATTCCAGGGCTTACTGACACAGAGGAAGTTTATAGTACTTTGATGTACCACCATACTATCTAAGTATGGTGCCTATTTCTTTTTTCTTTGTTGGTGTATTTATATTTTGTAATAATTCCCCCCTCCCCCCCCCCCCCCCCCCCCCCAATTTGATGGCTTCCTATATCAGATGCTTTTTCTTCATTTACTTGTTACTTCATTATCAATGGTTTGCAACTATTTTTTGGTTACCTTCAAAAGTGAAAAAGCCATGGGAGGAAGAAGAAGGTGAAAATATGTGGTCATTCATATGGAGTTCCAAGGGAGAACCCAACCCCCCAAAAAAGCTTGATTCTGATTATTTTCTTCCTTAAAAACCCCAACATTCTCATCCTGATAGGCGAAAAAGCTGGAGGGCAGGTGCAGGGTGGGGGGGTTTCCATAGTGGTATTCTCGTCATGAATTTGTTGACCTAATGGGACTAGTGGAATCTACAAGGAATATTCATTTTTTTCACATTGGCAAATTTACAACATTTATTTTTTAACAGTGATATTTTTGAAACAACATTATTTAAGGATGCCAAATTTGTAACTTTTCCTGTAAGTGTAACAGTGGTTTCTAAGCAAACGACCGTTACATATATCCATAGTCACCCTCTGAGGTGGAAGTTCAGGTTAAGCATTTTCTCACACTCACTGACCAACCTGAAAATCATCTGGTGATCAACAGATTCAGTCGCCTGATGATATATCCATCAGTCCATATCTTTGATTTGAATTGCATATGCTCCTCCATGGTTTACTCATGATTCCCTTTCTAGTAATCTATCATATGGAAAGGCCTGATTTTGAAGGAATTGGTTTTCCATGTTACTTTGTACTTCAATTAATTCATACTCCAGTTAGAAAGTTCGTGATTTAATGTTTGTCTATTGAACTATATTCAGCTTTATGTCAAGATAAACAATGTCTTCATAGGTTTGACGTATCGCCGATTCGGGGCGAATCGGATCCGCCCTGATGCGATCCGATTCGCCCAGAATCGAGGCGAATCGGGTCCGATTCGCATGATTATTATTATATTATATATATGATATTTATGTATGTGTGTCAGGCAGGGTTGTGAGGAGTCAGGATCCTCTTCAGGCAGGGTTGTCAGGATCCTCTTATTTACCTGAATATCATTTAAGTAAATGTTATAATTTGTTGTTTCATTTACTTAAGATATTACATGTAAATAAGGAAGTACCCCCATTTGAATCCAATAAAAATATCAAAAAAATCATATCTCTTACCAATAAAAGTCAACTCTCCCACTGAAGAAGAAAATCGCGATTTTGATGATTTTAGCGAAATGCTAACTTTTTAATCTCTCATAATTGGTCTATCTAAAAATTTGATAATTCAAATAAACCATATGGAACACTAAAAATCCAAAGTCCGGTAAAAAAAGTCAAACGTGCATGTGACTTCTCCAAGGGAGCTACTCTCCTACTGACAGCACTTAGTCTGCTTGAGGCATCTTAGGATTTGGTCAAACTTAAGCTATCATCAAAACTCATGAGATTTTCACTTTCTAATTGTGAGAAACTAGAAAGTGACAATTCTCATGAGTTTGAATGATGATAGTTTAGGTTTGACCAAATCTTAAGAGGTCTCAAACAGACTGAGTACTGTCAGTAGGAGAGCGGTTCCCTTGGAGAAGTCACATGCACATTTGACTTTTTTTACCGGACTTTGGATTTTTAGTATTCTATATGGTTTATTTGAATTATCAAATTTTTAGATAGACCAAATTATGAGAGATTAAAAAGTTAGCATTTCGCTAAAATCATCAAAATCGCGATTTTCTTCTTCGGTGGGAGAGTTGACTTTTTATTGGTAAGAGATATGATTTTTTTGATATTTTTATTGGATTCAAATGGGGGGTACTTCCTTATTTACATGTAATATCTTAAGTAAATGAAACAACAAATTATAACATTTACTTAAATGATATTCAGGTAAATAAGAGGATCCTGACAACCCTGCTTGAAGAGGATCCTGACTCCTCACAACCCTGCCTGACACACATACATAAATATCTATATATATAATATAATCATGCGAATCGGACCCGATTCGCCTCGATTCTGGGCGAATCAGGGATCGCATCGTGGCGGATCGGGGAATCGGATCGGATCGCATCGGATCCATTCGATTCGCGGCCGGGTGGCGGATCCATGCGGATCACAACTCGGCCCGCCCCTGATCCGCTCCGATTCGGGGAATCGGGCCGATTCGCCCCGCCATGACAAACCATGGTCTTCATTGCATTCCATCTTCAAGATCTATTTCTTCACATTTTAGTTCCCATATGATATTGCATTATAACTTTAACCGGCAACAACTTGACAACTTTTCATTTTGTCTTGCCAATCTAGAATATAGGAAATCTGCCGTTTCTTTATCCATTTCTTTCTTTGAGAGTAAAGTTCCATCATACCTGTCCGTCTTTATTTTCTACCTTTGCATATTCAAACTGATGAGTTAACCATGTCATGGTTGCTGTTCATTCATATGCTTGATATTGAATTTATTATGTTTCTTGTGGTTACTTGCAAGACTGATTTTCTGGTCTTCAGATGGACTATAGCCATTTCCTAATGACGCATTATTAGTGAACAATTTTTTCCCCTTCCAGGTTTACCTGTTCCGTTGGTTTGCAAAATTCTTTTCCAAGGTTAGCCCACCATCATACACACCTCTAACCCCCCAAGGAATTCCGGATCAGATCGGGGTCCGGGATCGCCCGAATCGGATTGGATCAACCGGGATCACGAGAATGGATTGGGGGGATCGACCAGGATTTTGTATAATCACGTAATTATTGGCCATTTCAATTCAAAATCATGGGGGGAGGGGTGCTGCCAGAGGGAGACAGACAGCAGACCTCAAAGTGTTCCTGGATCTTGCGGGGATCGATGGGCTGGCCCTGGGCATGGACCCCGGTGGTGAGCCACTTCAATTCAAAATCATGGGGGAGATCTGGATCGGCCCGTTTGGAGCAGAACCAGATCGGTTTTGGCCGATTCCGATCTGGATCGGTCGATTCTGCAATCCATGCTAACCCCTCCCATCCCCCCCCACCCCAAAGAATCCCAAAAATCTTATATGCTTTTCCTTGAAAGAAAATCTTATATGTTCATTTCCTTGGGAAAGTCGACACATATACACTGGAAGAGTACAAGATAATATGGGTTTTGGTGGGGCAACTCTTTCCTCTTATCTCAAATTCCTGTTCATCCATGCCACAGGTTTAGTTTTTATTTTCTGCACTGTTGGCTCCTGTTGAACCCGAAAAAAAATCGGGGCCTAAACAAACTTCGGGCGACAAACACGCCCTGGGAGAATCGGGAACAAACCCCCGGTCTACCCCGCTCGGACGTTAGAAACGGACAAGCCCGAGTACTCGCGCCAAACCAAGGTGACCCGGAAGCGAGAACCCCGAGAAGTCTTCGTCGGCGAAGGACACGTACTCCGGATGTCAGAAAATCCACGTCCGGAGCGGAGTTTGAAGTCGCGCCCGAAGCCGAAGAGTCCCGGGAAATCGAATGCACGTACCCCTAAAAAATGAGGACAAACGCACGTGGGACGGCCGAGGAAGCACAGGCGGTGCACGGATGCACGAGCGCGGCACGGCCGTCAACCAACGAACCAACCAAGGGAGGCCCACAGAGCTCTCTCCCAAGTTTTCTCCCGGGAAATGCAGAGAAAATGACTTGAAAGAGGTGAGGCCCCACCTTAAATAGGTGGTGGGCCAAAATAGGCCCCAAGGGGGGCCGCCGGTCAGCCCCCCGCCAGTGAGGGGGGCCGCCGGTTCGCGCCCCCCGCAGGGGCGCCGGGTCGGCCCCCTGGCAGGGGGGCCGCTGGTCAGCCCCCCGCCAGCAGGGGGGGGGGGGGGGCCGCCGGTTCGGCCCCCCGCCAGCAGGGGGGGCCGCCGGTCAGCCCCCCGCCAGCAGGGGGGGCCGCCGATTCGGCCCCCCGCCAGCAGGGGGGGCCGCCGTCAGCCCCCCGCCAGCAGGGGGGGCCGCCGGTTCGGCCCCCCGCCAGCAGGGGGGGGTCGCCGGTTCGGCCCCCCGCCAGCGCAGGGGGGGGGGGCGGTTCGGCCCCCGCGCCAGCAGGGAGGGCCGCCGGTCAGGCCCCCTGACTGGCGGCCCCCTCCGCCAGTCACCCCCGTCTCCAGCACCCTCGCCGGTTCGCGCTCGGCCTCGCTCTGCCTCGACGCCCGTGCCGCCGAAGACCTCTGCCGGGGAGGGTACCCCCGCCGGTATGCCCCCCGCAAAACCTATAAATAGGGGGGCATACCCCCATTCAAAAGGGAGGAAGGAATTGAGCCCAAAAGAAAGAAGATTTGCATGCCGTTCGGCCCAAAACACGCCATTCAGCCCAAAGATCCCGCTGGTGCGAAAAACCGCAGAGTCCCCTGCGAGCACTTCGGCTAGTCCGTGCGCGAGCTTACATAGGCCGCACGTGTCAACACCCGTTGGTGCTTTGTCTCCGTGGTCGGGCCCTCCTGCGCTCGCCCCATAGAGACGCCACAGGTTGTTACGAGACCCCCGTTGGCCATATGTTTAAGTCCTCCGGTGTCATAAAGTGACACACGTCGAGGCCCCATATGTTTAAGTCCTCCGGTGTCATAAAACGACACACGTCAAGGCCCTATATGTTTAAGTCCTCCGGTGTCATAAAATGACACACGTCGAGACCCCATATGTTTAAGTCCTCCGGTGTCATAAAACGACACACGTCGAGGCCCCATATGTTTAAGTCCTCCGGTGTCATAAAATGGCATACGTCGAGGCATATGTTTAAGCCCTCCGGTGTCATAAAACGACACACGTCGAGGCCCATATGTAAGTCCTCCGGTGTCATAAAACGACACTCGTCGAGGCGCGTATTCAAGTCCTCCGGTGTCATAAAATGGCATACGTCGAGGCATATGTTTAAGCCCTCCGGTGTCATAAAACAACACACGTCGAGGCCCATGTGTAAGTCCTCCGGTGTCATAAAACGACACTCTTCGAGGCGCGTATTCAAGTTCTCCGGTGTCACAAAATGACATACGTAGAGGCATATTACCTCGTGGAGGCACAAACACCCCATTAGTAACAAAAATGTACTCCTTACCATGTAAACGTCCGACGGAGGCACAAACACCCTGTCGTCGACGTCGTGTACATGACTTGTTGTATACACGCCCAGTGGAGGTACAAAACCCCACTAAAGGCACCAATGTAAATGTCATGAATATAAATGACATGAGCATGCTTGAATAAAATTGTGGAAATTTATTTGTCATCTGCCTTTTCTTCTTTGAATTTCGGCATACGGTCTTTTAACAAACATTACGCATCCGAAGGTATTCGAGTGTTATACTCGATGTAAATGAAACATCGACTTCGGTCGGTGGGGAACGGTCCAGTACACGACCACTCCAATCGCCCTGAACGCGAGCGCACGCGGAAAATAAATGAAATGAAATTCGAGGGTATCAGGGTTCGCACCCAATATCCCTCGTAAAATAAATCTTTGTCTGTTTCCCGTAAACAGTCTGGCACGCCCAAAACTCACCATTCCAGAAATGAAGTGGGAAAAAATGAAAGTCAAAGCAAAAAGATCAGAAAATTCCGCGTTCCAACAGCTCCCAGCTCCTTGTAATGCCTACCTAGTTTGGATATTAGGAAGATTTCCACCTTCTATTGGAAATTTTCTGCACACAAGTACACCTTGACTTACATAGGCATCAATTGACTTTTCGATGTGTTAGTTCTCAAATCTACCATTCCTGCCTATCCTTTAGGATGAACTAAGGACCTTTTTTTTTTAAGTGAATAGTACCACTAGTATATTAATGAAATGAGAGAATGTACAAGTATAGTCTTCATGGAATGCAATCTCGCGAAATTCTTGCGAAAATCTCGGTCTTGGCAGGTCCCTGAGAAATGAGATGCCAAGATGCCCTATGATTCATGTTCATGGTTGAACCTCCAGCCTATGATGCATGGATAAGTACCTTATTTTCCTGAATATCATTTAAGTAAATGAAACTATTTTTCATTTACTTAAGATATTATATGTAGATAAGTAAGTATCCCCCATTTGAATCTAATAAAATATTAGAAAAATCATATCTCTTATCTATAAAAAGTTAACACTCTGATCGAAAAAGAAAATCACGATTTTGGAGATTCCATCAAAATGCCGACTTTCTAATCCCTCGTAATTTGGTCTACCTAAAATTTTCATAATTCGAATAAACCACATAAAATACTAAAATCTAAAGTCCGGTGAAATAAATCAAATGTACATGTGACTTCTCCAAGGGGTTCACTCTCTTACTGACAGCACTTAGTCTCTTGAGGAATTCACATATACGTTTGACAACTTTGACTTATTGTTGACAGATTTCTTCATTGTATCTTTATTTAGACATCCAGTTGGCCATTATTTGTACCATAGATATGTATTGACTTTCTTTTATGTACTTTTGTTGTGAGATGGACATATGTTAATTTATGTGCACCATTGATCTTTTTATTTATTTGGATTGACTTTATTTAATGTATTTATTTTATGATGTGAAATTGAGTTATCCATTGTTGAGAATATATGTATTATCTATGTTATCTAGGAATCAATTTTATTGTTGTCATCATATATGAATTTTCTCGGGATCCCGAGATCTCTTCTCTTCAACCCTTCCGAGACAAAGCCGAGATCTGCTATGGCAAACCTTGATAGGCTTACAAAAAGGCCCCAGAAAATTGCCCAGCCTGCCTATACACCGCCATCCATCACCATATGGATAGCCAAGCTCTATCCTCCCAATAAAACAAAAAGAGTATAATTAGATTGATTCACATTCAAGGTTTGCCATATCGGATCTCGGCTTCGTCTCGGGAGGGTCAAAGAGAAGAGATCTCGGGAGATCAGGATAACATAAAAGTGTGGATCACATAGGTTCACATAGATAATTCCTTAAGGAACATAGATAATTGCATACATTCTCAAGTCTTAACCATGGATGACAGGTTCACATATATCATACAACAAGAGTGTGGGAATTGGGATTCAGGATGTGCATTTTCATTTTTCTCTCCTTAGGATTTTAGTTTCTTTTCAATTAGAAAGTGAAAAATCTCATGAGTTTAGGTGATGATAGCTTAGGTTTGACCAAATCCTGAGAGGTCTCAAGCAGACTAAGTGTCGTCAGTAGGAGAGTGGCTCTTGGAGAAGTCATGAACGTTTGACTTTTTTTACCGGACTTTAGATTTTTAGTATTCTATTAGATTTATTTGAATTATGAAATTTTTAAATATGTCAAATTATGAAAGATTAGAAAGTCGCTATTTTGATGGAACCACCGAAATCGCGATTTTCTTCTTGGATGGGAGAGTTCACTTTTTATTTGTAAGAGATGATTTTTTTGATATTTTTATTGGATTCAAATGGGGGGTACTTCCTATTTACATGTAAGGGGATCTTGACAACCTTGCCTGAAGAGGATCCTGACAACCTTGCCTGAAGAGGCATCTCGGCCTTCTCGTTTCTCGGGAAGGGGCCAAGACCGAGATTCTCACGAGATTGCATACCATGTTCACATTACAAACAATAAACGCCCATTCCTTGACTTCGTTACAAATCCCAACAAAAAGACCCTCAACATCCCAAGCAACCCTAGAGAAAATACAGTTGTTCCTCTCCCCCCAAATCATCCCTAATGTAGGATGAAGAATGAGTCACCAAATTGTATTATCTCCTTTGGTCAGCCAGTCTCTTCTCCATTTTTCCAATCAACTTATAGACCCCACCATGCGAAGGGATGATACCATGAGTTCTTACAGCCACCCTCTTCACATTATACGAAGATAGGAGCAACCCATAAAAATATAATCAATAGATGACTTCGTCCCACAAAGAGTACATAAGAGTTTGTCTCTTGTGGGGAGCCTGCCAAGAGAGATTCTCCAGAGGAGAACCTTCACCTTCAAAGGACTTCTAGGCCTCCTAACTGAAGTTGTAATCCATGTCCAAGCCCACCATCAGAAATGATACTATAGGTTGATCTAATCAAAAAGCAACCGCCCTTCTCCCAACGCCACACCCACCAGTCCACACTATCTAACAGGCATATAGAGGACAAATGAGAGCAGATCTTGAAGCTGAAGAGACTCTGACTGCCTCAAATCTTTCTTGAAAGTGGGTGAAAGTGTCAATGATCTAGGAAACTAAAATAAGAGGAACTACAGCCACCTGGAAAAGGTCAGGAAACACCTCCTAAAAGGCAAGATCACCGCACAACCTCTCTCTTCAAAAAAGAGCCATGCCTAACACCTGTGAGAATAATATCCCTGCAAGAAGAAATGCCATGCCACAAAGGGGAAGTGTTGGCCTGTCGGGTAGGAGAAAAATGCTAGACTCTAGATTTTCCAAAGTACTTCTGTCTAATAATGTTAGCACAAAGACCCTCCTCACCAACACTGAATCTCCACAACCACTTTGCTAGCAAAGCCATGTTGAAATCATTGATATTCTTCAATCTCACACCTCCCTACTCCCTATTCTTGGTGACTCTTGCCCAAGCTACATCATGCCAGCCGCTACACTTGCCACCATTGCCATGTCATAAAAATCTACATCGAGTAGCTTCTAGTCTCTTGACCATCTACTTCGGAATCCTGAACATAGAGAGGAAGTATGTCAGAAGATTGTCCAAAATCGAGCTACAAAGCACAAGCCATCCCCCATCAGACGACGCCCTGCCTTCCAACCTGCCAAACTTGTCTCAAACCTGTGAACAATGGGCTGCCAATCTGACGATTTAAGAGCAGAAGGAGAGAGCGGAAGACCCAAATAAGAGATAGGAAAGTTGCCCCTCCTACAACTTAGAACAGCAACCGCCTTCCATATAATATTGTCCTCAACATTCACACCTACCAGGAGACTCTTGTCAAAATGACTTTCAACCCTGTGACCTCCAGAAACTCCATTAAAAATCTCATCATGACAAGCATATGCTTTCCCTCAGCCAAGAATAAAATGATGTCATCAGTATACTGCAAGTGAGAAATAGACATACCACCTCTAACTCCCTAGACATCTGTAACAAGACCTGCAGCCTCCACCTCACCTACATCCTACTCAAAACACTAGCCACCAGAACAAAGAGCAGAGGAGAGAGGGGTTCACCCTGCCTACATGGTTGTTGGTTTCGGCCGAAACGTATCGATTTCGGCCATGACTGAAACGAAACCAGCCGAAACTACTGTAGCATTTCCAAAACTGAAAAAAAAAAATAATATTTTATTTAGTTTCTTCCGAAACCAGACCAAAACCGTCCGAAACCAAACCGAAACCAGTCGAAACCGGCCGACACTCTCCTTTTGAGGCTGCCCGAGATCGGTCGAAACGAAACCGAAACGGTTTTGGTTTCGGGCCTGGGCGATCCTGAAACCGAAACTCCCATCCTTGCCTGCCCAAGGCCCCTGGCACTATGAAACTCGGAAACAGTCGAGGAGGCAAGGATGAGGGTTTCGGTTTCGGTTTCGGGTAGGGCCGAAACCGAAACGGTGTCGGTTTCGGTTTCAGTTTCGGACGAAACCGTCCGAAACCTATAAAAGTTGACAAAAAATTGTAAAAAAACTCAAATAAATCTGTAAAAATATAAAAATTCATCACAACACAAAAAGAACTAGTGGACATGCATATAAGATTGAAAAAAATTGGATTAAGTGACAGATATATGTGGGTGACATGTTAATGGAATATTCGATGCATATTAAAGAGTTAAACAATAAACATGGAATGATGTTGTCGTCTTGCACTATTATAAATATTACAAACACAATAAAATTCTGTAAAAATTAAATTTTCATACCTAAACATTACAATGCACTAGGATGGATAATAGCCGGAAGAACCTTCTCCTTCATCGTATGGTTGCTGTCCTTGAAACCCATAAAGAGGGTTCTTATACTCTGAATATTCACTATAACCAAACAAAGATGTAGCCAAATCATTCATCCCTCTTTGGATTCCTCTTGGAGTGAATGGTTGTTGGATTGACAGGAATCCAGAATCAGAATAAGGAGAAGAATCTCGAGCATGAGAAGAGGATACTTAGTCATAATTGCTATTGGCTGGAAGTGGTTGAAATTGGAATTCCGGCTCATGAGCATAGTGACCATAACCTAAATGATGTCCATAGTGGCCTTGTGAATCCTGTCCATACTGTCCTTGTGAATCCTGTCCATACTTCCCCTGTGAATCATGTCCATAGTAGTCACCCTGTGAATCATGTCCATAATCACTTTGTGACTGTGTATATATGCCACCACTAGTAGCACCTGCAGTTGCACTAGGATCATCATCATCATCATCATTATCTTCAGAAGTATAAGAAACTAGACGTCTTCTTCTAGTCTTTGACTCTTTATTTTTTTCACTTGAGGTAGCCATCTCTCCTTGTGTCTTTGTATGGAGTTCTTTACCTTTACCCTTTGGCGTTCTTCTCACATAAATTTGCTTCATTTTCTCAATTGCCGGGTCATCTCGAGCAACAGCATTAGCCCTCTCAGTCATATATATCCCTGACATAGTTCTCCTTAATGATGGAGGTGGCTTCACCATTCTAGGAGTGACTGGCCTACTATCTGATTCTGAATATCGAGCTGGCTCAAGCTGCTCCTCAGTGTCCTCGACAATCTCAGGTTGCTTTTCTTTTGATAATGATTCTCTTGGCCTTTTTGCTGGTACTCTGAATTCTGGATCCCTTGGTTCATCTCCATCTAATATTCCTTCTGCCCATGTTGTATCAGTAGGATCAAAAACAGGGTCATCAATATCCTCTCGTACCTCAACCCAAGATCGTAAGGGATTATCATCATCAAATAAGGCATCCACATCAATTTGTCCAGTTGTATCATCTGCATGGCGTTTGTCCCTCAATTGTTGTCTTAGTCTCATGTTTTTTATCCGCAATCTCATATTGTAATGGCAGTAAACTAATTTCTCTAATCGTTCTGCCTTCAGTCGATTGCGAACCTTTGAGTGTATAAGGCTGAACGTACTCCAATTTCTTTCACATTGGCTAGCTGATGTTGTTTGGCTAAGCACCCGAATAGCAATAAAAGCCAATGCATTACTGCCCAAATCTCTATTCTGCACCATAATCCACCATTCAGCTGTCCACCAATCATAAATAAAATGAATGTTAGATTGATTTCACAAAGATAAACTCATTATAATATATGTATACGTGTTGGGCAAATATAGTATATATACCTGGACTGACTCTTCCAACAGCATATTGCAATTGGGTGTCGGAATATGTCCCAGTCCTCATTCTATATGCATGCATCTATAAGAAAAAGTTGCAGTTTAACATCATCGACTTTGCAAACATTCCCCGTTATTGATATAAATTATAAAAAGAGTGAAGACCCACCTGAAGCTCGGCCTCCAACCTTTTCTCTGATGTCATGGATAAACGACCAATGACATTTAAGGTGCCTTGAAGCACCTCATTATCAACATGTGCATTATCAGCATACATCAATCGAGGATTGAGATAATAGCCTGCATTTATGTATATTAAGTGAATGTAAGATGTAGATACTTCAATAGGAAATAGATAATGAAATGATTTATCACTCACCAGCTGCATGCAAATCATGATGTAAAGTGTTCTCCCATCTGTGATCAATAATTTTCCACCACTTTTTATAGTCTTTAGGTAGGGACTGCCGCAACTCCATCTTCGCACGGTCCATGGCCTCGTACAAATATCCCATGTCATTCTTATCATCTCCATCCACCATTCTAAGCACCTTTACAAGAGGAGTGACAACTTTTAAATAACGTGCTATCTTCACCCAGAATTCTTTGTCTTCTATAATAATGCAGCAGTCCAAATAATCCATCTGACTTTCGGCATTGACTTTGTCTATATACTCCCGCAGGGTGTTGTGATATATGAAAGATTTCAGTTCATTCTTAAATTTATGCAACGACTCCAAAGAAATGAAATTAGAAGCAAATCTTGTTGGCCCTGCACGAATGATGTCTCGGCCTCCACTTGCTAACTCCCTAAACATGTTAAGGATCCTGGGATGACCATATATGTATCGTGTCACGGCTTGTGCCCTCTCAACTGTAATCTTCACATTTTTATCCTTTCCAATATCCTCAAGTATCAGGTCAATGCAATGTGCTGCACATGGAAGCCAATACAAGTGTTGCCTTTTTTGCATCAACTTTTTGCCTGCAGCCTTATAACTGGCTTCATTATCAGTAACTACTTGCACAACATTTTCCTCTCCAATTTCTGCCACCATGTCATCCATCAATGAACAAATAGTTTGCATTCTTCTCATACTTTGATGCATCAATAGCTTTAAAAAAAATTGTACCTTCAATGGAATAAACAAGAAAGTTAATCATGGACTTCTTCGTAGTACCAGTCCAACCATCACACATAATAGTGCAACCTCTCTCCATCCATATATGTTTGAAACTTTGAACCCATTGATGGAGCTCCTCAACCTCCCCCTGAGGCCACGCTCGTATATGTCATGACGTGATGGAGCCTTGAAACCAGGCCCAGCATCTGCTACAGCATCAAGCATAGGCTGAAAGTACTCTGATTGAGCTGCATGGGCAGGCACACCTGCATGAAAGAACCACTTGCAAATACTTTTAAATGCGTGCCCTGCAGATTCTGCTGATTTTTTGACCCCCCTCAATACCTGCTTGATTTTGGGTTGTGTTGAACTCTGCCTTCTAAATACATAGTTGTCCATGGGGCCTGCTCTGTGTGGGGCTGCGTCTATACTGCCAGATCTTACAGGTGCTTTTCCCCTCAATCGAGCTGCACGCTCACGCTCTACTGCCTCTGTCAACTCAGGATCTGAATCCTCAGAGCCGGTCTCATCATCATTATCCCTCCTACCCCTTCTACTCAATCTTCCTGAAAGCTCCTCACTAATTTCAGCATTATTTTCAGCCCTTCTTTGCCTACTGTCTCGTTGGCTCATAAGACACTGATGCATCTCCTTCCTCACCTCTCGGGGAGCTATGTCACATTGTTTGACCTCTCCTCTTACCCCTGCTAGATGTTGTTTGCCTCTAGTAATTCCTCCATATATCTCTTTCCCACAATAATTGCATTTTACTTTCTTTTTCCTAGCATCAACTAAAGTGAAATGAGCCCACCCCGGATCATCCAGTCCCTGGCTTTGCTCTTCTCCAGCTCTAGCCATGGTCCTACAATAAAAAAATAAAGCACAAAAATATGTAAGTAGAATGACATAAAAGACTGCTTGGAACCTAAAACAATCAAACATATCACTTATTGTTCAAATGTGGAGCCCGAACTCTCAAATGTGCGCCTTCGCACGCGGATCGACCTGTGCGGTCAGGTCGCGGGGATCTACAGCAGCGGCGGGAAGAGCGAAGCGAACACCTACAGCGGCGGCGGGAAGAGCGTCTCCGGCAGTGCGTCCCCCTCCCCCCTTGCGCCCCTGCCTCTCCTCCCACCTCCGGCAGAAAAAATCCCCCCCAAGAAAAGCCGAAACCACCCCCTTGCGGCCCTGCGGCAGTGTCCACCCCCTTCTGCCTCAGATCTCAGATTTGAGGGGGTCACGGGACGCGAACTCCCTTTTTAGGGGAGTTCGCATCGGGTTTCGCCCGGTGTCGCCGGTTTCGGACCGACACCGGGTGGTGTCGGTTTCGGTTTCGCCCGAAACCACTAAGTCTCGGACCGGAACAGTGTTCCGGTCCGGTTTCGTGTCGCCCAAGGCCGAAACCGACACGTTTCGCCGTGTCGGTTTCGGTTTCGGGCGAAACCTACAACCATGCGAGGAGGCACAAACCTTGATCCACCTAATCCACATGCCCCCAAAACCCATCCTTTTCAACATATGCAGCAGACATTGTTAGTTAACCTTGTCATATGTCATATCAAAATCTAGCTTCAAGATTAAGCATTTCCCCTTGCACTGCTTTAATGCAAATAAACATTCTTGGGCCACCAAAAAGTTATCAAGGATGTCTCCTTTTGATAAAAGCTCCCTAGACATGATCCACTAGCCGATCCATAACCGAAACCAACCTAAACGCCAGCACCTTAGACATAATCTTGTAGGTGCCATTCAATAAACTAATAGGTTGGAAATCAGAAAACTCAATGGCATCCTTTTTCTTAGGGATAAGAACAATACGAGTCTTGTTAATCCTCTCAAGTGAGCCCTCCCCCCCTAGAACTCCTTAACAGCAACCACCAGGTCCCCTTCGATTATATGTCAACATTTCTTAGGGATGAACTAAGGACTTTTTGCTTCTTTTCTTTACTTGGATCCCATGCAGGTGTCATTCAAGAACTGTTTGATCTAAAAGATCGTATTTTCTGGACTAAAAACAAGGGGAGTCAACTCTATTATCTCATATTCAATACTTCAGTGAGCATCTCACATTGCTTTTCCTCAACCAAAAACATTTAATAGGTCTCTAAAACAAGCAGATTATGCCAATGAAGTTGAACGAAAGCAAGAAACATACTGTGGAATAGGCTGAAGCTGCATACAGAGCTGTAACATTTGGAATAACAAAGACAATTTGGTTGAAATTTTGCTCGAGGCCATTGGGTCTGGACTTTCTATGAAATTTGTCTGCAACAACAAGGTTGCAACCAATGATGGAACCAAGAAGATAAATAGTAATCAGTACATTATTCCATAGAAGTTAACATACCATATGCTCTTTCAGGAGACCAGGTGGAAGATATCTTTGTTAAAGGGATGTGAGTTCACTTCTGCTTTGAGTAACCTGTGCATAATTGACGTTTGTGCTTCAGCTTGGGGCGCATTGTTGTAGGTCATAGTTGATTTGTTCAATGGTAGTTCAGAGTCTTTTACTATTTTCTTCTTTTTGAGTTAGAGCCTGTTTTATGTTTAAGTTACTTGTCATCAAGGTAGTGGGAGTCATTCATAAACGAAGGAATCCAATAATAATGATGGACCTGCAGTGGTTCTATTCTAGAATTTTCAGTCCCATTGCTGTTTCTCCTCTCTGCCACTCTTGTCTTCTATTTTTTTTTAGCCATCTTCTCTCCATGCTACTTTCCGTGTATTATGCAACAAGAGAATGTGTAAAGGGATACCCCTGTCTCATACCTGGTACGAATGGGAAGAATACTATGTTCCTTCATCCCTGTTAGGCGAACTCTGTCCGAACACAATTATTCAGGCTCAGACATTCTCTTCATCTCTGTGGGAAATATAATTGTTTACAAATGTTATCCATTTTCTCCATGTCTGTGGGGAATCCAATTGTTTTAAAATGTGCCACAACAGACCCTCCTGTATGCCTTCTCAAAATCCATCATGCATGGCAAGCATTTACTTGTGACCAATGCTTGGGCCTTCCATTTACTTTCATTACTAAAGCACATTGGTCTTTGTTGATCAAACTTCCCATATGGAAACCAAATTTTCCCTGCTTCCAGCTGTTACTCTTTCCCTTTGCTGACAAACCTGCCTTGATCCCTTTGCTGACAAACCTGCCTTGAGGTAAAGAAGATTCAATTTAAACTGTTTTTTGCTTGATGATCATCATTCCAAGATCCCTTGCTTGTTAGCTGATTTGTACACTGCATCTGTTAACAATTTTATCTCTTGCGCTACAATTCATTTGAACTTAATGTCTCTGCAATAAAAGACTGTCAACTCTCTCTAGCTATCATCTTCTCCGCAAAATCTGGACAACCTGTGTTCATTCTTGTTATTCCCTTTTTGGAAACTTAAAAAATTTCATGCACTCATACTTTGTTCTAACTTCTAAGTTTGATCGATCTTTTGTGGCAGGTACTCTTCAATGATACAATATTCCATAATATACATTATGGTCGATTGGCTGCAACTGAGGAGGAGGTTAGTGTTGAATATTAAAAATCCCAACTGTTGCTTTGCTGGACTTTCTTTAAACAAAAAATTTAGGAAGCATTTCTATTTTATTTCTGAATTTACTCATGAATTGTTTATGCTGCTTTCTTTCAATTTCTAGGTTTACGATGCTGCTAGATGTGCAGCTATCCATGATACTATAATGAACTTCCCGGAAAAATACTCGACCATTGTTGGAGAACGAGGACTAAAGGTTGGTGCACTGTAAATAATAATGATATATTTATGTAAGCTATACATAAAAACTTTTAGATTCTTCTCATCGATTGATGCAGTTTGATTTATTTGAATTTGTGTTTCTTAAAATCTGACCAGTAACAATTCTGGGGTCAAAAAAAGTTGTCATGAACTGTCATAACCTTATCATGAGAACTGTTTATGGATAAAATAATTGAGCACTTTAACGCATGGTTTGCTGAATCGGGGAATCGGTGTGAATCACAGAAAAGCCGATTCATGATTCGCTTGATTTGGTCGGTTCACATGCGAACCGGCCGAATCGGACAACATTAGGGATTCGCCCGATGCGGACCCATGCATGTCTGATTCGGTAGAAACCCTGTGAAACTCATACATTATTTACATTTCATATCATTTAAGTACTTAAGATATTACATGTAAATAAAGAAATATCCTCTATTTGAATCTAATAAAAATATCAAAAAATCATATCTCTTACCAATAAAGAGTCAACTCTCCCATCCAAGAAGAAAATCACGATTTTGGTGATTCCATCAAAATAGCAAATTTTTAATCCCTCAGTAGGAGAGTGACTCTTTTGGAGAAGTCATATGATCGGACTTTAGATTTTTAGTATTCTATTGGATTTATTTGAATTATGAATTTTTAGATAGACCAAATTATGAGGGATTAAAAACTCATTATTTTGATGGAATCACCAAAATCACGATTTTCTTTTTAAATGAGAGAGTTAACTTTTTATTGGTAAGAGATATGATTTTTTTGATATTTTTATTAGATTCAAATGGGGGGTACTTTCTTATTTACATGTTACTAAGTAAATGAACATTTACTTAAATGATATGAAATGTAAATAAGATATGAGTTCCATCCATGTGAATCTGAGCCCATTCTCATATCTGGCATATACATGTTACATTTATGCATGCATATATGTCTTACATATACATATATATGTAATACATATTCATTATATACATATATAAATATAATATATATTATACATGTGAATCGGTTCGATTCGCCTGAATCAGGACAAACCCGATTCGGTCCGAATCGGCGATCCGGAAAACCATGCTTTAAGGTCAGAGAGATTTATTTGCTGTTCATACGAGGGTAAGATATAGTGTTCTTTTGTAGTTAAGTGGTGGAGAAAAGCAACGTGTTTCACTTGCGCGTGCCTTCTTAAAAGCAACACCCATTCTGTAAGTCTCTATGCTCTTTGTGCATCTTCTCAGCATATCTTGGTATTCCTTCTCTTTGCTGAGGCTTCTCTCTCATTTATATGATTTGTACTGTGCAATCTAATCTTCATTCTGATTTTTGGGGAAACAATATATTTTAATTCTCTAAAAATATGTCCATTATATTTTTCTGGCACTATGATTGATGAACCTTTATCTGGGGATATGTATTCTTTGGTCACTGGTAGGATGGGTGATGTGTGAGCAAATGTTCCATATATGATATCTTCTCAACCCCTAAAAATAGAAACTAGAACCCTTTCCTTGCGTGTGCTGTCTCTTGTTTAACTCTTTGGCGGGGTCAATATAGTACTTATACTAGTTAGTGTATGCTTTAAACTTATGTTATTACCAGGAGGATGGAGGTGTTTATTTGAACTGTTTTGGCATATCTTTATTGTTTCTTCATGCTTTCCTGCAGATCTCTGTTAAAGGTATACATTTTCATGGAATACAAGTGCCATTCTTAAAACATTAATTCTGCTATTACCAGGAGGATGGAGGTGTTTATTTGAACTGTTTTGGCATATCTTTATTGTTTCTTCATGCTTTCCTGCAGATCTCTGTTAAAGGTATACATTTTCATGGAATACAAGTGCCATTCTTAAAACATTAATTCTGCTATCATTACAATAGGAAAAAATCATTTGCAGAAATATGTGCACAGCGGGGACAGAAGGGAGTTTCATTTCTATCTATTATTCATCATTTAATCGAATCAGGCATCATTCAAATTACTTAAGAGGCAAAACTTTGTTTTTCGAATTGGACATAATTTCTCTGTAGATCATTAAGTTTGGCTGACTGTTTTTCTTCTTGTGTATTTATTTCTGAATAATATTGTTCTAAGAGAATACATGTGCCATGCTTGTTAACACTGCTGCTTTTTCCACTCAGAAAATCTGATGTCTTACCAGCTTGTTGTCGTTATCTCTATTTTCTTTCTAGGTTGTGTGATGAAGCTACTAGTGCCCTTGACAGCATGACTGAGGCTGAAATACTCCTTTCATTGAAGACTTTGTCAAGAAATCGAACCTCAATTTTCATTGCTCATCGGCTTACAACTGCCATGCAGTGTGATGAGGTAATGAATGCTACTGAGGAAGAACTTGGAAGCTGGATCTTGTTTGATTACACACGTCCACATACATTGATCTCTATAGTAGGCTTTCAATTTATTCTATGAAGTTGTTTGATACTCTTATCTTGTTTAAGCTGCCACACCAGGATGCTTTGTGAACAAACTGCCTGTGAATGAGATTCTTTCACAGTTCACACTCCTTTGAGTTTTTATTGTAGACATCAGAGGACAGTAATAGTTAATAAGATTGATTCTGCTTTTTGATGTCTGTAAGACAGAAAGAGGAACTAGATGAGCATGAAAAGGTCTGAATGGTTTAGATCAGAATTCTGTGAAGTTCAAGGGGACAGAGTTAATAAGTACACTCATATTGGAGACAGCTCTGGACAACTTTAATCATTATGCTTTCACATATTGACAGCATTCTATATAACAATAACTGAGTTGGCATTATTGCCCCAAGGTATACATGAAAATGTTGCATCTTTTTCAAAGGATAGGGGCATCCTTAAAAGCTTTCTAGCGACAGCTGTTGATTATGGATCTCCTTTCGCCAATCCAATGAACTTCTTGAAGATGATGTTGCTTTGTTATCTTTGCATTCGCTGTTATATAATTCTTCATATATTTGTTTACTGTGGGTTATTCCTATAACTACATACATCGAATTTTTTATATTCCTTTGTATCCTTCTTATCATGAACCTGTGCCTGTATATGGAATTCCAGGTGATTGTTTTGGAGAACGGAAAGGTGGTTGAGCAGGGTTCACATGATGATCTTTTATCAAGAGCCGGAAGATATGCACAGCTGTGGTTTCAACAAAACAATGGTGAGAATGTTGATACAATCAAGTTGGAATCAGAACCCTCAAATGTCTCAACCGTCTAACCGATACTTGTACATTCCTCATCTATCCCCTGGTACAGTTTCCAGTGGTCATTTTGTAGAGTCTGTGCCATGATTAATTTTAGTCTAATATAAATGAAACATTAGACAACTAGCGGAATATTTCAAAAAATAACCTGTCAGCAAAGGTTTTTCATTTATTTGTCGCATTATTGAAAATAAAGCTGCTACTGCAACTTTTCAGCTATCATATACGAAGGATATTGTATCAAAGTGTTAGCATTTGATAAAGCTATACAATGTTTGACATGAAACTGAGTTATATGGGTGAATCATGTAAAAAGGATTCTTGTATCCGAGTGTAATCTTTTCATGAATGAGATGTAGTGGCTCATCTACAGCTGCAGCCAATGGAGTTCAGCTAAAGGGTCTTCTTTTGTTACCCTTGTACCGTCTATTGAATTGATCTGTCTGCATGGGCTGAATGTTCATGACAACATATTTTGTCTGATAATCGAAGCAATGATGAGAGTCTATGTTTATTCGAACATTTTCCATGTTCGCTGCAATTATTTGCAGGAATAAAGCTGGCTTTTTTAATCGCTGATTTCTTCAAGCCTTTGGCCCAGCCAATTGGACCATATGATTTTCCAGGAAGAAAGAGAACTTTTTGTGATTCTAGTTACTTGGAAGTTGGAAGTGATGAAAGTTTAATCTGCTTTTTTTGACGATTTGCTAGGCAATATACAAGCAATCTGCAGGGATCCTGATGTTCTTGTTATGTCAAGGCCAATTTTTATTCAGATCAAACTACAGACAGCTGACGGGATGGTTGGAAGAGTCTCACCTGGATGTTAACATTTATATCCTCAGTAAAAGGACGCCATAATTAGCTAAATGTTTGGAGATTGAAAGTGTTTTAGAAACTAAGCGTGGAGAAATTTCAGTTTATCTATGCCAGATAAATATGCGAAGTTAGAACATAAAAATCCTTGAAATTTTTCTTATTCAACGAAGATAGCAAGTAGATTGAAGGGAAGTGGACGAATCTTCTTGGAGATTTCTAGGGTACGGGCCATTTGTAGAAATCTCTCCCCTCGCAGCAAATTAATTCTATAAAATCACTCGCATAGGATTAGATGGGTGAGCCAATGTCAGGTGGACCATGAGTGAGAGGATGGAGTCCATACTCTCTGCTGACTCTCTTGGGATCCCCGACCTTACTGTAGATGAGCAAACTTGAATCTATCAGGAGACGTCACCAAACTCAAAGATTTAGTATATTTTTATATTACATGTTAAATGTAATATGATTAGATAATAATTTATGTGACATTTTTCACATGGGGAGTGATAAAGTGACATTTCAATTGTTAGATGTCACATAGATTTGTTACTTAGTTAAGTGCAATATGAAAGTGTACTAAATCTTTCTAAATATCCTTTTGATTTGATGGTTGTAGTTCCTTCAAGATCAGTAGTCTTGGAGTATGCAAGCTTTTGTAATCGTCCATTAAAGTTCAGTTTTTTACCTTCAAGTCCCCAACATCTTTTAATATCATGTAAAGCCCCCTGTTCCATTATTTATCACAAAGCCCCTCAAATCCTCATAAGTCTTTAACTAAAAATCCCCATTGTTAACATTCTGTTGGTAGAGGGGAGTATACCATCCCTTCTAGAATATTCCATTTCAAAGGTGAATTAAGAACCATGTTCTAGAAAATACTCTTTTTCTATTATATGCCGATGGCCTGAACTAAACCCTGGATAGATAGGTAGATTTTAAAAATAATATAGTATAACGTAAAAATGCATTCATGAATGACCAATTAGTAACGGCCTACCTAGCTCCAGGCAATATGTGTGTATGTGAAGAGAGAGGGTGTGTGCATGCGTGTGGGCATCCCAAGTGACCCAAGGAGAGCAGATTGCAAAAGTAGAGCTGCAAACAGAACAGATTAGGTAATTTCGTGTTTGTCCGTTTACATTATCTAAATAATCTATATCCATTCCGGACAAAACGGAGATCCTTTAGATATGGAGCAAATACGGATAGTATTTAGATATATCTGAGGACAATAGTTTAATAAATAGGGGTGGCAATGGGTCGGGTGTCCCAACCTTGTCTCTAAATGACCAGCCCAAGTCCCACCCGGCCCGGGGAGAAAGCCCGTTTTTAAGAAAGCTGGCTCAGCCCAAGGCAATTTTGTAAGGCTCGGCCCAGCTCGATTTTACCCTTATTAGGGATATTCCTATTGCTCACATTAGACTAATTTAGACTGACACATTCTTAATTGTTACAAACCTAAAATAAACAATTAAGTCATCATAGTTCCACAACACAATTCTCAATTCAGAATTTGGCACACTAGTTGTTACAATCCAAGTCTAAAGTGATAAAACGTATATCACTAGAATCACCACAAGCAACCACCGTGCTCTTTCTTTCTCCGTCAAATAAATATACACAATTATAAGTTTTCATCGGAAAACTCGGCCGAGCCGAGCAAAGCCCGAAACCGACCCAATTTTATCTTCGGCCAGGCTCAAATTTAAAAATAGTTAAAAATATATATAGCTCAAACCCGTGTTAGACCGGGCCGAGCCATCAGGCCGACCCGACCTAGTTGACACCTCTACTAATAAACCTAGATAGTATTTTAGTATAACACAAAGATAAAAATTAGTAAACATCATAAATTAAAGAGAAAATTAATTAGAAGTCTCTGACTGTAATAGGGAGGTATTTACTGTAACAGGAGATAATATTTACTATAATGAGTTACAGTTTTATCAGGGACTAGAAAATAAGTCAAATATCTATTAGGGACTCTTAATTAATTTATCCTAAATTAAATGTTAAAATAATTCACTATCAAAATATGCATATATCAATTACCAAGACATTAAAAAATCACTATGAAATCCTAACCTAAGATTAAAACAAACTCAACCATTAGATATAAGATCCAACAGTTTAAAAGAAGCAAAATTTTAAACAAAGTGGATTGGGTGATTCTGAAACCGCTCCATTTATTAAACGGATCTTAAACGAATCCTTCATACATTGTAAGCAGATAAATATCCAGAGATCTAAATAGAGATTCAAAATAAATCTGGATAAAATTTGGATCCGCTTGCAGCCCTATATAGTAGAAGGGTGAGAATATTTTTACTTTGGTCAGGAGCTAACCAAACATAAATTGTGGAGTCACATTGCAAGGTTCTTTTCTTTCATAACAGAGAGAATTAAGGGGCTTTCTGATAAATAGAGAGATTTGGTTTGAGGAATCTTTTATACACAACAATATTTACTATCCCGTTGAATAGATAAGAAGGCTAGGCTGGATTAATTAGGACCGATATAATTGTCACGTTCATATCCATAAAGACGTGACATAAGAAACCCTCTCTCCCCTACACCCACTGCAGCTCACCACTGAGACGCTTATTCATCACCACCATCAACACTATCAGCGACATCCATCCACCACCTACACTTGTACTACATCATGTTGAACGCGACGGAACTGTATGTCTCATATTACTAGAGTTTTTTTTTTGCATAAAAGTTATGGTTAAATGACTATTTGTAAATCTATCCTGCCTAGAAATATATTAGTAAGATATCCTTAGTTTGTCTAACATTGTGCAAATATGTCATTGTTGTAACCCTTTGTTCAGATAACTCTAGTTAACATTAACCAGACATACGAAATGACTTAATTGTCCTCCCTCGTTAGACTTCACCTTCAATTCCAATGAAAGAGAAGGCAAGGGGTGGTGGAGCCACAACAGAGAGGGAGTAGTTGAGCAGTTTCTTGCCATCGTCGGGCTCCCTGATGTGACCAACATAGTGGGTTCCTCCTGTGGTACCGACTCTTGCGATTCTTCAGAAGCCACTCCTCCGAGGCAAGGTTTGCAGCTTCCGGCCCTGTGCTGGCCTCCTCTTCCTCCCCATCCTCCTCCTGCATCAACTTCTTCAACTAGAGCCTACGATGCTTCTACTCTTGCTAGGGGATGTTGTAGATAGACAGCGCATTGTTGCGCTCTATGGTGTCGAGGTCCTTGACGATAGATTGGCCGGAGGGGTTGGTGGCATAGCCCAACTTCTAGAAGGTGTCGTATTGCTCGTCGAAGAGAAAGGGCTGGATGGAGACGTCCTCCACGAACTAAGTTTGTGGTTGCGGAGGCCCTAAGGGACGCCATCCTTGACATAAGGGTAGTGGGGCCATGCGAAGAACAAGGAGCTCGCTTTGGCAGCGACAGGCAACAGAGCTCCTTTCGAAGCTCCTATGGCACTAACCCACCCCTCTGGAGAACCCATCTCGCCTTGTTGTAGATCAAAAGCGGGTGTGGGAAGTTGTAGAACAGAAAAAAAGGAGAAGGGGGCAGTTCTTTTTTGTTTTTTGTTTCTTGTCTAGAATGTCACTGGTGGACGGGAAGGCGGTGGAGATGGTGTTGCAGTGCCTTTATTGGACACACCGAGGTCTGTTCTCATGGCTTTCACCGCTATCTGGAGGTCGTCCTCCACCAAGACGTTGGCTTCTTCGGCACCAACGTCCGCACCGGCGACATTATCTTCAGCATCTTCACCGACACCCTCCTCATCCAAGACGCCATCAGCGAGAAAGTAAAAGCAGAAGAGCTCGACATCTCTTTGCCTCCCCTCCTGACGTCGTCACGTCTGCTAAACCAGTGCTCTCCCTTTGTTCTCCACATGGGCAACTTCAGCTCTGGATGTGGGAGCGCTTGGAGTGCCTTTGGCGACTTGAGCCGCCAAGACCCCTCAGCCATCACCCACCGGAGCTGCTAGTTCCGATGGCATCATTGTTAATGGCGACGAGGGAAGTGTGAGATTTTTAAAATAATAAAACAATAAATACGAGGACTAAATGAAGAATATTCTGGTCATTCAACAATACATAACGGGAATATTCTTTTTTTTTTCTTTTTTTTTGATAACGAGGAAATCCCGCCCCGTGTGGCTTTGCGGACTCAAGGATTGGTGTTCGTGAACTCCAAGGTCAGGACTTGGCAGCTCCTACTTTCCGTATACCTGTATTGTCCTTACCCCACTTGACCAGAAAAACCCCGGATTTACACACCTCGAGGATTGCATGTAAATCAGGTAAATCCCCCCCAGGAATCGAACTCGGACCTCTTGCTTTTAAGCAAGAGTTCTAACCGATCGACCCACTCGGGACCTCTTGCATATAAACTATTCATCTTCCAGTTAACGTTAACCGCGGTGGCATATTTGCACAATTTAAGACAAAGTAAGGACATCTTTGCTAATGTATTTCCAAACATGATATATTTACAAATAGTCTTTTAACAATAGTTTATATGCAAATTACTCTATTTACTATCCAGAGTGGCCGGTGGTACACAACTATTTTATGTAATATTAAAACATTTTAGTGGGTTAAAAGTTAAAATAAAAAAAAAACAATTTATATGTGCATGATGGAGATCAGCAATTACATGCGCGATAAGTAATCATACCTAGAAAGGATGCAGCTCCAGCTTGGAAGAAAGAATTTCACATTAGACTGCTCATCAAAAATCTAATTGCTCGTTATAAACAAAAGGAAAAAGACAGTTACAATCATTTACCAACATAAAATATGATAATGGCAAGGCATTTATCAATTCCCGTGCCTTTGCCTCAATTCTGTAGCACAAAATGCGGCATAGATCCATGAACAGATGATTCCCAGATTACGCACTTGGACACCAAGAAGACCATGTCACCTCAAACAATCTTAAAAGAACGGCCACCACCTCCTGTTCCGGCCATTGCTGCCCAATGAAGGTGGGTTAATTGAGGAGGGCCTCTGAGGCTGCTGACTATCCCATCCCCCAATGCTGGGTCCTCTCCTCCCTCCAACAATAGGTTTCCCAAGCCACAAAACAAGAGCAACACCCACAATACTGACAATAGGAGCAGCAGCGAGAAATAACCATCCTGCTCCACCACCCTCTCTATTTGAACTGTGAAGTGCAGAATTAACCACTCCAGCATCCGAATGCTCTAATCTTTCTTGGCCTGGGTCATTTGTTTCATCCACATCCAAATCACTTGATGAACTGGAGGAACTTTCATCAGCAGGCTCCGGCCCCCTAATCTCCCCAAACTCCATTTGACGGCCTGAATTCCTCTTTCCTTCCTCATAATCATGGTCATCCGTAGGAAGCTCAAACCGGCACACAGGACATGAGTTTCTGGTGCTTAACCATGGCAGGATACAGGATGGATGGTAGAAGTGGAAGCAAGGAAGCTTGCTAGCTTCAGTACCTATAAGCAATGGATCTTTACAAATGGCACAAATCAAACCACCATTCTTCTCATCATCCTTGGAGACAACCACACAAGGAAGATTGTCCAGAATGATACTGCTGTTGGGGGTGCCCCTCTTCTTGAGTCATCAGTCTCTGCAAGATGCTCAAGTAGTTCCTCAAAACCTCTTCCGTCAAGATAATCACCTGATCTCCCAATGTAAGGAGACATTCCTGATTCTTCTCGATTAGAAGAATGTTTGGATACCATAGGCGTCTATCCTCCTGCATCCCCCAATGGACTCTTGCCCTATTCACAAGTGGGGTGTCATTTACGTCTTGGATTTGCCCACCTTGATTCATTTGTCCACTCATTTCTTCCTCAATATCAACTTCTTCCCATTCTCCATCATCTTCGTCTTGATCATCAGAATTCCATGGATCTAATCCTGTTTGCATAGGATCAATATCTGTGTCAGTGTTCAGATGGCTCTCATCATCAAACTGAATGAACATTTCTCGATCCAGCAAACTATGTCTATCAAATGAAGCATCAGATTCCCCACCATAACCACTAAAGCTGAAGTTGGAGTCGCTCTCACCATACAGGGAATCCATGTGATCATGCCCATCACTCTCTGTATCTGAAAGTGCACGCCTCCACCTCATAGATCTGTTCCGACTAGAAGGCCCATTCGATGGTGTGCTAAGAATACTGCCACCATCAAGCTGAGCCCCGGGATTCTGTCTAACCAGATTTATGAGCTGAGAAAATTCTTGGAGAAACAGGTCCTCAATTGACTCTGCACTCTCCTGTCCCACTCTTCCTCTCCTTTGCCTCCTTCGATGGATGTCTCTTGTGGTTGCATTTGTCCCTTGGTAATCAAAAACTATGGTCTTACAGTCTCCACAAATACAGATTGCATCAAAAGTATCATTAGTTTCACTCTCTGGATGAAAATCTCTTCTGCAGACAATACAGTGGACATTTGACTCATAAGCATTGTGGGCTAAACCATTGCTATTCTGGGGATCCATTAAATGAACTGGCTCACAGGTAGCAGCTATGGTTGATCATTCATCTGGAACTATTACAAGCATCAGTCAATATCAGCGTTGCCAAATCATGAAACCATGGTGGGTATTCACTCCATCAGATTAGGAACCATGGTTGGCTCTTTCCCTGCATGGGAAGAAAAAAATCAATCAGCAGCACTTAAAAGAGTTAAAATAGTTTGAATGTACAAGGCCATTTGCTGCACTTAGAAGTGTTGTTCCATGGGGCCTCGAGGATAAACAAGAATGTAAAAGAGTTTGTCTTATGGCTTTTTTAATGTACCCCAAGCATGTCATTTTGTTTTATGGCTTTTTTAATGGACCCCAAACATGTCACATCTCATTGAAAGAGATAAAACACTGACAACAGCTAAGAAAGAGTCCCAAGTGCAGAAAAGGAAGAAGCTGAGAAAAAGAAAGAACAGGAAGCTGAGTATGTTGCCCCATCACTAAATCCAGAAACTACCCTATTGAGATAATAAGGTAATTAACATAGGCATCATGGGTGAAGTTCCTCCACTCCATCTTCTGGATATAATTGTCCCCACCATCAGTACAGTCTGCTGCCTTTAGACTCGTCATCAGCCCACCGGACAACTCTTCTTACTATATCAAAAGATGAGCTGAATTCACCCTTGAATTTCCAGGAATTCCCCAGATTCGAAATAGCCCATAGTACTGCAGAGAAAATTATATTCCATCCATCACCATCTGATCTCCAATGCTTGACCCGCTTCCACCTTATCATTAGCTCATGAACCTCATTAGGTAAGTGAAACCCAATCTGAAGAGCACTGCAAAGGATAGATGATTGCACTGTGATAATACAGCACAGTTGCAAAAAGGATGATCCAGGTTCTCCTCAAAGATACCACCAAAAACACCATTTACAGTTGTCAATTTCAAAGAGTCTTTATCCTCTCAGATGTGGGCAGCCTTCCCACAGAACCTTCCATAAGAATACCTTGATTTTAGCCAGCAATGTTTTGGACTACACAATCTGAGACTATAATACCCTGGCTCTCCCATTACTATGAGTTTTGTGTCAGACTCGATGGAAAACAACCATTATGTTTCCATCTCCATTTTCTCTCATCATCTTTTAGGTTGCAGACGTGAACCTGACTGATTAAATGTTGTAAATGTAAGTCTTTTTGGGCCCCCATGTCTGAAGATCTCTCTTCAATTGCATGACCCAATCCCCATCATCTCTAATCCCAAACACAAACTGAACAGATCTTACCTTTGACAAATTGTGGATATTCTGAGTTTCCTTAGCACACCAGCCTACCAGAACCAAAAATGTCTCTCCATTTCCTACACTGCAAACTCTGGTAAATTTTCAATAGATCAGCACTTACGAAAATGTGAGGGGAGTCGCATTATTCCAGAAGTTAGGAGTTCTACAACATCTCCCCTTTCCCTTTAAAATATTTGAGCCTTACAATCTGTGCCCAAATTTCCCCAGCATCATTACCCACTTTCCATAGCCATTTAGCAAGCAATGCCAAATTGAATTGTCTCCATTGGAACCTAGTTTGACCCCACCTTGGTCCTTGCTTCGGCAAAAAGAGGCCACTTAAGGACATAAAACCTTTTCTATCACCCTTCCCCATATCCCAAAACCTACTCCTCATAACCAGGGTTCGCCGCATCGCCGATTCGAGGCGAACCAGTTTTTTTCTGATCCCCTCTGATTCGGGAGAATCGGGCCGATTCACATGGGAATCGATGGGAATCGGTCCGATTCTCATGTGAATCGGGAGAATCAGGATTCCCATGATTCGATCCAATTCATCCGAATCCGACCGATTCGCCCGAATCGGACGGATTCGCTCCGCCACAGCAAACCCTGCTCATAACTATACTAGGCATCTTCTAAGTGAAATATTTGATAGACAGCAGTGATGAAACCATTGTCTTAGATAAGATTCACCAGCCCCAGCTGATAGAAATTTGCCCTTCCCACTCTCTAACCTGCTCTCAAATTTCTTAACAATGACATCCTGATCATTAATTTTGATGACACCATCAGTGACAGGGAGACTAAGATATTTTACTAGAAATGAAGACCTCTTGCAGTGGAGAGCCATATCATGCAATACAACTTGAGACCAACCACCATAACCTCATATTTGAAAAAGTTAATCTTTAATCCAGAGATAAACTACACCAGGGTAAGTAACTTCTGGATAATTCTTATATGATCCATGCATCCAGATGAGGTTATAATCAGGAAGCTGGAGATGAGATAAGGAAAACACTTTACATCTCTCAATTAGCTTCCTTTCCACCACTGTTGGCCATAAGGAGCTAAGGATTTGCCCAAAGAGCAAAAAGATAACAGGGGAGATTAGCGCCCCCCCCCCCCCCACCCCGGGTCTCAGCCATCTAGTACTTTTAGTTTTGAAGTAGACACATGGCTCTCCATTGATAATAATAAAGAACCTAGCAGTCAAAACGCAACTCATACGCCACTCAATCTGTCTTTGATAGAACTAATTTGACCAAGAAAAATGTGAATGCAATTCCAGCAGTCCCTATCATAAGCCTTCTCAAAATCAAGTTTCAAAGCAATACATTCTCTATTCCATGATATGCAGTAAAGCAGAGTTTCATATGTTGCCACATAATTATCAAGAATCATCCTTCCCTTGATAAAATAAAACTGATTACCATCTACAGGTTTATGGAGAAGGAGAACCCACTGGGCCTGGAGATTTGTTAGCATCAAGAGTTAAAAAACTGCCACCCTGATTTCTTCTTCTTGAAATGGGGCTGTTAACATCTCTGCATCCACATTTGGACGTGTCGGTAGAACTCCATTAGCTAATTTGTGTCTCCAAACAGAATCTGCCAATAAGTCAAAGAAAAGAGCTGACAAACTCTTTTTTAATCCTCTGAATTTTCACAACTGTACCCATTTCTAACATACCCAATTCCAAAAAACCTTCATTTAGCACAGGTTACTGCATAAAAAAAAAAAAAGTGTTTTCCCCCCCCCCCTCTTCTAGCCACTGTTCTATAGCCCTATGCTTCCACTTAATCTCCTTCCAGGTCCATTATCAGCAACTTATTTTATTCCTTCTTGTGCTGCTTTAAAATTTTCAAATCTTCCTCTGCGGCTGTCCTTTGATTTTGCTTTATTTCAGGTTATCAATTTTCTGCAGGAGCTCTTGCCCACGTTAGAGGAAGATCCCAATACAGACATGAACAACAGGGTTACTTTCAGCATACCATAATTGGTCATTGGCTTTGCCATATGCTTGTCTGGCATGCATGGAGGTGTTTTAGAAACCCATAAAGCAGTAAACTGAATGTCTCCTAGCAACCCCCCAACAACCGTATCCCATATCCGTTACATCAGGATCGGTCAGGAAGGTGAATCCACCCTCAACGGAAGGAGGGGGGGAAAAAGGAGTAGAAAAACGCAAAATGAATATATATATAAACCTATCTGGTATAATCCATGCCCGCATCCGGACAAACGGATTAAAGATCGTAATTTGAAGATTTTAACAGCATTCTCTTAGTAAATCCAAGAAGGAACCCAAAGCCGAAAGACTAAAAAAAAAAAAAATTTGCAGCCTCTTATCAAACATCAATCACACATCACCCACCGTGCTCCAAGCGCCACAGCTAGCAGGGTTCTGAAGCACGATAATAGAAAACGACTCCCCACGAGGATTAAATTCACAGAAAACCCAAACCTGGGGAGAGACTAAAAATCAAGAAAGAATCACGGGAGCCTCCAAGGCCAAAACCTTCAACCTCCGGCCAATAACCCAGATCCAGGACAAACCCCATACCTTTGCCCACCACCGTAATTCCAGCCACCAGATACCCGGGGAAGAGCTTCGCCGGAAAGCAAGAGAAAGAAACCAGCTTTGGCGAGCCGACGGAGAGGCGTGGAATCGACCAAGCCCGATCGCACGCCTATCGAGATCAAAAACCAGAGACCGAAATCGCCGAGAAGAGTCGGGATAACCGTCTGGATGGAATAACGCCGGCAATCTATATATAGCTATCTATCTCTATATATATATTCCTCTCCCGATCGATGGGGGCTGGGTTGGCAGGCGGAGAAGAGGTAAGAACGCAGAGCGTGGGGGACGAGACGCGAGAGAGAAATGGCCAATGGGCGTTGGAAATGGAAATGGAAATGGGTATGCATCTCCTTTACTTTTCAGCCGTTCATCAGGTGGACCCCCAAAACTATATCGATCTGACGACGACGGTCAGAAGCTGATGTGGGGCCTCCAATTGCGGTTTGGAAATGGGAACGCGTTGAGTTAAAATAGTTAACTTTATCACATTTAGCGTAGGTTAACTCATTTTTTATTTTGTTTGTATGTGAGCTAACTCAAATGATTAAAGTCAGTTAATCTACTTTTTGTGGAAAGTGGTTTGTTAATGAAAAATGAGTTAATCTACTCTTTCACTTGGACAATGTCTAAATTGCCCTTGTATCATATCCTTTACCATCTCTTTTTTTTTATTCTTTTATTTTTTAATCGTACTTTGATGATAATAGATATGTGTTATTATATTTACTTGAAGGCTTCTTATTATATTATTTTTCATGGAGAATAATTTTATTAATTATTGACTTAGCAAATTTCATATTTTAAGGTGTTTTTTTTGCAACACAATCACCTCATATATAAAGACTAAATCTAAGATTTGTCGTACCGTACTGTGTCAAGATGTTCGTGAACTTCGACATAGTCAATACATTACGATAAAATCAGTGCACCAATTTCTTCTCATCTAATTTCTTCTTATCAGTTGATCGATTTTTTTAATAAGCCCCCCCGTACTGTAACAAGTCAAAGTCTAAAATCATCGATTAATTTCTCTTTATCAATCGATTGATTTTTATCAAGATGACGTCTAGATCTCATATCTAATAAAATGAATTATAGGAGAATGTTAAATGAGAGTGAGAATTTGTTTGACGTCCTTCACATTATCTATAAGGAAACTAAGACGCTATAAAAAAATTGATAATAATCTAAATTGTATTTTACATAAACGGTATTATAGAGATTCCTGAATCTTTACTTACATATCAGTTCTAAATTACCTCATAGTCGTAATTTTGTTTTTAATTGTGTTTCCAGAACTCCTTCATGCTTCCACACGAAAACAGCCGTTCATCTAATTGCAGGTGTTCTATAGTTGACATGAGAAGAAGAAAAGAAGATGGGTATAGTAACTCAAAGAAGGTGTAGAGGTAGGAGAGCGATCAACTAACTCTCACTGTCCAATCTTTCATAGACTCTTAAATTTGTTGATGTGCGGGACACAGCTCAGATGGCGTTTGATAACACTTAATTAAAATGTCTAAAGTCTAATTTGCTATCTATTATTTAATTTGTAATTTAATAAGTATTTAAAATATATTAGACTTCTATTAAGAGTTGTTTGATAACCAACTTAATTAAGATCTGATTAATATATTATTTCACATAAATTCTTTATATGCTTAAGAATATGTCTAAATTTATTTTTATTTCCCATAATTTTAATATGAGATAGAACCACGCAGACCAGAGAGAAAGAGAGAGAGAGTGAGAGAGAGAGAGAGAGAGAACGCACAGGTTACTCCCATCGCCATCACCGGCGGCGGCGGCGGCGGGCGCCTCGTGAGCTCTCACGAAGCAAAGAAGAGGGCGGGAGACGATGCCGATAGCATTCCCCTCCCCGCGCGCCATGGCTTCTCTTCCCTTCCACGCAACCTCCGCCACCGCCTCCGCCTCCACCGCCGCCTCCTGCTTCCTCCCTCGCCGCCATCATCGTCGATTCCATTTCCTCCGTTCCCAATTACTTCTCTCGATCCCGGGGGCCCCTCCAGTCGGGCCTTCCAGCTCTCCTGCCCCGCTCGGCATCGGTTCCTCTGCTATGGCGGCAGCAGCGTCGTGGAGGAGATGAAGGCGGGGGCGGTGGGACAGGGGAGGGTCCGCATCCGCGTCCGCCTGGACCACCAGGTGAAATTCGGGGAGAGCGTCGTCGTCCTCAGCTCGGTCCAAGCACTGGGGTCGTGGTGGAAGGACGTCCCCTTGGTGTGGCGCCGAAGAGGCCTCCGCAGCCCGGGCTCGGGGTCAAGAAGTTGGAGATGCTCTGGCTCCAGGAGAGGTGGAGGAAGATGACAGAGATAAGCCGTCGGTGGATGAGCAGCAAATGCAGGAGTCTGCGGGGGCGGGAGAGATCCATAAGCAGCAGCAGCTGCTACTGAACTACGCGGTGGGGGCGCAGTGCCAGGCGCCGCACTCTCCCTTCGGTGTTTGTAATAGCTTCCCAGTGTACAACCCCCAGCACCAAGCGGGGGTCAGCAGGATGTCCCTTGCGAGGTTCGCGATGGCCCAAGCGTCGGTGGGCTATGGCGGCGCTTGGGGGGAGTCATGCTACCTGCATGGGGAGAGTAGAGGAGAGGGGAGAGAGGAGATCTCAGAGCAGGAAGAAGAAGAAAGAACAAGAACAGGAAATGGGAAGCGACGGAAAAAAAAAAGTGTTCTATCTTCACTTTTTTTAAGAGGCAATTTAAGACAGAAGATGTGACGGAACGCCTAGTTCAAGCCCGTTAAACCATTAACGAACTTGATCCGAGTCCGCCTCACGCGAACGGGTCGTAGCCTCGCAAGGGATACCATACACGAGTCCGTAAAAAACAGAAAGGAACACACTTGATCACATATATAATTCACCATTTCATATATAATGTACAAGATTTACATAGCCAAATTTCAACAAAAGTACAAGAAAGTACAGGAGCCTGGGCATACCCCAAGGTAAACTAGTACAACTGAGGAAAGAAACTACACTGCTGGAGGTACTGGCCCAACACCGCTACGACGCGGCCCCGAACTGGAAGACGATAACGAAACCTCCTCCTCGCCTTCGTCTGTGGGGGGGGGGGGGGGTAGGGGTGAGCCTCACTAGTCACTGGCTCAATAGGGAACTCCCCAACTCGAGCAAACCATTCACAAGTACGGAAGCAGTAAACTACACTAGCAATTTATAACCCAACCATGCAGGATATCAAAGCAGTAAATATACTTACCATTTGCCGACTATAATAAACAGAGTAAATAAATAAACGGCAAAACTCTATCACGTGTACGAGCTAAAGTAGAGACCGCCACACTCAAGCCACGTAAACTGGTTCGCGACACCAGTAACTGACTCGGACAAACAAACACAGGTCTACCTCTCAGTCTTGAAGCCACGGACGAAAGGTCCAGCTGTCGCTCCACGTGGAAAAGTCAAACAACTGTGGAGACCAACTCAACACCACTCCTGTAGGTACACAACCGCAGGCCCATGCCTGGCACCTCTAGGGTCTCTGGCCGGAGCACCCTAGAGTGAGGCACTGGAAAGGACTAGCTGGGGACCAGTGTCGACTACCGGTGTCCATACGCCCAACTAAGAGCGCGCTACAAGTGACTAAAAAACAAACACAAGAGTCACTGTCCCACTGTCCTCTTTCCCTCAGCCAACGTACAACTCAAACAAAGGAGTGAGGGTGTCCAGGACAGACGACACAGACCTCGACGGTACAACACAAGTAACAGGATAAGCCCCGAACTAACAGCCTGGCTCATAGAGAACCTGGGGCACCCAACTGGAGAGGTAACCACGGTAGGCGTCGTACTACCTGCCACCCACACAAAACCACGTGCGCACCGCACAAACCACATGAAATCCGATAATATTCACAAGTACTGACTGTCCACAACACGTGAACATAGTGCAACTCGCGTGCATACCACGCCAACACACAAACCACTAGCTAGCTACGTAACCAACATGCTAGCCTTGTAAACATGCGGTTCCAAAGCGCCATGGGTGCCAATGCACCACACAATATTACCAAATACATCGAATAATAACAATCGGATAATTACGTCACATAAGTCATGCACATTCAGACCACTCAGCTGTGGTCGCGACATGGGCCTATGTCGCCTTCAGAACGCGACGGCCCGATACGGCGCGTTCATCACATGAACGCGACGCACCAACATGTCGCGTTCCCCACTTGAACGCGACGGGTCGACCTGTCGCGTTCAAATCGCGACAGGGGATTCAGTCGCCTTCATAGGCAGGAACCCTAATCTGGGATCCTCTCCACAGATTACCATTCTATACCATGCAAACCACCCTTAATTCATGTTTTCATGCTTTTGTGAATCCCTAATCATGGTATCTATTGTTAGGAAAGTAAATAACTGATCAAACCACTTTCCTACGCAATCCTCAGCCCGGAAAATAGGAGGAGTCATCCTACCTCCGCGAAGAACGCGCAGTACGGTGATCCCTCGGCGTTTCTTCCGCTTCACGCGAGCTTCCCGCGGCGAGAACACGCCAGCCTGCGAGCTTCTACGCTGAAATCCTCCAAGAAACCCGCACGACCTCTCCCCCTGGCCGAGCAGAATTCGTTGCAGTTCTACCTGGCCAGGGTTATTTAAAAACCCTCGACGGTTGAAATCGCGACGCATCGTCGCGTCGCGACCTAATCGCGACAGAGCTAAGTGTCGCCTTCCCATTAGCTGACGTCTACAGGTCGCCCAGCACCCAACACGTGGCGCACATGTAGACGATCAACGCCACAAAGCGGAAACAAGAACGCGACGGGCAAGAGTGTCGCGTTCAGAACGTGACATCCCCTGCTGTCGCGATCACAGACAGAGAACCCTGGGGTGCTGTAGGCCCAAACTATCGGCCCAGTAAGCCCTAAAAATGCATGCGCACACCGAACACAAGTCACATTGGCCACACATTGGCCTCACAAGCGTGAACACAGGATCCACAAGGATCCGAAAAATACGCGACGTTATATTACTATCATCTAAAAAGAAATTTCGACCTCGAAATCCATAATACATTCCAAATACATTCAACTTTAAAACGTAATTACAATACTATCATCTAAAAAGATTTAAAACTTTATTCAAACATAAGGATACCCCTTAACCATTTCCTCAGCTAGCTCTCAGGTATCCTCACCTCCCAGCCTATTTTCCCATCTGACCTAACTAACTCAATTTCTTTGTTCCTTAGCTTCCTTGTTTTATGGCCTGTATTTGCACTGGATATTTTGGCATAGACATATATGGCCTCAAATCTCCACCCTGATAACTGATTATTTGAGCTGGGTCTTCAATACACTTTCTTAACATGGAAACATGAAAAATATTATGAACATCTGCAAAATCAACTGGCAAATCAAATCTATAGGCTGTCTCTCCAATTTTCTCTAACACTTGAAAGAGTCTCACATATCTTGGACTCAACTTTCCTTTCTTACCAAACCGCACAATACCTTTAGTAGGAGAAACTCTCAGAAAGACAAAGTCTCCAACTTCAAATTGAAGTGGTCTCTTTCGATTATCAGCATAACTTTTTTGCTTGCTCTGAGCTGTCTGCAACTTTTCTTTAATAAACTTTATCATTTCAAAAGTTTGCTGTAACAACTCAGGGCCTACCATTTGCCTTTCTCCCACTTCATGCCAATTCAATGGTGTTCTACATGGCCTTCCATATAACGCTTCATATGGTGCCATTCCGAGACTGGTATGATAACTATTATTATAAGCAAATTCAACCATACCCAAATGCTACTCCCAACTACCACCCCAAACTAAACAATATGCTCGCAACATATCTTCAATTGTCTGAATAGTCCTCTCTGTTTGTCCATCTGTTTGAGGGTGGTAAGCTGAGCTATATCTCAACTCGGTGCCAACTACTCTCTGCAAGCTCCTCCAAAAATCAGAAGTAAATCTGGGATCCCTATCAGAAACAATAGACTTCGGGATACCATGTAGTGGAATAATTCTATCAACATAAACTTTGCTAATCTGTCCACTGACCAGGACATACTTACTGCTATTAACCTGCATACATTAGTTAGCCTATCAACAAATACCCATATTCCATTATGTCCTGCTACTGACCTTGCAAGCCTGCTATAAAATCCATAGCAATATCATCCCATTTCCATTGCGGAATGGGTAATGGTTGCAATAAACCTCCAAGCTTCTGATGTTCTGCCTTGATTTGTTGACAAATTGCACATCTTGAGACAAATTCTGCTATTTCCTTTTTCATATGAGGCCACCAAAATGTTTCTTCATATCCTGGTACATCTTGGTACTACTGGGGTGAATAGTGTACCGGGATTTATGGGCCTCTTCTAATACTCTCTGTTTTACTTCTCTTTCTGCTGGCACAAATAACCTGCCACTGAGCCTGACCACACAGCTATCATCAATAACAACTCCTTCCATTTTCATTTTCAGCTAAATTTACATCCCCTCTCTGGGCCTCAACAATTTGCCAATACAGTGACGGATCCACAGCATTACTAGCTAATATTGCCCGTCGTTGACTGCTTGGCACATACAGGGAGTTCTCCACTATTTCCTCATACAACTTCCATTCCTTGATCATCATTTGGCTTAAATATGCTTTTCTACTTAGAGCATCAGCCACCACATTGGCCTTACTCGGATGGTAAGCCAAACTAAGCCACAACTCCTTCCATTTTCATAATTTCAGCTAATTTACATCCGCTCTCTGGGCCTCAACAATTTGCCAATACAGTGACGGCTCCACAGCACTACTAGCTAATATTGCCCGTCGTTGACTGCTTGGCACATACAGGGAGTTCTCCACTATTTCCTCATACAACTTCCATTCCTTGATCATCATTTGGCTTAAATATGCTTTTCTGCTTAGAGCATCAGCCACCACATTGGCCTTACCCGGATGGTAAGCCAAACTAAAATCATAATCTTTTAAATACTCCACCCATCTACGCTGAGGGAGATTCAAGTCTTTCTGGGAAAATATATACTTTAAACTTTATGATCTGTAAAATTTCAAATCTCTCGCCATATAAATAATGCCTCCATATATTTAAGGCAAACACAACTGCTGCTAGCTCTAAATCATGAGTGGGGTAATTCTCTTCTGCTGGTTTCAATTGGCTGGACGCATAAGCTATTACCTTGCTATACTGCATTAGCACTGCGCAAGTCCTCTTCTAGATGCATTTGTATATACACAAAACCACCATTACCTGTCGATAATGTCAACACTGGTGTCGTTGTAAGCCTCTTCTTTAATTCCATGAAACTTCTTTGACATTCACCAGACCATACAAATGGCACACCCTTTCTAGTCAGTCTAGTCATGGGTGCCGCAATCCTAGAAAAATCTTGAATGAAACGCCTATAATAGCCTGCTAACCCCAAAAAGCTTCTAATTTTAGTAATTGTCTTAGGCACCTCCCATTTCATCACTGCCTCCACTTTACTTGGGTCAACTGCCACTCCCTCAGCTGATATGACATGACCCAAAACTGAATCTTTTAGCCAAAATTCACGCTTACTGAATTTGGCGAACAACTGATTATCTTAATAGCTGCAAGGCAAATCTAAATGCGTTGCATGCTCCTCTTCAGATACTGAGTAAATCAGAATATCATCTATAAAGACCACAATGAACTGGTCCAAATACGGATGAAAATCCTGTTCATCAGATCCATAAAAGCTGCAGGTGCATTGGTTAGCCCAAATGGCATAACCACAAACTCATAGTGACCATATCGGGTTCTAAATGCTGTTTTATCAATATCACCCTCTCTAATTCTCAACTGGTGGTACCCTGACCTTAAATCAATTTTAGAAAATAACTTAGCTGATTGCAACTGATCAAACAGATCATCAATTCTAGGTAACGGGTACTTATTCTTTATGGTCACCTCATTCAATTTTCTGTAATCAATACACATTCTAAAACTTCAATCTTTCTTTCTTACAAACAACACCGGCGCCCCCCATGGAAGTGACTCGGCCTAATGAACCCTTTTTCCAGCAATTCTTCTAACTGCTTTTTTCAATTCTTTAAGTTCTACCGGCGTCATCCGATATGGAGCTTTAGAGATCGGCATGGTGCCTGGCAACAACTCAATGGTAAAGTCCACCTCCCTGTGTGGAGCTAAACCCGGCAAATCATATGGAAAAACATCTGCAAATTCCCTAACCACGGGAACTGCTTCTATTGACTTATCAGCCTCAACCAGACTTACAACAGCTAAATAAGCTACACATCCTTCATTAACTAATTTTCTAGCTTTAATTGCAGAAATTATAAACTTAGAAGTACGAGAGGGCATACCTTGATATTCAAACATTGTACCATTAGGGTGACAAAACTTGATTCTTTTCTTTCTGCAATCTAACATAGCTCCATAAGCTTCTAACCAATCCATACCCAAAATGATATCATAATCAGACAACTGAAGAGCATACAACCGGCCCGGCATCTGATTTCCTTGAACCACAACAGGAGCTTCATCTATGTAACACGAGGTGAGCATAAACTCACCCGAGGGAACTTCCACTACTAATTCACATGACTTCTCTTCTAGAGGATGAGCCATACAATTTAAAAATTCTTCAAAAATGAAAGATGAGAAGCACCTGAATCAAAGAGAACTCTAGCTGAAAAATCATAAATAGGTATTATCCTTCTATCATGTTCGATGCCTCTGCCTGGGCATGGGTGATAGCCATAACCCGGCCCCTACCTCGCTGCTGCGGTGCACCTCCACCACGACCTGCTAAAGGCTGCTGGGACTGCTGCTGCTGCTGAAAACCTCTACCATACCATATTCTCTCGGATAGGGGCAATTGCGGATCAAATGCCCTGGCTGATTACAATTATAACACCTGTAACCTGGTGGAATAGTAGGCTGCCTGACAGTACTCTGCTGCGACTCTTCTATCTCTGGCGTATAACCACGTCCCTGCTGAAATTGCTGACGACCCCCTCTTCCTCTTCCTTTACCCTTGAATACTTGCTTTAATTTCTGACCCCATTTACCAAAACCTGAAGAAGAAGGTCCTGTTGAGCCTTTCCCCTACTAACTCCTGCTGCCTACTGGGTTATCCAAAAACTACCCGAACCTGACCCGCTTGCCTGACGAGCCCGAATAGACCTCTCAAGTGTAGCTGCTCTCTGGGTTGCCTCCTCAACTGTTCTACACATTAACGGTATCACCGCATTCTGCAACTCTTCTCTTAAACCCCGAATAAAATATTCAACCATCATAGCATTATCTGATACTACATAAGGTGCATATCGGCTAAGTGCCATAAATCGCATCTGATATTCTAAAACTGAGGTATTACCTTGTTGAAGTGTCCGGAATTGCTCTCTTTTCGCCTGCTGCACTTGAAGTGGAAAGAATGTGTCATTAAATACCTCGAAATTCTGGCCAAGTAATAACTCCTCTGTCCTGCCTGCAAAGGTGGTCTGCATCTTCAGACGCCACCATTGTTGCGCAAAGCCTCTCAACTGGTATGTGGCTAGCACAACTTTATCCACTGCTGGACACTTCATGGTCGTAAAGACCCTTTCAATCTCATGAATCCAGTGCTCTGCAGTATCTGGATTCGGCCCTCCTGTATAAGTGGGCGGCTGCAACCTAGAAACTTTTCAACTTGCATCACGGCTCTTCTACTACTGTGGTGGTACAGGTGCTACATAGGGTATCTCCACCCTTGGCGGCGGTGCAACAGAGGCCACAGGTATTCCAGCAACTGGTGGTATTGCTGCTGGAGGTACCGGTGCCTGCTGATCCATCCTCATCCGAATATCGGTGAGGCTTTCTCAAATCCTCTCAATCATACGCTGAGTGGGCTCTTCAGGGTCCTCTCCACCACCACCATAATCCCTTCTATCAGCCATCTCAACTTCCTGCACAAATAATATATCAATTACGAACAAAACCGGTCATTACAAAACTAGAGTCAGCTACCAGCAGTGTACAAATGTAGAAATATGGCTATATAATTTCCCAGTTCCTTTATATTTACACGGACCTCGCTCTGATACCAACTGTGATGGAATGCCTCGTTCAAGCCCGTTAAACCATTAACGAACTTGATCCGAGTCCGCCTCCCACGAACGGGCCGTAGCCTCGCAAGAGATACCATACACGAGTCTGTGAAAAACAGAAAGGAACACACTTGATCACATATATGATTCACCATTTCATATATAATGAACAAGATTTACATACCAAATTTCAACAAAAGTACAAGAAAGTACAGGAGCCTGGGGCATACCACGAGGTAAACTAGTACAACTGAGGAAAGAAACTACACTGCTGGAGGCGCTGGCCCAACACTGCTGCGACGCGCCCCGAACTGGAAGACGGTAACGAAACCTCCTCCTCGCCTTCGTCTGTGGGGGGGGGGGGGGGGGGGTAGGGGTGAGCTCACTAGTCACTGGCTCAGTAGGGAACTCCCCCAACTCGAGCAAACCGAATCATTCACAAGTACGGAAGCAATAAACTACACTAGCAATTTATAACCAACCACGCAGGATATCAAGCAGTAAATATACTTACCATTTGCCAACTATAATAAATAGAGTAAATAAATAAACGGCAAAACTCTATCACGTGTACGAGCTAAAGTAGAGACCGCCACACTCGAGCCACGTAAACTGGTTCGCGACACCAGTAACTGACTCGGACAAACAAACACAGGTCTACCTTTCAGTCTCGCAGCCACGGACGAAAGGTCCAACTGCCGCTCCACGTGGAAAAGTCAAACAACTGTGGAGACCAACTCAACACCACTCCTGCAGGTACACAACCGCAGGCCCATGCCTGGCACCTCTAGGGTCTCTGGTCGGAGCACCCTAGAGTGAGGCACTGGAAAGGACTAGCTGGGGACCAGTGTCGACTACCGGTGTCTGTACCCCCAACTAAGAGTACGCTACAAGTGACTAAAAAACAAACACAAGAGTCACTGTCCCACTGTCGTCTTTCCCTCAGCCGGATTTACAACTCAAACAAAGGAGTGAGGGTGTCCAGGACAGACGACACAGACCTCGACGGTACAACACAAGTACCGGGACAAGCCCCGAACTAACAGCCTGGCTCACAGAGAACCTGGGGCACCCAACTGGAGAGGTAACCACGGTAGGCGTCGTACTACCTGCCACGCACACAAAACCACGTGCACACCGCACAAACCACGTGAAATCCGACATTATTCACGAGTACCGACTGTCCACAACACGTGAACATAGTGCAACTCGCGTGCATACCACGCCAACACACAAACCACTAGCTAGCTACGTAACCAACACGCTAGCGTCGTAAACATGCGCTCCCAGAGCGCCATGGGTGCCAATGCACCACACAATATTACCAAATACATCGAATAATAACAATCGGATAATTACGTCACATAAGTCATGCACATTCAGACCACTCGGCTGTGGTCGCGACATGGGCCTATGTTGCCTTCAGAACGCGACAGCCCGATACGGCGCGTTCATCACATGAACGCGACGTACCAACATGTCGCGTTCCCCACCTAAACGCGACAGGTCGACCTGTCGCGTTCAGATCGCGACAGGGGGTTCCGTCGCCTTCATAGGCAGGAACCCTAATCCGGGATCCTCTCCACGGATTACCATTCTATACCATGCAAACCACCCTTAATTCATGTTTTTCATGCTTTTGTGAATCCCTAATCATGGTATCTATTGTTAGGAAAGTAAATACTGATCAAACCGCTTTCCTACGCAATCCTCAGCCCAAAAAACAGGAGGAGTCACCCTACCTTCGCGAAGAACGCGCAGTACGGCGATCCCTCTGCATTTCTTCTGCTTCACGCGAGCTTACCGCGGCGAGAACACGCCAGCCCGCGAGCTTCTACGCCGAAATCCTCCAAGAAACCCGCACGACCTCTCCCCCTGGCCGAGCAGAACTTGTTGTAGTTCTGCCTGGCCAGGGTTATTTAAAAACCCTCGACGGTTGAAATCGCGACGCATCGTCGCGTCGCGACCTAATCGCGACGGAGCTAAGAGTTGCCTTCCCATCAGCTGACGTCTACAGGTCGCCCAGCACCCAACACGTGGCGCACATGCAAACGATCAGCGCCACAAAGCGGCAACAAGAACGCGACGGGCAAGAGTGTCGCGTTCAGAACGCGACATCCCCTGCTGTCGCGATCACAGACAGAGAACCCTGGGGTGCTGTAGGCCCAAACTATCGGCCCAGTAAGCCCCAAAAACGCACGTGCACACCGAACACAAGTCACATTGGCCACACATTGGCCTCACAAGCACTGAACACAAGATCCACAAGGATCCAAAAAATGTGCGACGTTACAGTAGATATATTTTTAAATGTAGATTAAGAAGTTTTATCAAACGGTCTAAAAGTCCAATGTCTAACTGCTTCAGACAACAGACATGTATTAAGGGTTATCAAACAAACCCTCACACCTATAGCCAATGAGACCAGTCAGAGAGCCTTGAGAATGATCTCAGAAGAAAATTCTCTGATACTCAAGTTAGGGTACTGATCGGAACAAAAATTAAGAAGAGGAAATAGATAGGGTGCTCATATGTGCAAGTGTTATTCATCCTCTTTTAAGCATGTGTTGAGGGTCCTCCATGCCTATTCCCCCTCCCCTACTTTTGCAGCTGGGTCGTTGAGGATAGTTGGGGGCACATGTCGCACCGACATAGTCTTAGACAAAGGATGGAGGGCCATCTAACTGTACCCTTGAGGCATAGCTAGGGCTATGCTGCAAAGGTTGGTCTTTAGATGAGAGAGGGCATACTAGGTAGGTGGAGTGATCATCTCTCTATGGGGCAAGGACATGTCGAACGATAGACGAGACCCTATCCTAACACTATAGGGGTGTGCCTGATTGCGAGCATGGCCATGCTATTTATGGCAGAGTGGTGAGCTTTACTATGGATCAAGGGAACGAGGACTCGATCTTGGCAAAAAAAGTCATTTGGAGACGACAAGTCCAAGGGCTACTTCCACCTGCTCTGGGTTGGTTGTCAATGGCTTAAGGGCCGGGGAGACTAGGCTTTGATGGGCGAAGCACATGCCCTTCCTTCAACGTGGGCCTCCAACAAGAAGTGGGGCGATGACTGCTGCCTCTATTCTCCTAAGTTGTGATCCTCTCAGCCCCCTGCAGGAGGGGGTTGGGTCAATACAAGGGGGTGGGGTGGGTTTTTTTTTATTTTAACCCAGTTGGGATCCTCTCGGCCCCCCGCAGGAGGGGGCTGGGTCAATACAAGGGGGTGGGGTGGATTTTTTTTTATTTTAGGTTTAAAAAAGTTGTGTGGATAAAAACCTAGGAAAACAAAATTACTCCTATTCTCCTACCTCAGTGGGTCAGGCCAGCTCTACCCCTCCACAGAAAGTTGTGTGGGTAAAAACCTAGGAAAACAAAGTTGGGAGTGTCACTTACGTATTCGGTTCCGAGTCCACTAATATACACATGCACAAATAAATGCACATACGGCATGTCTTGATACAGAGATTTCTTTCAAACAAGAGACTTGATACATAGATATTGAGAGAGGGTATCTGGAATACAGCTTTCAGGAAAGAAACATAGAATTAATCATCTCTCCTGGCCTTAAATTAGCTCCACAAATATTTTGTGATGCCTTCTAGAGGGAGCAGATATGCTCGTTAGATTCTCGAGCCCCATTTGCATGTTTGTGCGGAAAATATAAAGCCACCATCATCTGTAGCCGGGTATGACCACTGCAAAACAACTGCCTCCATCACCAAAATCACCGCCAGTGCTGGCTTTGATAAATCAGCTTTCTAGATTAGTTCAAAGTGCTATACAAGTTTATCAAATTTTGGGAGAAATGGAGAACAATGTAACTATGTCTGGACTTGTTAAAGCCTTTAGCTGCTGGTGCCGTGATCTAGCAATGATTTGTATCGGGTCCATACATTTCAGGAGGGGCATGAAGTAGGAAACCTCATCCTTTGTCCAAGTCTTCCATTCTGATATGTTCAGTAAACAAAGTTACATGCTATACAAAATGAGATATCTTCAGAATAATGGCTTCAGGTTTCTGTCTATATGTTAAATTGGTAATGTAACACTAAAGGTATCTTATAGTTTTCTTATATGTTTCTGCACTTAACACTTAACAGCATACCTAGGAGTTGCTTGCAAATGCTGCCTCCTCTGATCCTCCAAAGGTTCTCTGTAGAAACCTTTTGACGACCAATAAGAACTCTTCCACCTTTTCTTCATGAGGTACATGCCCACAGTTCTTAATTACTTCAAATGTGGAACCAGGTATGGCTGAAGCTAGACGCTTGGCATTCCAAGAAGGAACAAGTCTATCGGTGTCACCAGTAACAATAAGCACTAGACAATCAGCAAATGACACCATGAGTCAGTAGATTGTTACCTCCGCATGTAACACATTAGTGGCATGGTTAACTAAATATATTATGGCTCAGAAGAGGAATGACAGGTTGCACTATGAACTTAACGACACATTTATTGAATATGATCCACAATATAGTAGGATTGACGTAAAGGCTGTTTTTCGTTAGAGTGTTGCTTGCCGCCCGTCCACGCGGCTGTGCCAGCGCGGACGGCGGCCATCCGCAGATACCAGGCCCGGAGGGGCCCTCAACCCTCGGGGGTGCGGACCCCTCCGCGCCCCCACTATCCTGCTTGTGTTACCAATGACTTTTCCGGAGTAACAGGTTGAGAATGTGTGGATCTCTGTCGAGGCACTCTAATTTTGGCTTCATTCAAATGAGTCGGCATCTGTTGCAACGGCTCTGACGCTCTGTACAGAGAATATTCTTTTCCATTATTTGCTGTGCTGCCAGTTGTCTTCACACCTCTGTAATGGCAGGTCACACACCCATTGTAACGTATTATCATTATATAAAGAGGCATGGGAGACCGAGTGTGATCCGATCGCTTTTCAACCCATTTTCTTCTCTCCGTCTTCCTCTGGTTTTTCCCTGTTCTTCAGTGTTCTAACTATCTCCTCATGAGATTGCTAACAGAATACAGACAGAAAGAGGTATAAAGTGAAATGTAAGTGCGGGAACCAGGTCATAGAGATGCCACATCAACAAAGAAGGCGTGGACCAGTTATTCATTTTCACCCCATTTGCAACCCTGTAAAACCAGCCAAAATACATTTCCTAACATTCCTTACATTTCAAGGAACAACAAATATAATTAATGAAGTTCCACAAGAAATATGCAACGCACTATTTCAAAACAAAATGGCAGTAACTTAAGCAGTTCCATGATATTGAAAAAAGCGCAAATTGAAGAAATGTTTATACCAGGGCATGATATCTCAGCTAGTCTTCTCGTTAATGGTGGTTTTGATTCAGAAGCTGAGTTTGTAAGCATAGCCAAAGTGTATTCTAGGAGAGCCACCTCCCAACCTTTAGTCTTTAGAGGCTGCTTGATAATCATAAAATATGAGCAATAAGATACCGCATTTTTGCTTCACATGAATCTATAATTTTACAAAGTCACCTTTGTATATCCGTGTATGACATGGTCAGTGACTTGGTCTCGATCACACCAAGCATTCCGAATTGCCACCACGCCAAACTTATCTAAGAGCATTCGTACCTATAAACAAGACATAAGCCACATTGGACGGATGGAATGCCAATGTACACAGAAAGATGCAAATGAATATGGGGAGATCACATTATGCAGAAAACAAAACTTGTATATCTAGGTCTAAACCAAGTTCATTCATGTATATTTTGTATATGAGCATCATAATCTGCTTCTTATTGCAGGGCATTATTTCACATTACTTGAACTAAATACCTAGGATGCTTGCTGTCCATCATGGCTATTATTGCAATATCAGCTGATGTGCTTTTTTATGTTCTATGCTGCCAATGACAACTCAATTGCATGCCTAATTCAAGTTTTTGAAGCTTGTCCTGACAAGAAAGGGCCATAAAAGTTGATAGATGAATTAAAAAAAACAAACACATTGATTCAGATAAAATCATGATTTTGTTTTCATAAGTTTTACTATTTAATAGCTTTTACCTTCAAAAAGCCAAGTCCTTGTTCCTTTCACAGTTAAGATAAAACCTGCTCTAAAACCATACAGAGATGAACTGGATATTTAGATTTATCATCATGGTGCTTCAGGACATATTCCACCAAAACAAACGAAATCAGAAGAGAAAATTTTCCAAATACCAGAAAATTGAGAGTTGCGTAGTTTCGTGGATGTTTCAGTTTACAAGAAAATATATGTAGTTCTCGGAAGTATCATACTCACCAGAATTATAGATATTGTTGATCGCAGCATGGCTGTTAAGATATTTCTCCTTAAAGATCCAATCATATCTTTCATTCCTTTAATTATGCGCATTGCTGCCTGTGCAATGACAGCAGCTAACCTGGACAATAATCTCCAGATCACAATAAACGGATTCCATTGAATATTTGTAGTAGATCTTCCATCTTCATTCTGCAGTCCTTTCCCCTTTTCACTTTCTTTCTTCATGTTACGTTGCATAAATGGAGCAACAATGGCTGGTGCCACGAGGATTATAGCAGCAATTCTTTCAGGAGCTTCAAAGTAAGCATCGACGGCTACAAGGCAACCAGCTGAGTGCCTGAGAACCCAGTTTTTATTCGAGACACAGTACATTCAGCTGTCGGAAATATTGGAAGTTCCAGGAAGAAGGCCCTATGCTAACTTAACGATCTGAGTAATAAAACTAGAGACACCTCACATACCCCATAAGAATCACCTTCTCGGAACCCAGCATATCCATAAAGGACAAGGTAGCTAGCACAGAGAAGGCCATCGAATACGGATTTAATGGAGTTGTATCCTCTCTTGCGGAACTCCTTCCAGAAAAATCAGACCTTGAGGTCAGCCCAAAAGCAGGCCTATCAAAAGCCAGAACCTTGGAGCCGATAAGACGTGCCAAAGGCTTCATAACCCGACCCCATGAGAAAACCGATGCTCCAAAACCATGTAACAGCACCATGGGGAGACCAACTTTGCCAGTGTTGCTATCAGCATATGGAGAAAGTGTCTCACTTTGCAACGTCTGACCCACCTCCACCTCTTCGTAGTGGCACACCTTGTGATGTATCTGGACGCCGTTAAACTCGCAGAAGGCACTGTCCGGGTCGGCTAACATTGCTGGATCAACCAACTCATCTTGGTCTATGCCTGCCACACTTCGCCTCTTCTTCTTCTTTTCAGGACCCACTAACAGTTCTGCATAATTCCTCAAGTAACACAAACAGCTGATCACCAAAACAATGCAATAATAATAATAATAATAATAATCAGAAAACAAGTCAACAATCTAGTCTCTATAATAATAAAAAAATAACTGGAAGAAATGTTACCCAGATCATAAGAACGCCATAGCAAGAACACTAGAAACCAATAGCAAGAACACTAGAAACCAGGCGGAGCCCAAGCAGAGAAGAAACATCCAAAGGGACCTTACCCGAGAATTCCGCACCGGATCCGGCGACGGAGGCGGACCTCCGAAGGAATTCCTGCATCCTCCTAACGGGGAACCCACCGGGACTCAATGCGACCCCAGGTTGAACGAGAGGGCGGTCACTGGAGAAGCTCGGATTCAGTCGGTGGATGTGCAAAAAGGAGCCGATGGGTCGGCCAAATCCTACCGCCAGGGGCATCTCCGGCCGACAGAAGGCAGATGGTCTATGGAATTTGGAGGGAGCAACAACACGGGGCGGGAGACAAGTGAGCTCGTTCCGCTGGAAGGATCGGCGGGAAGGTACCGGGAATGGCGGAGATCGGGGGCGCAAGATATGGTCGGGGATGATAACAAAATTAAAAACAAATCTCGGGATATAATTATAAAAAACTATTCTTTATATATTAAAAGGGTATTTTGGATAAATGAAGAGTAGGGGTGTAAACGGAACCCGATATTTCGATATTCCGACCCGATTCCGATAAAAATTATCGGGTTCAGAATTGAAAAATGATACCGATAGCTTATTGGAATCGGTATTAGATATTCCGATAAGCTATCGGAATCGGAATCAGAATTGAAAAATAATCGGAATCGATATCGGTTATTCCGATAAATTATCTATATATTCAAAAGATAAAATCATGGTAAACACCTTAGTTTATCAGAATTTTGGTTCCGGTAATGTTATCGGAATCGGAATTAATCATTTCGCTTTTATCGGAATCGGAACTATATTTTGGTTATCGGAATCTGTGTTTTCGATTCCGAACCTGACCCGTTTGCAGCCCTAACGAAGAGTATTTTACCAGTTACCCGAAAAGTACAAGGGAACGTCCATTATTAAGGCCTCCTTTCGCAAAGGGTTAAAAGTGGGGTTAGCGGTGCCTGCTGGGTGGACTGTGTTTGAACTAGCTGCGACTGCTGCTGCTATCCTCTCCCCATCGGACACTTCCTCTTATAATGTCTGGGCTAATCACAACTATAACATATCACCTCATGTTGACTCTACTCAGCTCCATGCTAGACCGACTGCTCCACTGTCTCTTGCTGACACCTCTGATGATGTTGCCGATACCGTCAACCCCCATGAGTGGACAACCGCTTGAACCTCGAGCACAAGCTAGAGTTGCCCATGCCCGAAGAGGTGGAAGATGTTGCGCTACTCCCACTACTAGAGGTACACTAGTACGGAGTAGATCTAATGGGGACTCCTCCCTGTTGTTGCAGTTGGTGACTGGACTCTCTCTCTCTAAGGCGGTATCCTTGGCTACGGCAACTGCCAAGGTGTCACCCAAATGGAAGGGCATTCCACACCTCAACTTTGGCATCAGTGCTACCATGAAGCACTCTGCACATATCTCCTCCCTACCTGCTACATGGGGAACATGCCTCAACAGTGGGATGAACCTTTGATGGTACTGGGCAACAATCATCTCTCCATGTATCAGCTTATGGAACTGATCTCTTCTCTCACGACGGGCGTAGTCTGAGAAGCACTCGTCGTGGAAGACCTCTAAAAACTGCTTATAAGAAATCTGATCTAGTCTCTACCTTGAGAAATGTGTCTACCTCTGTGCTCTCCACCACTCATTTGCTGACCTTTTAGCTGATACACTGTCAGTTTTACCTAATCCTGCTCTACACAGTCCATGGTCTCGAAAGTACGCTCAAACTCGTAGACCCAACTCTCTGCCTTGTCTGGATCATAGTCGTCAAAAAACGTCGGTGGTCGAAGATATAGAAACCTCTCCAATAGTGATGTCATATCCTCTAGTGCTGATGTCGCCACCCCTATTCCAGTTGCCTGGGTACCTCCTATAATTAGTGTTTATTGTTGAACTACACCTATATTTTACCCTTATATTTGACGATAACAGAATTTATGATTAATTAAATATTATTAAAAATATTTAATATCATGTTTTTCTTAATAAATATAAATTTGTGTGATTAATTAAATATTAAATATATTTAATACAATGAATTATGTGATTAATTAAATATTAAATATATTTAATACCATATTTTACTAATAATAAATTAAATATCATGTTTTTCTAATAAATATAAATTATTGCATTATTGCCGTGTGATTTGCACTAAAAAAGATAAATCGATGTCTATTCAGTATACATCGATCTCAGTTCACAAAGTGTCATAAGGATTCACTCTCACAAGGATACGCTCTCATAAGGATTTGCTCTCATAAGGATTCGATAAGTGACTCTCACATCGATTCTCTCTCATAACGATTCGCTCTCATAAGGATTCGATAAGTGACTCTCACATCGATTCACTCTTATAAAGATTCGCTCTCATAAGTATTCGATAAGTGACTCTCATAACGATTCGCTCTCATAAGGATTCGATAAGTGACTCTCACATCGATTCGCTCTCATAAGGATTCGCTCTCATAAGGATTCGATAAGTGACTCTCACATCGATTCGCTCTCATATCGATTCGCTCTCATAAGGATTCGATAAGTGACTCTCACATCGATTCGCTCTCATAAGGATTCGATAAGTGACTCTCACATCGATTCGCTCTCATAAGGATTCGCTCTCATAAGGATTCACTCTCATAAGGATTTGATAAGTGACTTTCACATGGATTTGCTCTCACATGGATTTGCTTCTCACATAGATTTCATAAGTGAAACATGGATTCACTTGTAAAACATGGATTCGCTTGTAAAACATGGATTTTAACATGGATTTCACTTAAACATATATTTTCTTTATATTTTAAAATATTTTGGCATCTAGTGAAAAGTCAAATATCTTTCTGACATGAGATCTTTTTGCTTCTCTCTCTAGATCTCTTTTTACTGCCAACAAAAAATGAGATTACTTACAACTTCTGGATGGCAACAGGAAATATAGAGGTATGAGCCTTTTTGACAGAAACACTCTTTTATCTAAACACTTTCTTCTATGCTTGCAGACCTCGTAGACCACAAAATATCAGAAGAAAGAGAAGATGAGCAACGGCTAGAACTCCAACAGATCTCCTCAACGGATTTGTTCAAATTGTTCATATAAAAGATGAAGCATGGCTGAAGAACAAGACAAGAGCTTTTCCTGAAGATCTTAAAAAGAGTGTACATCCAGTGAAGAACCAAAAACTCCACATACACTCAAAGGAAAAGAGAGAAAGAGCCCGAGCCCAAGAAGAAGAAGTGTTCAAGCATCTGAAGCCTTCCAACTTCAAGCTCATTCTCCTCTCTTCACTCTCTCTGTGTGCATCATGTAATCTGGGGGTGAGAGTCTTCTCGCTGAGAGTTTCTTTTAGTTGGTTTTCATCTGTTCCAACTCTTAACTTTGTTCTTTCTTTTCTGAAGAAAGATTTATGTCTAGCTGAGGGACTGTACTCAGTGTAGAACCTAGCTAGGGGTTTGTGTCTAGTAGAACCGCACTAGGGTTTGTACCAGGAGGTTGGCTTCTTGACCTGTAAAAGAAGTGGGTTGCCTTCTTGCCGGGAAAGAGATGAAGACCAGTTGAGGTGCTGGGTGTTGTATTGTCCTTGAGGGGGACTGTACCCTTGGTTAGTAAAATCCCAAGATGTTGCTTGGGGACTGGACGTAGGACTTCCATGTGGGAAGTGCCGAACCAGGATAAATCCTTATGTTATTTGTGTGATTGTTTATTTACTTCCGCACTGCTACTCTTTATCACACTAAACTAACCAAACTTTCAAGTTATGATTTTCTGTGTTTAAGTTTTTGTTTCAGATTTCAGAAAAATCCATTCACCCCCCCCCCTCTAGGTTAGCTTGTTGTCGTTCCAAAAGGGCCAACAAGTGGTATCAGAGCAAGGTTCTCTGATCAATCAAGAAGATCCAACGATCTTAGATAAGATCCATGGCGCCAAGGATTTTCTGAAGGTCAATCAGTCATCAGACCTCCATTCTTTGATGGAGAAGACTACAAATACTAAAAAATGAGAATGGAATGTTTCATTCGAGGCACAGACTTTGATCTGTGGCAGGTAATAGAGGTAGGTGATTTTGTTGTTGTTCCTGCTGAAGGTACTACTGTCATTACAACAGTTGATAAGAATAAATTATTTCTAAACTTTAAAGCTAAGAACTATTTATGTTGTGCTTTATCCAAAAAAGAATTTAGTAGAATTTCTGTAAGTAAATCTGCAAAAAAATGTGGGATAAACTAAAGATAACTTATGAAGGAACAGATAAAGTGAAACAAACTAGGATAGATATTCTTGTTTCACAATACGAACAATTTAAAATGTTTCCAAACGAAAACATTACTACCACGTATAATAGATTTTCAAGCATAGTAGTAGGTTTAAATTCTCTTGGTAAAACTCTTTCTAATGAGGAAACCATTAGAAAGATACTTAGGTCTTTAACTCTTTCATGGACACCTAAAGTAACTACTATTGAAGAAGCCCATAATTTAACCAAACTTTCTATTGATAACTTAATAGGTTCTCTCATGGCACATGAAATTAATATGGAGCTGCTATCTGAAAGCTCTTCCTAGATAAAACTCATAATGCTCTTAAAGTTGCAGCTACTCCTTCCACCTCTTCTTCTTCAGTTCAAAAGATGCAGTTTCTGAAGAAAGTGATGTAGATGAAGTTCTATCCAAACTTCAAAAGATCCCAAGAAGAAGAAAAATGGATCGAGAAGGATCCAAAAGAAAGAGAAGAAGGAGAAAGAACCAGTTTGCTATGAATGCAGAAAACCTGGACATCTAAGACCAGATTGTCCTAAACTAAAAAAGATTGGTCAACCAGAAAAATTTAAGAAGCATCACAAGAAATTTAGAAGAAAAGTCATGGCTGCTGCTTGGGAAAATGAAGATGCCACAACCTCAGAATCATCAAGCTCAGATTCTGAAAAGGAACATGTAAGTCTAGCCCTCATGGTAGGACTCGATGAGGTACATTCTGACTCATTTTTGATTCATGCACTGATTCAGGGTCAGAGTCGGAAGACTTAGAAGAATTCTTTAATGAACTATATGAAAAACATAATGATGTTGTAAAAGAATTAAAAAATCTAAAAAACAACACTATTGCTTTGAAAACACCAATTCTGATCTTAAATCCGAATTGGAGCAACTAGAAAAATAATTGAAGGACAGTAAAGATAACATTTGTTTTTTGAATGAAGAATTAAAAAGGAAAAACAATGAAAAGTCAGAGTTAGAAGAAGAATTAAAAACTCTAACTGAAGAAAATCTTATTTAAAAGAATCAGTTAGAAAATTAACTAAAGGGAAAACATATTAACCTATGCTTAAAATGATCAAAATCTGAAAATAATAAACAGGTCTTGGATACAAACCTCCTGAAAAAGGAAAACAAGTTATAATTCTTGAAAAAGATCCATTACCAAAATTTGTAAAAGAAACCAAGATGCCTTAGAAAAAGGTTCCTGTAAGGAAAAGGTTTTCAAATATTGTGTTCTAAACAGACCTCATAAAAACATAAGAAACTGCAAAATATATTATATTCATTGTTGTTCTCATTGCAATAAATAGGACATACAGTAACACCTACACAACAAGGCACCTATATGGATCTCGAAAGGACTTTTTATTCATCTAACTATCAAGGACCCAAAAGATTTGGGTACCTACTGCGGAGTAGTTTATTTGCAGGATAGGCCTTGAAGCATCAGGAACAAAGGATGCTCAAGGCACTGATGACTGCCAGCTCTTCATCCAACTCATATTTGAAGAGGGAGTAGTCGGGATGTCCATTGGGCCGGGCCGGCCCGGAGGCCCGCAAGCCCGGCCCGGTTTTAAACCGGCTTGGCCGGGAAATAAGCCCGTTAAAGTTTTTTGGCCCGGCCCGGAAAAAATAGGGCCGGGCTTGGGCTTTGTAGGCCCGCCCGTGGCCCGCCGGCCCGAAAAATATAAATATATTTATATTAAGTATGAAATTTATATTTAGAAAGAGAATTATATGTTTTTTCTACAATAAATCTACTCAAAACATAATCTTTACAATTAATGTTAATATCGCTATAAGTAAATATATATTATTTTTTATAGATATATTTATAGTAGATATATTAAAATTATATATTATATAAATAAAAATAATATTTTTCCCGGGCTTTCGGGCCAGGCTGGGCTTTTCCGGGCTTTTCCTGGGCCGGCCGGGCACCCCATACCGGGCCTAACCCCGTGCCTGGGCCGGGCCCGGCCGCTTTTAAAAACCGGGCTGGGCCGGGCCTAGCAAGGCCCGTCCAGGCCCGACCCATTGACACCCCTAGGAGTAGTCACCTTTTTATTTTTTAAAAAAAATTATAATATTATTACCAACTATTTGCAAGTCTCATTCAGGTGGAGTCTCTCATTCAGGGGGAGTACAGACTAAGGGGAGTTATTCATTAATGTCAATTATGTTGAACCCCTCAATGGTAATAAATTTTCACAAAGGGAGAGAAGTATGGTAAGATCCTTCCTTTTTAGTTAGTGACAAAAGGGGAGAGTATGCATGGTAGTGCATTATCCATGAATTTTTTGTATTTTCTATGCTTTAAGTATTTTGGTCAGAAAATTCTCATAAATTTTGTCATCACCAAAAAGGAGAGATTGTTGACCACTCATATATTACCCTTATATTTTGATGATAACAAAATTTATGATTAATTAAATATTATTAAAAATATTTATATCATATTTTCTTAATAAATTAAATTTGTGTGATTAATAAATATTAAATATATTTAATACAATGAATTATGTGATTAATTAAATATTTAATATATTTAATACCATATTTTACTAATAATAAATTAATATCATGTTTTCTAATAAATATAAATTTATGGCATTATTGCCGTGTGATTTGCACTAAAAAAAGATAAATCGATGTCCATCAGTATACATCGATCTCAGTTCACAAAGTGTCATAAGGATTCACTCTCATAAAGATTCGCTCTCACATTGATTCGCTCTCATAAGGATTCGATAAGTGACTCTCACATCGATTCGCTCTCATAACGATTGCTCTCATAAGGATTCGATAAGTGACTCTCACATCGATTCGCTCTCATAAGATTCACTCTCATAAGGATTTGATAAGTGACTTTCACATGGATTTGCTCGTCACATGGATTTGCTTTCACATAGATTTGCTCTCACATGGATTTGCTTCTCACATGGATTTTCTAAGTGAAACATGGATTCACTTGTAAAACATGGATTCACTTGTAAACATGGATTTCAACATGGATTTCACTTAAACAATAGATTTCCTTATTATTTTAAAATGTTTTGGACATCTAGTGAAAATTCAAATAGCTTTCTGACAGGAGATCTTTTTGCTTATCTCTCTAGATCTCTTTTTTCCTGCCAACCAAAAAGGGGATTACTTACTACTTCTAGTGACAATAGGAAACATAGAGGTATGACCTTTTTGACAGAACACATTTTTATCTAAACACTTTCTTTTATGCTTGCAGACCTCGTAGACCACAAAATATCAGAAGAAAGAGAGATGAGCAAACGGCTAAACTCCAACAGATCCTCAACGGATTTGTTCAAATTGCTCGTATAAAAATGAAGGATGGCTGAAGAACAAGACAAGAGCTTTTCCTGAAGATATTCAAAAGAGTGTACATCCAGTAAAGACCAAAAACTCCACATACACTCAAAGAAAGAGAGAAAGAGCCCGAGCCCAAGAAGAAGATGTTTAAGCTTCTGAAAGCCTTCCAACTCAAGCCCTTCTCCTCTCTTCACTCTCTCTGTGTGCATCCTGTAATCTGGGGGAGAGAGTCTTCTCGCTGAGAGTTTCTTTTAGTTGTTTTTCATTTATTCCAACTCTTAGCTTTGTTCTTTCTCTAAAGAAAGATTTCTGTCCAGCTGAGGGACTGTACTCAGTATAGAACAGCTAGGGTTTGTGTCTAGCAGAACCGCAACTGGGGTTTGTACCAGGAGGTTGGCTTCTTGACCTGTAAAGAAGTGGGCTGCCTTCTTACCGGAAAGAGAAGAAGACCACTGGGTGCTGAGTGTTGTATTGTCCTTGAGGGCACTGTACCCTTGGTTAGTAAAATTCCAATAGGTTGTGTGGGGACTGGACGTAAGACTTCCATGTGGGAAGGGTCGAACCATGATAAATCCATTGTGTTATTTGTGTGATTGTTTATTTACTTCTGGCTGCTACTCTTTATCACACTAAACTAACCAAACTTTCAAGTGATGATTTTTGTGTTTAAGTTTCTTTTCAGATTTCAGAAAACTTATTCACCCCCCTCCCTCTAGGTTAGCTTGCTGCCATTCCAAAAGGGCCAACATTTACCATGTTGTCTACTATACTACAGATGGATCTACCTACTGATCTGGTGCTATCTGGGGAGTCACTGTTGTTGTCCGCGCGCTGCCATTTGTGCATACTGCCATGGGGACCTGAAACATGGCCCTCCACATCTGCTCAACCATAGGATCATCGCCACATACAGTGGTGTGGTGTTGGTACCACTACCGCTACTGTGCTCCCTGAGGCTGTTGATACCACTACTGCTAGCCCTGTGCCGTTGCGGCTGCGAGCTTACGTGGCTATGCGACTAACTGATCTGTCGTGTCATCTTGTTGTACCTCACTTGCCGTTGTTGATCGAAACTCTCCCGCCTTCATCAGCCCTCTGGTCTGCCTGCGCCTACGTGGAGCCATATCCTATACATCACAATACCACACAGTTAATAATAACTCGGTGTCTAGTAGTGTACTTGAACTTGCAATGGGACTTCATGTTACTATTTAATCATGTTACAAGTCCTGATAGACTCTTGCTCTGATACCAATTGTACGACCTCAAGAACTTGACCCACGATCCACTGTTGAGGATTCGTCCCAACCCGCCATCCATGGATATGAGGATCCGAAGGGATAGAAGAACAATCTAATAGAATGTGTAAAGGAAATAAATCACAACTACTACACTAGAAGCATAGCGGAAGCAAAAGGAAGAGGAAGAGTACAAGGTACAGCTCTAGGTATCCCAACCACACAAGTACAAGTAAATAAGGGAAAAGACAGAACCCTTATAAAGCATATCCAAGGGTGAAGTACACGAGGAAAAGGGGGAAACCACTACTAGGAACGAGAGTGGCGTCTATCGCCCTATCTTCTCCACCCGGCGCGCAACCTGCTGCTGTTGTGAAGCCTCACTTGGAAAAAAAGAGGGAAGTGAGCTTCTCAACAGAAGCACAGTAGGGACCATCAATCTCCCACTGGCTCTAATTGTAAAAATATAGTAATAAAAATACATAAATAAACAATGTTCTACTCTAACAAAACAAAGTGCAAAAGGAAAAGCTAGATACATAACTATCGATTGAGAAGCACTATATAGACAGAAACTCGTGCAACTTGCTTGTCATGACTACCACACAACTGTAATACAAATAGAGGTAAATCTGTCTAGATAGACAACACTGGCTATGGAAACGACTACCACTAGTCAACCAGTCAAGAGCGCCACACGCATCTTATCCTCGACCTCACGTCCTGCTCTGTCATCCTCTCATCAGAGTGAGGCATCGGGACTCAAAGTAACCACAACAACAACAACATAATCTGACCAGACTACGGTCCCACACTTGGTGCCTCTAGGTGGTCCCGGGGCCATGTAGAGTGAGACAATGAGAAAGGACTAGCTGGCCTGCGCCAAGAAGGCACCCCAAACGACCTCAGCGTCCTAGAACAACCATAAGAGCTCTACAAATAACTTGATGTCGCTGTCCTAACCACCGTTTTCCCCTCTACTCCAAAATCACTGACCCGAGCACGCTCGTAGCCTAGAGTACTCCCTCGACAGATTCACGAGGACGAGGGTCTCAGAGAACAGTAACAACCTTTCAATTGGACAAGCCCTCAAGTGTCGATTATCAGACGAATCGACTAGTATAGTACTGTGCTAAGGACAACACTGGTGCCACATGTACACAGGAAACTAGAAACAAGCAAAGACTCGGTGGAAACAAGATTGTGTACGAACTTACATGCTCTTTGTCTGCTACTACGTCAACTAGGGCCGTCCCACATTATCGTGTCACCCTCGACAATCACATTAACGAAAGCTAATACGTCTGTGGCATGCGACGCGATAAGAAGGTGACTAACCAATCATACGTATTCTCAGACAAAGGTGCTGCTTGTGCAACCCACCAAAGGATCACTCCAAAACCATAAACTATGCACCATATGGGGGAGGGGAGCATGGGAAACACATCCATAACACATTTAGAAGCCAAATCACCCATAGATCGCCCCAATGCATGATGAGGGAAGCTAGCTATGCTCAAGGAAAACCTCACATGCGTGCAAGCATGAAACTCTCACCCAAAAACCCACGAGCACAACGAGAGGAGCATGCTTGACAGGGGAACACCTGACCATGCTAGAATTAGGAGGAAAAGGTGGAGTCCCTACCTCAAAGAGGAGAAACAACCTGTGGGGCTTTCTCGTGTGAGTGGCCACCTCTTCCTTGCTCCAAGCTCCAAGTCAAACCACCTTGCACAAGAGGAGCTCACCTCCAATACCAAAGCGCCAAGAAAATGCCAGTGACAAAGGAAGTTCGCTCGAGGGAAAGAAGAATAAGTGAGAAGAAAAGAAGGGGAAATGAGCTCGGCCCTTAGTTTTAAACCAATGGCCCCCAAATCGCGTCAAAGCGGCATGATGCGTTAACTCTTAACGCATCTATCCGTCATGATGTGTTAGCACCTAACGCATCCGCCACCTTCAATGCCATTCCGAAAGGCCGGTCAATGCCTCAACAGACATGCCACCAAGAACGCGCCAACCTGACAGGATGCGTCTCTAAAGGTACGCATCCTGACACATGATAAGACCGTTTGACTGCAAAACGATAAAATCGGTGCAACAGTTGGGAAACGATAACGTGTCTAACCATAGCGCCGCGTTAATAAACCTAACACGTCGGCTTGAGCTGACACCTTAATAAAATGTCTATCTCGAAGATCACAACAATGAGGACAAAGCCAAAAGAGTCAATCTGGTCTAAGATACCTGGATATTATAGCTGAGCCTATAGCTACCACTTTTGCCACCTCTGCAATCTTCTCAAGAGCTCTCAGGCAAGGTCGGCAGATTTTTAACTGTTATTTGGGTAAGTAGTCTGCCTTTCCTTTTTCTCATTTTGGCCTCTAGTAGTTTAGTTTGACAGTTGGGAGAGAGTGCAATGCCTTCTAGTGGAAGGCGCTGGGAGTCATATTGGACTTTATCATTTTCTTATCTCTAGATTTATTCTCACACCATAGATATTCTAAAAGATAAATATGTACATACTTTTGTGTATATTCTTAAAGACTTCGTTAAATACACCTTATAAAATTACATTGGTTATATTCTTCGGGTTAATTGATCATTAAAATGAAAGAATATTCTGTTTTCAAAATGCAGACAAAATAGTTAAATAGGTTTGAAAAGATTAAAAATATCTTTAATAGAAAATTATATGAGAGAGAGAGAGAGACAGTTGCAAAGAAAGAGGTGCAAAGCTATTTGAGAGAGAGAGCCCCAAATAGGGGTGAACATGGTCCGGTTCGGTTCGATTCACCTGATTTTTTGGGTGAACTGAAACCGAACCAAAATTAAGTTCAAACCCGATTCGGTTCAATTTGAACCGAAAAAAAAAATACATTTTAAAGACCCAGACAACTGACCTGAGAAGGATTGGGAGACACTAGCCCAGTCTCCTTTCTAATATATATTAATTATTAAATATATTTAATATATATTTGGTTCATTTGATTTTTCAACAAAAAAATTGAACTGAACTATGGAACCTCTAACTTGAATCGAACCGAACTAGCCAGTTCGATTTGATTTTTTAGGTTGGATCATATTATGACCAGCCCTACCAACAAAGAGAGATTGGGGTTGGGAAGGATTTTAAGTTTACGGTTTCACCCTTTAACTTAACTATAATTGTATTTAATTGAAGCGATCAGTATTTATGATGTTATATGTTTAAATATGAAAATATTTGATGAGGTGATGTGTATGTATTAATTTCAAACTCTAATTGAAGGACTTATTAACCAAGTTGGTGCCACATGGTGCCATGCGAATTGATGAGATGCAGTACGTGGCTGCGGCGTCTAGGCGCGGACTACTGGTACGATGGATGGTGGTAAGAAGCAGTGGCTCGTAGCTTTGAGATCAAAAGTCATCATTTATGGGTACTTATTAAAACTCATCGATAATTTTTAAATTTTAAAGGAAGTATTATTGAGTACAAATTTTTTTATTTTTGAGCTCAAATTTATTATTATTAAAAATTAGTTAATATTTTTAAATCCATAAAAATCATATTTTTAGTCTAAATTATTTTAAGCCTAAGTTACTATTAAAAACTCAGTTGATATTTTAGACTCTAGATAATATTTTAAATTTGTAATTTCATTTTTAATGAGTCTAAAATTTTAATTACCTCGTGCAATTTATTGTGGGTGCCCCGATGTCCATTGTTGGACCGCTATTGTTCCTGTTGTTGCTGGTCGTCCCCTTTATTTGGTTGTTTATAATATGCTATCCCCGGTCATTTTCTATGAGATAACAACGTATACTTGACAATATAATAAATAGGGAAAATTAATTGGGGGTCTTGTCAGAGCCTGGTACTTATTTCCTCGTCCCTGTCAGAATACCGGTTGATGTAAAGTCCCTGCTTTTCTCCAGGTTTAATTTCCAGTCCCTGCTTTTCAGATGTCACCATTTACGGCCCTCCACACACGATTTCCGTCTCCTTGGCCTCCGTCTCTTTTTCCCATTCCCGTCTTACCCTTCCCTCCTTTTTTCCATCGCCTTTTCCCCAAACGACGCTGACGCTTCGGTGGCCCGTGAACTCTGACCCATGCGAAGTTACTCTTACATACCCTGCCAAGAACTTATACAGCAACCATTGACAGCACTTACAAACCGCCTTTCGAAGGTCCGTGAACCGTTCTTCACACTATAAAAGGAACCCAGGGCCCCATACTTATCCTTCATCACAAGCTTCTAACGCTCTTCTTCTTCCTATCTTTCTTGCTCGTCTTCTCTTCATCTTTATTTGCAGATGTCTTCATCTAACCGTGCTCCCCAGAGGGATGGCAAGGCACCTGCCTCACCGGTGCCACCGTCACCCCCGGCTCCCCCGTTGCGACAGTCCACCTTCAGCGCCGACTACTGGGATGGTTTTTACGTGGGCTGGAAGATGGCTTTACAGAAAGCCTCCCGGCAGTACGGCGACAGGGGCCTCAATAACATCCTCCCAGACATCGGCCCTAGGGTAGAACACATCCCTCCTCTCCTTCCTCCCGGACCGTTCCGGCACCTCCCCTTCCTCCCCTGACCGTTCCGGCACCTCCCCTTCCCCCCTGACCGTTCGGCACCTCCCCTTCCTCCCATCCCTCCCCTGACCGTTCTGCCTCCTCCCCTCCGTACTCTACCGAGTGGTCGGTAGAGTAGAGGTAGAGAGTTATTGTAACATGGCTTCTTTATGATAAGCATTTTCGTTTGATGCAGTCTTCTCTGTGCTTATGTATGTGCTCTGTATCATGCAAATTCAACATGTTACCAATAACACACTGTAACATCCCCTCATATATACTATAATCAACATGACCAACGACTGTAAGAGATTATAACATATAATGTAAAACTGTATGTTAGAATGTAGTGCTTGAACTGTAAGAGAGTAGTACTCAAACTGTAACAGGGCTTTCTTTAGGTGTAACACTGTAGTGCTCGAACTGTAACAGCTTAGTACTTAAACTGTAACATTTTATTACGTATAATATAACAGAAATCGTAAGTGCTGGAACTGTAAGAGTGTAGTGCGCGAACTGTAAGAGTGTACTGCTGAAAATGTAAGAGTCTAGTGCTTAAACTGCAACATCTTATTACATATACTGTAACAGAAATTGTGAGGAGACAGTGCTCTTCTTCCTCTTATCTTTCTTGCTCGTCTTCTTCCTCTTTATTCTGAGATGTCTTCATCTAACATACGGTACACAGTTAAACTGTAAGAGTATTAGAGTTAAACTGTAACACTTCGTTACGTACACTGTACAACAAAACGTAATTGTAAGTGCGCGAACTGTGCAAGTGTATTACTGAAACTGTAATAGCGTAGTAGTGGAGTTGTAACATCGTAGTGCGTAGACTGTAATAATGTATTACATACACTGTAATATTGGAATATAAGGACGACGTTCTGTTGTAACTAATATACAACATTTAAAATCCGTCAGGATTGTGGGGTGGGTTGCTACAAGTTCTTCGGTTGTGACCTGTTTGTTTGCACCGTGAACAAATATATGCATGATCTACTTCTCCTCTTGAATGTATTCTCCTCTTTCTCGGTCTTCCTGGCAACCTTTTTGTTGTCGGTGGCTTGATTAGAACTTCTGATGGTTGAGGCGGATCCGGCATGTCAAATGTTGGGATAGGTTGAATGTTTCTTTCATATGCAGCCCTATACACTTCTGTGCTGTAAAATGCCGAAACATATTGAGTAACGGCCTCCTTGTTACTGCCAATTGCTGCGCATGCATGCTTGCAAGGAATCTTGACAAGTTGCCAGTGTCCACAGGAACATGTTTGTAGATGGAGGTCTACGGCGTACGTCTTCATACTTTCAACAACCTCAAATTTGATTCCATCTGAATGACGGATTGCTAAGCTTCTCCTTTCTTGAAGGTTTTTTTCGATGATTTTTTGTACTTTAGGACAGTATGGTGTATCCCACAATGCAGCATCAATTTTCCTCTTTGCAGCCATTTCCATCATTTGCACTCTAATTTTGTCAACCATCTGTAGTATTGGTAGACTTCGCGCGTCATGTATCCAATTGTTGAATGACTCTGCCAAATTAGAGTATAATTCACCAAACCTGTATGGCCATGTGAAGGAAATTAGGATAACATCAAATATCTGTAACAAGTGTCCACTACATACTGTAACCTTATTTAACACGTTCTGTAATAGATTATCCCTACAACTGTAAGCACATAAATGGCAGAATGTAATAGAACATATCGCTTATGTATTTAAAGAGCCGAACCTTTGTCCCTGGAAAAGAGCATGGGACCAGTGTTCGACATCATTTCGGAGCACCCATTCTTTGGCCTCAGTAGAATTAAGCTCCATTGCAGTCATTGCGTCTTGGTACTCTTGTTCAGTAACAGCATAGGCAATGCGCTGGAGAATTTTTCTAAGTAATTTTTTGAAAGGGGCGGCATACTTCCCCGCACATTGGTCGTTGAAGTTCTGCATGATGTGCTGGAAACAGTAGCCGTGATGATCATTCGGAAATACGTCAGGGATCGCTTCCTTCAGACCTCTCCCTCTGTCTGATAGGAACGCGATCCTTCTATCTGATAGCAATGCCTTTTTCAAATTTTGTAGAAACCAGACCCAGTTGTCATATGTTTCCGAATCTGCGATGGAGTAGGCTACACTGAATAGCTCATTGTTACCGTTTAAGGCACTTGCAGCAAGTATAACCCCTTGCACTCTATGCTGTTTGATATGAGTTCCGTCCAAAAAGAGCATAGGTCGACAACCAACTTCGAACCCATATGCAGACGCCGCGAAGCATATGAAAAACCGTTTGAAACGTTGAGTCTCCGGGTCCACTTCTAGAGACAAGATCGATCCCGGGTTTGACTGTAATGCACGTTCGCTGTACCAGTTCAACATATGATAGCTTGTTCTGAAATCGCCGTATAGTGAACCGACAGCAACCTCTTTGCCCCACCATGCCTATTCAAATGATTATACATGTTCTGTAAGAGTGTTACAGTTCTTGTCCTCATACCTTACAGTATCCTTCTTAAGTTGTTACAGTATACGCTCAAATCATTACAGTTGTTACAATACAAACCCTTACAGTATATGATTACAGTTGTTACAATACAAGGGTCAGAGACTTACAGTATATGATTACAGTTGTTACAGTGGCATGCAGATATTGTTACAGTGTACGTCGAAATGATTATAGTTATGACAATGATAGTCTTACAGTATATGAGGACAATTGTTACAATGCTAGGGTCAGAGAATTACAGTTATGGATCTATTGATTACAGTAGACGTCATGATGTGTTACAATTCAATTCATGGCATACCTGATGATAAGGGATGCAGATACCGTATTCCCGACGGATGTCACTCATCATTTCACTTGCTCTGTAGGTGGTTTATCAACTAGTTTCCCCTTCACAGCATTTGCTACCCACTTCTTAGATGTCCGTGGATGTCCGTCGCTCATAATGTCACATCCACAGGTGTGTATGTTGTTGAGACTTTTGATTGCAAATTGTGGACCTCCACGAACGACAGACGCATGCAGGCGCCATGGGCAAACAGAGACATTGCAACGTACAGTTAATCGTACAGAGTCATTCTTCAAATATTTCCAATTAAATCCTCGTGCGATCGCGTAATTTGTCAGTTCCATCTGCAATAGCTCTTTGCTTATGAAGACTTGTCCTACTGAGTGTATTCTACCTACGGAATATTGCGTCAACACTGGTACTACACCTTCCGCTCCTTCTCCTCGCACATACAACTCGAAACTGCTTCCTGGTAATTGGAGGGGTTCTGGGGTTACCAAAGAACCGCCATGCGTGTTTGAAGTACTTCTGCAAATAATGTACATACATACATTCTTAAGACGAAGGCTTGTTAAGAATGCATGGGATAACATGAAGGGTGGTGAAGAATACATGGACCACGTACCTGTCAAGTGGTTGCGTTCCATCTGAATGACGACTAGCATGCGTACTAAGGCAACGAGTTTCCACCTGATGAATTTGTAGATTTATCAATGATTTCCCTGACACTTGTGAAGATCAAACATAGCTAGGACATCCCCATCGTCAAGCAACACCTGTTCAACGTCGGTATCCATGGGAAGACGATACTTCAGCATGTTCTCCTGCATGTCTACACCCAACCTTTGGGAAACCCTGCTATGAATGGACGCCAAATCCGTGTCCCTCCCTATGAAAAGAACGAAACTTTGATCTCCAAATGAACATCTTGCAGGGAGCTGCTCCATTGGGTGGCAGAGGAAGACAAACGGTTCGTGGAAGACGTTTCGTGTATGAGTGGCTTGGACTGGGGGTCAAATTGGCGGGAGTGCGTATGTGGCTACCTAACATGGCGGGAAAGCTCTATACGAAGGGCTGTGATTTCCTTGACGTCCCGTCGTCTGTCGTACCGAGTATTTTCAGCCGCCCGATGGTCATCATTGCAGTGCACCGCCATCTTGTTGAGTCCAGTGTCCACCCGTCGGGTACACCGACTTCATATATCATGACTTTTCTCCTTCCCTTCTCCTACACCGCCATTCCTCCACCAGACCTCTTCTCTGTTACAGTTTCCCATCCTTCAGTTACATCTCCAGACGAAGCAATCCGTCTCTCCCCTCTAACGATGGCAAGCCGTCGATCTCCTACGAGCGCTGACATTCAGAGCATTGCGGCGGATGCGGTGCAAGAAGCGTTCGTGGAAGAACCCACACTCCAAGTCGTACGAAAAAGTAGTTTCTTCTTACCCTAATACGGATGTTTGTCGAATGAATGTTTTCATTTTTAAGATGCGATCTTTTCTTTGCAGAAAAGAATGAATATAATACGCGATGCTCGCTTCTGTTCTACCGTTCCGTTATGGCCGATTTGCAATTTAGGAGCGCGCATCTGAAGTTGATGAGGAATTCACCATTTCGCGCGTATATCAAATGCGAAATGGTGACCTACCCAATTTCACTCATTGTCGATCTTATGACACGTTTCGATGGAGAGCGTTTTAAGATTGGCTCATGCAGCATGACTTTTCGCCCTTCAGACATAGCCAAAGTTATGGTATACCAACGTTGGTTCCCCTATCGACCTGAACACGGATGGGACAAAAGCCAGTTTGCGCCGGATCCTTGGAACCAAAAGAACGATGGACAGGCACAATGTCCATTTGAAACTTAAGGAGTACGTTCCACAGGAGGGTCAGCTTGCTGTTGAGATTTCCGTGAAGCTTTGGGTTGCGCTTCTTTGTTCCTGTTTCTTCTTCCCCACAAGTGGGATGTCGGGGTCGCTGTCCATTCTGCCATACCTGGACGACCTCCATGACATGAACAACGCCAATTGGGCTGCCGCAATCCACGAGTACCTGATGTCGGGGGTGATGGCATTCAAAACAGCAGCTGGTTCCTGCAAAAACATCTTCCTAACCGGTTGTGTTCCCGCTCTCGGTGTGAGTATACTGTTACGGTACACTCTGTTACAGTTCCTGAATGTGTCTATTCCAGAAGACTCATAGAGTACATTTACAGAAGACATATGTATATGTTACATACGTTTTCATATGTCCTCTGTTACAGTTCAAGACGGTCTATATTACAGATGACATATGAACCTATTACAGTATCTGTTACATACATTTACAGAAGACATATGTATCTGTTACATACGTTTACGATACACTTCTCATACGCATTATCTATTTCATAATGATGTAGGCATGGTTTTTGATGCACCAATACAAATGGAAACCAGATCATCCGGAAAGGAATCCCCCATTTTTCCGTTGGGATTGCCGGAATAAGGGACCGGAGTTATCCGCCCTACTACGGGGGTTGCGACGATCTGATGTAAGTGTCACTTACCCCTGGAACTGTGTTATCTTGGTATATGACTTATACCTGTACCTGTACCTGTGTTAATTCAGGTGTATTTGGAGTATAATGAAAATGAGGAGCCACCTAGAGCTTCGCGACGATTGACGGCATCCACGTCAACCACTTCCCGAACCCCTCCATCAGATAACTCTCTGCATGGCATTCTTAGCCAGTTACAGCGGCAGAATGACCAGTTACTTCGGCAGAATGACCAGTTAAAGCGGCAGAATGACCAATTACACCGGCAGAACAATATCCTCCAGTCAATGGATGGAAGGCTACATAGACTGGAGGAACAATTTCAGCGGCAGCCTCGGTGGCAACATCCCCCCCCAGAGACAGAATGTGCAATTTTAGCCCTACCGCCATTGGAGCTCCCAACAGCTTCAGTACGATCACATGCCGTGGCAAAGAAGAGTTACCAACGTCCAGGTAAACGTTTTGTGTCCTTACATTGTTTCATTTGCTTAGTTACAGAAGATGCTTTCCTCATTTACAGTTAGAGTCCTACTCTCTTACAGTCATTCCAATACTTAGTAATACGATTGTACTCTACCTTTACAGTTTCATTCCTTGTCTGTTACAGTCTTTCATATACGAAGTTACAGAAGTGTTCTCTATGTTTACAGCTCTCTTTCATAGACATTAACAGACTTTCGTGTTCTCAGTTACAGGAAGGAGATCCGTGCAACAAGGTCGCGGCGGTCATTTAAGGAGTTGCACATTCCCGAGTTGAAGGAGGGGAAAAAGAGGGGGCGAAAGGAGGAGGAGGAGGACCAGAGGAAGAGGAAGAAGGAGGAGAAGGCGGAGCGGAGGAGGAGGAGGCGGAGAGGAAGAGGGAGGAGGAGCAGAGGAAGAAGGAGGCGGACAGGAAGAGGAGGAGAGGAGGAGGCGGAGAGGAGGCGGGAGGAGGAGGAGGAGGCGGAGAGGAGGCGGGAGGAGGAGGAGAGGGCGAGAGGAGGCGGGGAAGGGAGGAGGAGCAGAGGAGAAGGAGGCGGAGAGGAGGCGGGAGGAGGAGGAGCAGAGGAAGAAGGAGGCGGAGAAGGGCGGAGAGGAGGAGAGCAGAGGAAGAAGGAGGCGGAGAGGAAGAGGCAGAGGAGGAGCAGAGGAAGAAGGAGGCGGAGAGAAGCAGAAGGAGGAGGAGCAGAGGAAGAAGGAGGCGGAGAGGAGGCGGGAGGAGGAGGAGCAGAGGAAGAAGGAGGCGGAGAGGAGGCGGGAGGAGGAGGAGCAGAGAAGAAGGAGGCGGAGAGGAGGCGGGAGGAGGAGGAGGAGCAGAGGAAGAAGGAGGCGGAGAGGAAGAGGCAGGAGGAGGAGCAGAGGAAGAAGGAGGCGGAGAGGAAGCAGAAGGAGGAGGAGCAGAGGAAGAAGGAGGCGGAGAGGAGGCGGGAGGGGAGGAGCAGAGGAAGAAGGAGGCGGAGAGGAGGCGGGAGGAGGAGGAGCAGAGGAAGAAGGAGGCGGAGAGGAAGAGGGAGGAGGAGGAGCAGACGAAGAAGGAGGCGGACAGGAAGCAGAAGAGGGGGAAGAAGAAGGAAATAAAAGGAAGCGGCGTCAGATATCCCCATCATCATTGTCCCGACGTGTTACAGCTGGGACGAGGATAAGACGACAACCAGATATCTTTACGGTATGGTTTCCCCTTACAGAATTTACATAAGCTGAGCATTCGGTTACAGAACCCTTCATGAGACATAACAGTTTGTTCCGAGTCCGTTACAATTACATTATAATATTTTTACAGAACATTCCTTTTTTACTTACTCTATCGCAGCCAGACGATTTTCGGCACCACAAAGCCACGAAAGTGAATGTGTCCACTTGCGAACCGATCCTTGTTCAGTCTCAAGAGAGTGCAGACACACTTCCAACGGGCAAGAAAGAGGAGAGACGTGATTACGTCGCCCGGGACGCATTAGGAGTGGCCGAAAAGTCATTGATTGAACGATTTTTCAATGAGTGCTTCATTAATGAGTACGTGTTACATTATATGTCTACCATGTTTACAGTTTCGACCAAAGATGTTTACATTATATATCTACCATGTTTACAGTATATGTCTACCATGTTTACAATATATGTCTACCATGTTTACACTATATGTCCACCATGTTTACAGTTTCGCCAATTACTGATGACAGTCTTAATTCTTACCTGTAGAAATTTCATGTTCAACGGCCCTGTGGAGGGATACGACAATTTCCTCTCGTTTCATGACATCCGGGAGCTATTGTTCGCGAGGGAGAGCGAATCGGTCGTAATTGACTGCTACGTCAACGCTTACTTGTTTCGCCCCCGTGAAGAGAACCCGGACATTTTTTGGAATTTTGGATATCTGCATGCCGCTTTAAAGGGTTATGTCCAATCTTGCAGAGACGATAAGAGCAAGGAAGAACATTTCGAAAACGCTTTCAAGAGATTGGACCGCGCCCCAAATGAATTCGACGTCATCTTCTCCCCCATGCACGTTGGAACGAACCATTGGGCTCTTCTGGTCATCCGCATGAAGGAAAAAGAGTTCCACGTGTACGACTCATTACGAAACAAACATCGTGCTGACATTCCACAATATGTAAGTGACCAGTGTTCCATACGATGCTTACATTCATTACAGAGCGCGAGCACTTGTGTACAGACGTAACAGTAACATGAAATCTACGTTAAGTTGCTCGAACTCTTTTGTTCATTCTCTTATGCAGGTGGAGGAACTGATAAGATACCTGAAGGGCAAGCAGATAGATGCAGCTACATGGCCGCTACGCTACCCCGACCCATGCCCACAACAAGGATCGGGAGACGACTGCGGAATTTTTACTTGCAAATACATGGAATGTCTAGCACGTACGGACATTCAAGATTTGCCCTTCAGTCAGAATGACATGCCTATTGTGCGAGCAAAAATCGCCCTCCACTTCATCAAAGCGTACTTCAATGGAGAAGGGCGTTCATAGCGTCTACAACTGAAGGAGAACTGCCGCACGTACTAACTCCTAACCATTGTAATGATACTTGTTGTATGGTCTTTACCTATTCTTGTTACAGTATAAATGATACTACGTTACAGTTGAAGAAGTACTGTCTTACAGCTTGAGCGCCCAGCTACGCCTACCTCATTACAGTGTGTGTAGAATCCTGTTACAGTCTTTACCTATTCCTGTTACAGTATAAATGATACTACGTTACAGTTGAAGAAGTACTGTCTTACAGCTTGAGCGCCCAGCTACGCCTACCTCATTACAGTGTGTGTAGAATCCTGTTACAGTCTTTACCTATTCCTGTTACAGTATAAATGATACTACGTTACAGTTGAAGAAGTACTGTCTTACAGCTTGAGCGCCCAGCTACGCCTACCTCATTACAGTGTGTGTAGAATCCTGTTACAGTCTTTACCTATTCCTGTTACAGTATAAATGATACTACGTTACAGTTGAAGAAGTACTGTCTTACAGCTTGAGCGCCCAGCTACGCCTACCTCATTACAGTGTGTGTAGAATCCTGTTACAGTCTTTACCTATTCCTGTTACAGTATAAATGATACTACGTTACAGTTGAAGAAGTACTGTCTTACAGCTTGAGCGCCCAGCTACGCCTACCTCATTACAGTGTGTGTAGAATCCTGTTACAGTCTTTACCTATTCCTGTTACAGTATAATGATACTACGTTACAGTTGAAGAAGTACTGTCTTACAGCTTGAGCGCCCAGCTACGCCTACCTCATTACAGTGTGTGTAGAATCCTGTTACAGTCTTTACCTATTCCTGTTACAGTATAAATGATACTACGTTACAGTTGAAGAAGTACTGTCTTACAGCTTGAGCGCCCAGCTACGCCTACCTCATTACAGTGTGTGTAGAATCCTGTTACAGTCTTTACCTATTCTGTTACAGTATAAATGATACTACGTTACAGTTGAAGAAGTACTGTCTTACAGCTTGAGCGCCCAGCTACGCCTACCTCATTACAGTGTGTGTAGAATCCTCTTACAGTCTTACCTATTCCTGTTACAGTATAATGATACTACGTTACAGTTGAAGAAGTACTGTCTTACAGCTTGAGCGCCCAGCTACGCCTACCTCATTACAGTGGTGTAAATCCTCTCAGTCTTTACCTATTCCTGTTACAGTATAATGATACTACGTTACAGTTGAAGAAGTACTGTCTTACAGCTTGAGCGCCCAGCTACGCCTACCTCATTACAGTGTGTGTAGAATCCTGTTACAGTCTTTACCTATTCTTGTTACAGTATAAATGATACTACGTTACAGTTGAAGAAGTACTGTCTTACAGCTTGAGCGCCCTTACGCCTACCTCATTACAGTGTGTGTAGAATCCTGTTACAGTCTTTACCTATTCCTGTTACAGTATAAATGATACTACGTTACAGTGAAGAAGTACTGTCTTACAGCTTGAGCGCCCAGCTACGCCTACCTCATTACAGTGTGTGTAGAATCCTGTTACAGTCTTTACCTATTCTGTTACAGTATAAATGATTCTACGTTACAGTTGAAGAAGTACTGTCTTACAGCTGAGCGCCCAGCTAGCCTACTCATTACAGTGTGTGGAATCCTTACAGTCTACCTATTCCTGTTACAGTATAAATGATACTACGTTACAGTTGAAGAAGTACGTCTTACAGCTTGAGCGCCCAGCTACGCCTACCTCATTACAGTGTGGTAGAATCCTGTTACAGTCTTTACCTATTCTTGTTACAGTATAAATGATACTACGTTACAGTGAAGAAGTACTGTCTTACAGCTTGAGCGCCCAGCTACGCCTACCTCATTACAGAGGTGTGTGTAGAATCCTCTACAGTCTTTACCTATTCCTGTACAGTAGTATAAATGATACTACGTTCAGTGAAGAAGTACTGTCTTACAGCTTGAGCGCCCAGGACGTACCTCATTACAGTGTGTGTAGAATCCTCTTACAGTCTTTACCTATTCTTTTATAGTATACATAATAGGAGGTTACATTTCCAGAACACATTATTACAGTATCAGTTGAAATCTTTTACAGTACTTAGCTATTGTCATTATAGTATGCATGCTATGAGGTTACAGTTGGAATGCTGTTACAGTCGTAACCTTATGTTTTTAGTTTGCATGATAGGAGGTTACAGTTCGAGAACTAAAGCTACAACTTTTATTACATTACCTGTTTCCCGGTTTACAGTATGTGCCCTTTTTCATTACAGTGTCCATGCTATGGGGTTACAGTTCCAGCAGTACAGCTTGACCGCTTCGGAGGAACCTGTTAGTATTACAGTACACGCATCATAGATAGCACATACAAGCCCACAGAAGACTGCATATAAGGAAAATATTTATATTCCATAAACAAGCACTGTTACAATCTTAACTCCGTAACCCATAGCATGGACACTGGAATGAAACGGAGGGGAGGGGACAAATAAGGACAGCAGAGGTAGGAGGGGAGGGGAGGAATAAGAAGGATTGCAGAGAAGGGAGGGAGGGAGGGGAGGTGAGGTGTAGGAAGGGATGGGAGGGGAGGGGAGGAACTGGTCGGGGAGGGAGACATTCTAAACACCCTAACCCGATTACTCGGTGGACGAGGGAGGAGGAGGATAGCGGGGCCGGGAGGGACGAGGGGAAGGTGAGGAAGATATGTGTTCTACCCTAGGGCCAATGTCAGGAGGATGTTGGTGAGGCCCTTGTGGTGGTACAGCCGAGAGGCTTTCTGTAAAGCCATCGTCCACCCAACGTAAAATCCGTTCCAGTAGTCGGGGCTGTACGTCTCCGGGAAAGGTAGAGCCGGGGGAGCCGGGGGCGACGGTGGCACCGTGAGGCAGGTGCCTTGCCATCCCTCCGGGGAGCACGGTTAGATGAAGACATCTGCAAATAAAGATGAAGAAGACGAGCAAGAAAGATAGGAAGAAGAAGAGCGAGGGAAGCTTGTGATGAAGGATAGGAATGACCAGGGTTCCTTTTATAGTGTGAAGAACGGTTCACGGGCCTTCGAAAGGCGGTTTGTAAGTGCTGTCAATGGTTGCTGTATCAGTTCTTGGCAGGGTATGTAAGAGTAACTTCGCATGGGTCAGAGTTCACGGGCCACCGAAGCGTCAGCGTCGTTTGGGGAACAGGCGATGGAAAAAAGGAGGGAAGGGTAAGACGGGAATGGGAAAAAGAGACGGAGGCCAAGGAGACGGAAATCGTGTGTGGAGGGCCGTAAATGGTGACATCTGAAAAGCAGGGACTGGAAATTAAACCTGGAGAAAAGCAGGGACTTTACATCAACCGGTATTCTGACAGGGATGAGGAAATAAGTACCAGGCTCTGACAAGGACCCCCAATTAATTTTCCCATAAATATATTTAAAAATAATACAATAGATATTTTTCACTCTAGATATATGTTGATGACACCACCAAAATAGACGAAGTCAATATGATAGGCACACCAAAAAAGAGCACCGACACCAAATTTATGGCGCGATTTAGGACGAGAGCTATCTTCCCCTTCCACAGACCAGGTTATTAACGTCGTATGAAACACTAAATTCCTACGACCCCAATAACAAGTTGAAATTTGCGGTCAGTTTGTTTGTAATATGCAACGCGACGCCTCATGATTTGGTAGATACGTCTGAAGCTACATGGGTGAGCATGGTTTGATTCGATTTTTGATGAGAATTTTTCTCAAATCAAATCAAAGTGAATTAAGGATTCAATTCAAATCAAATCAATTGATTTTGAAACTAAAAAAAATTATAATTGATAAATATTACTATTGAATTTGTATTTGTCAAAGACAACTAAAATGTCACTATTTTCTTTATTTCATGAACTCATACAAATTATATGTATTTTATTGGTCAATGGTGTTGAGACAAATTAATATCATAACCACTAGCCAGACACTAAGTGGCTAGCAAAATTATTATTAACCTGACCAAATACACTGATGGTTTAATGAAAACGTAAAACTAGTTGATTTTTGCTTGAGATACAATCACGGGAAAGATACTTGTATAATCATATATATTCTTAGATATAGTCCGAAATTTGACTATTAAATTATATACCCCTCAAATCAGAAAAAAAAAAATTGTCATGTATGCTTATGTCGTCTTTTTAACTTAGCCATAATTGAGTTAAGAGAGAGAACGGACTAACTTGCCCTATATATATATATATATATATATATATATATATATATTAATCACTTTTTCACTTGTAATCTCTCTCACTTGTTATCTATCTCAACCATCCATCGGACCTGGAGGAGGAGACCCCTTCAGCACCCCAATCCTTGCCACACCTTCACTGGATCCCTCGTCAGCACCCCAAAGCCCCTGCTTGCATCTCTGATCCACACCTTCTCTCTCTTTCTTACCCACACACCGGAATTGGAGAGAGAGACCCCCTCCGACCCTCAACCCTGGTCACACCTATCCCCCCCCCCTCGCACCACCGAAGAAGGGTTCTCAGTCCTCACCCACCCAAGGTCCTCTGCCAGCACCTCTCTCTCTCTCTCTCCTCTCTCTCTCTCTCTCTCTTCTCTCCTCTCTCTCTCTCTCTCTCTCTCTCTCTCTCTCTCTCTCTCTCTCTCTCTCTCTCTCCTCTCTCTCTCTCGCTCTTCTCTCTCTCTCTCTCTCTCTCTCTCTCTCTCTCTCTCTCTCTCTCTCTCTCTCTCTCTCTCTCTCTCTCTCTCTCTCTCTCTCTCTCTCAAACTAGAGGGGGAGACCCCCTCCAACCCTCAACCCCTATTGCACTCCCCGCCGCACCACTAGAGAAGGGCCATTAGCCTCCATCCTTAGCCCCGCCAACATCTGCTCGTAGAGGACGCCCAGTCTTCATCCGACTATGCTCGGTGATCCTCATTAGTGACGAAAACCACTACAATGAGGGTGATGTCATAGGGGTCAGTAGAGAGGGAGGGTCGACTGAGAACCAGACCTCATCGATGTACTGGATGATGGTGAGGGACTTGCAAATGGGGTTGCCATTGTGGATGAGGACAGGGATCTTCTTGTAGACAAGGTGCATCACAAAGGTGCTCGATCACGACCCCAACACCCTCATGTCCTTTGCTCTTGCCATCTCTTGATTTCTCTCTCTCTCTCCATGTGCCAACATCTTCTTCAGGTTGAAGTCATTGGGCATTGAAAACATGTTGGTGACCTCGAGCACTGTGAACAAGTCAGTGACCCTATCTAGACAAGGTGGCAGGTGATGTGGCAGCTGAGGGTGGCCTCCTTGCCGATGTGGCAGTTGAGAGAGGGGGCTACAATAATCAGGTTAGAGGAAAGGAGATGACGGTGGTGGTTCTCTCCTCTCTCTCACTCACTCACTTAGGGGTGTTTTTGTATTTTACCTCTATTTTGACAGTTCCGTCCATATAAGGATAGAATATTTCTCCAATTTTGACGATAAATTAATCACAAAGATATAATTAATATATTTTTTTCGATTTGAGAGGTGCATAATTAAATAGTCAAATTTCGAGAATATATCCAAGAATACATATGATTTTAAGGGTATGCATGTATTCTTCCCTACAATCAAATATTGAATTAAGATTTATTGAAGAGTTGTGAAATCTTGGTGCATAAGTATATCATAGAATAATCAATCAGAGATTGGGGAGTTGGAGATGGTGATGTTAATATCTTTAGAATTAGAACTATGCATTTACATAAATTTGACAAAATTACTTTTGAACTTAGGTTAGACTGTTCGGTTGATTTTTTTAAATTAAAATTGAATTAAATCGAAATCTTTAATATAATTTGATTGAAACCAAAGAATGTTCAACCAAATAGAGCCTACAGTACAGCGAGAAATGCTTTGTGCACGTATGCACGTACAAAAACGCCATGCTGGATTCACCGGGTGGCTGCTCATTCGCGCACGTTGCAACCCGGCCACGTCATCCGCCATTACACCTCGCCGCTTGCTACACGGATTCCCAAGGTTCTCCATCATGAAACTGCCACTGTCACGACAACCGCAACTGTGTTAGATTTTTTTTAAACCCGATTTTGCCCTTCCCGCCTTTGTCCAAAATAATCTGAGAGAAGAGTCGTATCCATTGCAACATTTCTCCCACGAAAATTGCAACCATCCTCTCTGCAACTTCGCGTTTTCTTGCTCTTGTTGTCTTCCGCCGGCATCTCTCTGCAATTTCTACAACTTTCATCGTGTTGTCTTCCTCATCCATGGCCCCTAAGAAGACTCTGCTAGAGCGGTTCCGTTGCCGCATTACTGAGGAGGCGAGAGAGACCTTGGAGCAACCGACGACGCTCCAACCGACGCAGAGGAGGAAAATGTTTCAGTGCCAACACCATTAGAAGAAGACACAGGACCAAGGGGGGCATCCCGAGGAGAAGTATGTTTCCTAGTGTCGTAATATGTTCCTTTGTTCGATGTCAAATAGGTTCCCGTGAGAAATAGATTTCTTCTTTATACTGGAGTTTATTATGTTCCAGTGTCGAAATATGTTCCACTAACAAATTTATCTCTTCGGTGACAAATAGGTTCTTCCCAGTGTCAAATAGTTCTGTTAGGGTGACAAATAGGACCTTTTCGATGAAAAATACCTATGTGTAATGACAAGTAGAAATTCTTCAAGTGACAAATAGAAATCTTCTATTCCGGTGACAAATAGCTACTTACCAATGATAAATAGAAGCTCCCCAGTGACAAATACCTATTTAAATAGAAGCTCTTCCAGTGACAAATAAAATCTTCTATTCCAGTGACAAATAGCTACTTACCAGTGATAAATAGGGCCTTCCCAGTGACAAATAGCTACTTACCAATGATAAATAGAAGCTCCCCAGTGACAAATACCTATTTGTAGTGACAAATAGAAGCTCTTCCAGTGACAAATAAAATCTTCTATTCCAGTGACAAATAGCTACTTACCAGTGATAAATAGGGCCTTCCCAGTGACAATAGCAACTTACCAATGATAAATAGAAGCTCTCCAATGACAAATACCTATTTGTAGTGACAAATAGAAGCTCTTCCAGTGACAAATAAAATCTTCTATTCCAGTGACAAATAGCTACTTACCAGTGATAAATAGGGCCTTCCAATGACAAATAGCTACTTACCAATGATAAATAGGGCCTTCCTAGTGACAAATACCTATTTGTAGTGACAAATAGAAGCTCTTCCAGTGACAAATATAAATCTTCTATTCCAGTGACAAATAACTACTTACCAGTGATAATTAAATAGGGCCTTCCCAGTGACAAATAACTACTTACCAATGATAAATAGAAGCTCTTCCAGTGACAAATATAAATCTTCTATTCCAGTGACAAATAGCTACTTACCAGTGATAAATAGGGTCTTCCCAGTGACAAATAGCTTTGTTGTCTCATTCTTTTCATATTTGTTATCTCATTCTTTTATTGTCTCATTCTACTATTAACAAATGGTTTCTAGTGACAAACAGCATATTGTTGTCTCATTCTTCTATTTCATATTTTTATTTGATTGTAGGTAATCCTCCAGTTATGAAAGCCCGCTCTTCAATGGAGATATATATGAAGGATAGAGACCACATGGCATTCCAAAAATGTCATAAAATTTTAATGAGGAGCACCCCATTTGTATTTTATGTGGACAATACTTCAGGTTGTGCCTTTAGCATGAGGATGTTAGAGGACATCATAAGCACCCATGTTGTGTGGGAACATCTTCTTGCTGGGCAAGAAGGAGGTATTATTTACTGTTGAGGATGTGGGACTTATCTTGGGATTGCCCAGTTTTGGACATCTCGTTTGCCATTATGGTAGCACCAAGAAAAGGTCAAGGCTCCATAAGCAGTTTGGGATGGCCACAAAATTTGATCGGAAGAAGGTGCATTCGCTCATCCAGGAATTGGTAAAATCGGATGACGAAGTAGATGTAGAGGACACAATTAGGCTATGGATTGTGCTCCTCCAGTGCAACTTTCTTGCTCCGAGATCAGCGCATTCTTGTCTACAGCAGATGCTCTCCTGCTTGGATGACATACAAAGAATAAGAGAGTATAATTGGGAAACCGCAGTGCAGGAAGTAACACTGCACAATTTTGACAATTTAGTTACCTTTGTAATAATCAAAGAAGTGGGGCAAGTTGCCCCACAAAGAGAAGAAGTGGAAATGAATCCCAAGCTTATTATTTCATATATGGTTGTGTTGCCTCCCTGCTGTAAGTTCCTTTAACAAACTTTATGTATACATATTATCCATCCTTGTTTTGGTTTAACTAGTTATATTTATTTTTCAGGTTTGGTTTCTTGAGCACACCAGGGTGAGGCAGCCAATAAATCGGATGGCATATCCCCGCCTCTTCAGGTGGGGAACATTCGCCGGGGAAAACATCACCATTTCCTATAGCATCCCTCACCGGCCAACAGGTTTTTGGAGTCTCTTTGACAATGAAATTCTTATTCAAAAATGAACTGTGTAATTTGATGTTTATTGCTATATGATTTGCTTTTTCAGGTAATAAAAAATTTAACGGTTGAGAGGAATGAAATGGAAACTATCTACAAGGGGAACCAAACAGTCCCAGAGGACACATCCACGGTTCCTCCAGCTGCTTCCCTCTCTCTTTTACAGGAAATTGCAGCATCAATAAAGTCTCAAGAAGTGGAATTTGATCAGTTGAACACTCACCTCAATGATCAAATGAGACAAATTGAGGAAATCATGCATTACATTCATAGAAGGGATGAACCGGTGACTCATGAAGAAGGGGCAACTGGGCCAACCCCTACATTTTCTGAACATGTCCATGTCCAGCCTCAATGATGCATGAAGAACCGGTGACCCAACAAGAATGAGCAGCTTGGCTCCCTACATTTTCTCAATACGTTCCCGATGTTCCCTATGTTCCCGATGTCCCCGATGTCCAGCCTCCAATGACGAATGACGATCAGGCTCCACCAATAGGTCATTTTAAGGAGGATATAACAACTGCTGTTGAGGATGTTGATGCCCAAGATCCTAACTCAATGGTGCGGGCCATCAAGGAGCGTGAGGACCGGCGTCCTGGTTTGTATGATCAATCCCCTTATGTAAGGGAGAAACCCGTTACAATGCTTGAGAAAGAAAAAACAGTGGTAAGTCTCTAATCTATTATGTTACTCCATAACCTATATTCCATTCATCTGAAATGTCAACACAAAACGTAGGTAACAGAGGAGCCAGTCACTGCAAAGTGGGTGTGTAAAGGGCAATTGAAGGAGAAGCACAATGCCATTGTCGAAAGCTTCCTTGAAACATGTGGAAGTGTCGACAGTGAACCTAAGTAAGTTGCTTGAATTTGTATGATTTCATATTTATTTCTAATTTAACATATTTGTATGTTTTCAACCTCTATAGTTTTTAAATTTTTGAATTTGCAAATGGCCTGGTCATCCGGAAGTCACACATTCTAAACCTCCTTTACGGATGCATGACAGAGGACACGGTATGTGTTTCACTTATATTTTTATAGATAAAGTCCCTTGGAAGCCATGTTCATTGTATTGAGTATGGACCATATGCAGGTTATTGATAGATTAATTTTCCTACTTAAAATGAACACTGTAAATTTTTAACAAGTGGGTTTGTTTTCCAACTATTATGGTAAATCATATCTACGGAATGTCATGCTCAACGGAAGAGAAGGCATGACAGTTGCTGCAATGCTATTATGAGAATGAGTATTTAGAAACCCTGCAGCAGAACGAGTGGCTATTTTTCGTGTTACACTCACGAAATCACTGGCATTTATTTGCAGTGGACACGGAGAATCAAATATTCGTGTCATATAATTCATTGAAAAGTGGGCCTATCCACAAGGCATCTGCAAGAAAATGGGTAAGTTTCTCAAACAATTTCTTTCAAGGGAAATGTTGTTCAATTATTTGTTTTTTGCAGGCCACAATTGTCAGGCGCATGTTGAAGGAGTATGGGACATTTCCTGATGCTGCTAAATAGGAACTACGCTTTGACAACCAAGCACCTCAACAAGCATCTGGTAGCCTCAATTGCGCGATTTATGTAGTGAAATACGTTGAAGCGTTGATTAGGAGAAAATCCCCGGATGGACCTTTACTGAGGATGATGTGATCTTTTTAGAGCAAAATTTGCGGCATTGTTGCTAGAACTAAAGAATCAATGAACAGTTATTGTTTACATAGTTTTCTAAAATTTTCCTCTTATGTGATGTTCATTTTCGTTAAGAAACTCTTGTAAAGTATATGTAAAGTTTAATGTTTCTATTTGTCATTGGATTAACCTATTTGTCAATGGAATTGTTGTGTCTTTGTCACAGAGGAATCTATCTATTTGTCACTGGAATCTTTTATTTGTCACTGGTCTTAACGTATTTGTCACTAGTCTTAACGTATTTGTCACTGGAGTTGTTGTGTCTTTGTCACGAGGAATCTATCTATTTGTCACTGGAATCTTTTATTTGTCACTGAAAGCAAAGTATTTGTCACTAGTCTTAACGTATTTGTCACTGGAGTTGTTGTGTCTTTGTCACGAGGAATCTATCTATTTGTCACTGGAATCTTTTATTTGTCACTGAAAGGGACGTATTTGTCACTGGTCTTAACCTATTTGTCACTGAAGTTGTCTTTGTCACAGAGGAATCTATATATTTGTCACTAGCATCTTTGTATTTGTCACTGACAGGGACTTATTTGTCACTGGTCTTAACCTATTTGTCACTGGAGTTGTTGTCTTTGTCACAGAGGAATCTATATTTGTCACTGGAATCTCTTATTTGTCACTGAAAAAGACGTATTTGTCACTGGTCTTAACGTATTTGTCACTGGAGTTGTTGTGTCTTTGTCACAAGGAATCTATCTATTTGTCACTGAAATCTTTTATTATCACTGAAAGGGACGTATTTGTCACTGGTCTTAACCTATTTGTCACTGGAGTTGTTGTCTTTGTCACAGAGGAATCTATCTATTTGTCACTGGAATCTCTTATTTGTCACTGAAAAGGACGTATTTGTCACTGGAATCTCTTATTTGTCACTGAAAATGATGTATTTGTCACTGGTCTTAATGTATTGTCACTGGTCTTAACGTATTTGTCACTGGAGTTGTTGTGTCTTTGTCACAAAGGAATCTATCTATTTGTCACTGGAATCTTTTATTGTCACTGAAAGCAAAGTATTTGTCACTGGTCTTAACGTATTTGTCACTGGAGTTGTTGTGTCTTTGTCACAAGGAATCTATCTATTTGTCACTGGAATCTTTTATTTGTCACTGAAAGCAAAGTATTTGTCACTAGTCTTAACGTATTTGTCACAGGAGTTGTTGTGTCTTTGTCACGAGGAATCTATCTATTTGTCACTGGAATCTTTTATTTGTCACTGAAAGGGACGTATTTGTCACTGGTCTTAACCTATTTGTCACTGGAGTTGTTGTCTTTGTCACAGAGGAATCTATCTATTTGTCACTGGAATCTCTTATTTGTCACTAAAAGGAAAGTATTTGTCACTGACATCTTTGTATTTGTCACTGAAATGGACTTATTTGTCACTCTTAACGTATTTGTCAATGGAAATCTTGTGTCTTTAACACATGAATCTTTCTATTTGGTAAGTCTATGCAAAGTCGAATCTTTCTATTTGTCACTACAATTCATAAGTCTATGTTAAGTCAAATTTTTCTATTTGAAGAAATTAAATTATAATATAAATAATTAATTTTAAAAACTAAAATTTTATAATTTAATTAATCTATTATCTCTCACATATATAATTTATAAAAAATCCCATTCTACCCGTACGAAAGCCCTAAGCCCAACACCTCTTTACGTTTCACACATCCTCGCCCCCCTCAGCCCGCTGCCTCGCCCCCTTCACCATCTAGGTTTCCGGCGAACCTTGTCCAGGAAACCTGCTCCGGCGGCTTGGGAGCCTTGCTGATCCTGCTTTGGCTTTCCTGCTCAGGTAACCCTTCTGCTCCCATTTCCCCCTGCTCCCATTCCCCATCCGTGTGACCCCCTGGTGGCGCATCCTGATGCTTCTACGATGGATGCTTATGCGATGTAAGTTTCGTTCTGTGAGTCATCTATTTGTTTTTTTTTTTTTTTGCAGTGGGGGTGGCGGGGTAGACTCGAAGATATGGATCGTATTCCTGGAATTTTTACATTCAAGAATGATGCGTATATAATTCCTATGCATAGAGGTATGGAACTTTGTAGCGTAGTTAATGATGTTTGCAGAAGATGGACACTTGTGAAAGAGCAAGTGGAATTAAAATGCCACATTCCGGAGATGAGTAAAATTCATGAAATTGTTAACTGGAGATGATATTGATAGAATAATTGACATGCATGAAATCCTCGGACAAAAATTGATTAACATCGATGTTAATATGTCTGGCTCGGAGGACATTGTAACATTCAGGTCAGCAAATCTTTGAACTTTTGAAATGTTCTAGCTATTTGTGTTTTAACAAATGCCATATTTATGTGGAATTAAATTTATTTGCAGAGCATCTGGAGAGCAATCTTCTGGAAAAATGGGGAGCCCAAGCCAGTCTCTCATTTCACCTCCAGCAATGAGATGTATGAGAGGACATGGTTATTGCATTATGAGAACTAGCAAAATAGAAAGAAATCCAACAGAAATTCTACACATGCAAGGTAAGATTATCAGTTTTTAATGTATTACATGACATGGTATTACATGACATAATATTTCTTGTGGTCTTTTATAGGATGCAAAATGTGATTTTTTCATGTGGTGCGATGAAGTGCAAAATTTTGTAGATTCACAAATAACTTGCGGGAAAGATGAGAACGTGAAAACTCTAGAAAATCGAGTTGCCAGATTGGAGGATGAGCGCAGGGATTTAAATAGCATTGTAAACAAAACTAAAATGGTTGTAAAGGTTTTACCAGAGGCATTTTCATTTTTGAACATTGTGGATGGGGATTATAGGAGTGATAATGACAAATAATTCGGATGTTATTTTATTTATTTCAGTTTCTAGTTGTAACGTAACAATTAATGGTTCAAATATAACCATGCATTACAGTGACAAATGCACGATTTATATAACACATGATGGTTCAAATAGTATCATGTCCAATAAATATAGTGACAAATGAAAGAAGTACATAACAGATAATGGTTCTTTTACAAAGAAGTTTAGAGGTCATTGTGTTGCAAAGAATGATACTTCACCAACTTGGTCATAGTTTGCAACAGTGGGTGTTTGAATGCACTTCTTGGAAGCTTTGCTTCGTTTTCTGATTTTCTCAAGGGCAGATGGTATCTGTTTCTCACGTTTTCTTCCTTTTGTTGATGCTCTTGGTGGATCTTGTACATGACAATTCGATGTAGAATCTATTCTTGTTTTCGATTGCAAACACAACCCATTCATGGACTCGATTACTTTCCCAAGAATTTTGGTATTTCAGCTACTGCATATCATAAGCTTCCTCTAAGCAAGAAGCTGCTTCAGCCACCTTCATGAATTTGAATATCAAGTTGGTGTACCGTGATGATGAACATTTTTTCTCTTCCTTTTGAATATCAAATGACTGACATGCATGTCTATACCGCATATCTTTGCACCATCTCTGCAAGAAGTACTTGTTTGGTATACTGTCAATTCCTACATATTGCAATGCTAGTAAGGCATGTCGGCATAAGAACCCCTTAAATTCAAAGGATCTACAAGATCATTCCACTTATTTTTCCTATTTTTGGCAATTGACAATGTACTCTTTTTGCATCTTCTTACATATACCTTTCAACTTAACACGTTCAAAGGACTTTACTCTCAATGTCAACTTACTTTCATCTTCACAATACGCTGTGGGTGACAAGCAGCGACCTCTATCAATTCTTGCTGAAAATTTTGAAATATAGACCTAGTATATATTGTGGCTGCTTGTTTCTCAAATGGGGAACAAGTTTTCAGATATGCTTTTGTATCCATGGACTTCAAATCTGCTTTGTTTTCTACATCAAACCTGCTTTCAAGTGCCACTATGTATTTCACAATGAACTCAGATAAAGTAGTTTTCGCTGTGACAAATCCATCAAAAAAATGGTTTATACTCTCACTTCGTTGAGAGGTAGACATACCTACAAACACAAAACAATGTAAATATAACAGATAAAGCATTTAAAAATAGACAATAGTAGTGAATAATAACATACCAGCAATGAATGTGTCCTTCAAAAAAACAGGTGTCCACTTTCTACGGCATTCGTACAAACCTTTTCAGCCATTCATTTTGCATGGCACTTTCATACTTTGTTATCAATTCATCCCACTTTTCTTCAAATTCAAAGGTGGACGTTGTGTCATAAATGCAACTTTGAAAGTCATTCATGAAATGGATTGGAGACGCATATGTGGCCAATTTTTTTCAGTACTTTCTTCATTATATGGCAAAGATAAAACGATGTTGTGCCGTTGGAAATACTTGAGCTACTACAGCCTCCATAGTCTTGTCTTGATCTGTGATGATTGCCTTGGGGTGAATGCCACCATTCGCTTCTAGCCAACAATTAAAAAGTCATACAAACTTTCAATTTTCTCATTTCTAAGTAGTGCACATCCTAAAAGAATAGACTGGCCATGATGATTTACTCCCCAAATGGTGCAAATGGCATTTGATATGTGTTTGTCAAGTATGTTGTATCGAAACAGATGACATCCGCAAAGTATGTGCAAGATGTTCTAGACCTACCATCAATCCAAAACACATTCCTTAATGTACCATTGTCATTAACAGCTATAGTGTAAAAGAATGTTGGATCCCTAACTTGCATTGTCTGAAATTGGTTTATCATTGTCTTTGCATCACCCTCCTTCAATTGTGTTTGCCTTTCTTTATCAAGAAAGTTTCTGCAATCCTTCTCTGTCCACTCCAACTGTCGGATGCCCCCCTTCCTTTTTGCCATGGCCGACACAATATTGGATGTGGAAATACCAACACTACGCATGTTCAGAATCTCAGCTTTCTCTGGGGTGCAAATTTTACGATGTGATCTCAAATAAATACCAGCTGTTGGATGAAGAATGTGATTATGCTCCAAAATTACATCATACATTATGTAGGTGTTTGTGTCTTTGTCATGTCTAACCCTGTAACGCCCCGACGCGGAATATCAGAGCGGTATTAGAGTTATTAAATAGTACAGAGAGAGAAATAAATGACAAACCATTTCACAATTGGAATAACTCCAAACAAAATCCAACTTCATTATAATCCATCAACTAACTATACATCAACGTATCAGAGCCAAAACTAGGCCCAGAGTACTTTATTCAAAATCAAGCTATTACATAGTGTCTAGCTGACTCATAACTATACTAACTGACTAAGACTAAAAGCACTAGATGCTGAAATGGTCACTCCTGAGCATCTTCCTCAGTCCCGTCCTCGTGAGTGTGGTCTCCATCCGACTCACCTGAACGCACGAAATAAATACGCAGGATGAGCGAATAACGCCCAGTATGACTTAATATCTCATGAGAACAAGCATGCTTTAAATAGTTAATGTCTTAAAGGCAGGTTAACTAGAGCGCCATGATCAATAAAGTAAAGTAACGATAACAAAAGAACGATAGTTTCTGGCACAGGGAAAATAGCACAACGAGAACGTAAAATGGCATGGCCATGTAATGATATAGCATGTAAATTGCAAAACGGTGCACTAGCAACGATAACGATTGCACTTATATAAATAGCACTTTGATTGTCATAGATTAATCTAGATAGTATGCTGGCACTGCATGCATTCCGTACACATCCTTGATCATTTTAACTCCCATGGGCACTGGCACTTTTCGAGTGCTCCTCCCAAGACCAGATCGGGCCCTATTGCGCTGGCATAAGTTATTTTCTTATCTTAGATAATCATACAAATGGCCAAGAGAGTACCAAGAATAGATGAGAGTAATAGATGAAAGAGACGAGAGTGTGGAGAGAACGTGAACAGATAAGAGTATCAAGATAGTAGATGAGACATGGACAATATCGTAAAATCACGAGAAACAACGGTAGTCACAGTTGCACAGCACACCCTAGTGAGCCGGCAGTCTGGTAGAAATCACCACCGCCCACTAGCCGTGCTATGAACACAGACTAGATAGTCCGGCGTGATCACAAGGGAAGAGTGAAACACACTAAGGCCATGGATCGTACTGATCCCTAGGGGTGTAGCAGGTTTTGGGGTACAACCAGCTTGTTGACTAAGGACGTGCGCCAAATCCAAGAAGACTTACGGAGGCCTTAACAAGGAGTCACTGGCCCAGTCGAGACTATTCCCGATGGAGAGGTGGTCCAAGTCAAGAGAAAGTGTGTAAAAACTGGTCCGTCGTGCCTCGAGTGCTCGAAGGCCGAGGGGAAAACAGTAACGGTAGATAAAACACGCGAGTAAAACGAAAATAATTGTATTAATTAAATAGAAAATTTAATAATTTATTTCGCTAAATTACCAGATACATTATTGAATAATTTATTAGGGTCAAATGGCAATTGATATCATCATGTGTGTGCAAGTGTAAAGAAATCATGAAGATATGATATATCGTGCATATAGCTTTTAATTACCAAGAATTATTTAATTATTGTCATTTAATGTCATTCAGGTAAAGAATAGTCTTAATAGTGTATGATTATCTTAACAAGGGATAAATGGTAATTAGAACGGGGGTATAAATGCAATTATCGGGTGCTGGCCGAAATTTTGAAATCACGGCGGAGGAGCCCGTCGCGATTCAGATCGCGACGGTGCAGCCCGGCGCGTCAGGTGAACCATCCGATCTGGCACGATTTAGGGTGGGATTCACGACAGCTTAGGTCGCCACGTTCTTAACCCGACGTGATAGAGGGGCGCGACCCGACTGATATCGCGGCGGATCGCGCCGTCGCGATATCATGAGAGTCCAACCCTTTTTCCAGGGCGGATCCTATTTGATACATGGTACTTGTAAATTCAATATAAAATCGTACGATGATACAAAAATCACGAAACTAGTTTTAAATGAAATTAGACACATATATCTATCAACATGTACGTTTCATTTAAAAATAAACAAGGTTTATGCATGCTTTGATCGGGTTACTTTTCAGTGACCTAAACATACGCAGTCAAGGTTCAACGAATTAATTAATGATGGATACATGTTGAAAAATTTCGAAACTAGGGGTGTTCAAAAGCTAACAATATGTAGTATTTATGAAAATTTTCTCATGGTATGAAGTCAAGTATGCACGAGGTTCACAAGCAAACATGAAGGGTCAGGTGCATGGATCTGACAGGGATTCAAAGAATTAATTCTTCCTCATGGGGGATTGAAATAGAGCGAAATCAGGGGCGTTTGAAAGCTAATACGATGTAGTATTAATGAGAATTTTCTCATGGCACAAGAACAAGTACATGCGGGGGTATAGAACAAACATGAGGTTTTGGGTTCATGGTAACAACAGGGTTTCAAGAATTTAATTCGCCCAAATGGGCGAGCGAAATACAACAAGACCATAGGGCTTTTGAAGAGGTTAATGAACTCTACCTAGGGTAATTTTTACACGAATTTAGCTTGATAGATTGCCTACTTTTTTCATGGAGTAAGAAAACCCTAATTTTAGTGGAGAAAATAAGAGAAATCCCTCCTTGATTCAAGCTTTCTCCCCTTGCTCTCCACGTCCAGAACTCCTCCTCTTCGTCCTCCAGAGCTCCCACCACGTTCTATGGGCTTGATAGGGTCAAATGAGATGTGTATAGGGTGGTAATAGAGTCCATACAACCTAAAACTCTTCTCTCCTCCTCTAATTACGGAAATTCATATTTATCACCTATTTTTCTACCGTTTATCCACCTAATGGGTAGGGAAGAGAGTTTAAATTCGTGGTTAAAGGGTTAGGATGGGTTAAGGACTCTTATTTGGATAAACATGACTAATTTAATGTTTATCTTAGCCCTTTACTATTTACTAATTAATTAGATACGAATTTTCATTAATTGTTTCTCCTCCCATGATGGGCTATCCCTATTTGGGCCGAAATTATTAGGTTTGGTTCATTAGCGTAACCCATAATAATTTGGCTTAATAGGTATTGCTTTAATTCCCTTTGTTTCCATTTATTCTCCCTTTATTCCAATTAAATTGCTTTATCTCATTTATTTAAATAAAAAATTTATTTATTAGTATTAAAAAATAGAGATTGCTACATTCTCCCCCTCTTTAAAAAAATTTGGTCCCCAAATTCATATGATCGTAAGAGGTAGAATGACTTACTGAATAAATCTGGATAATTTCGTCGCATGGTTGCTTCGGGCTCCCAAGTTGCCTCTTCAACTTCGTGATTTCTCCACAGTACCTTGACCACGGGTATAGATCGATTCTGAAGCTGTTGCATCTTCTTATCCAAGATCTTCACTAGTCTTTCTTCACAGGTCACGTCCTTGTTCAAATAATGTCATCATAGCTGATTACGTGTGACGGATCATACACGTACTTCCTTAACATTGACACATGGAAAACATTATGTACGGTAGAAAACTAAGGAGGTAGTGCTAGTCGGTACGCCACCTCGCCAACTCTATCCAATACTTCAAATGGACCTATGAATCTTGGGCTTAGCTTGTCTTTCATCCCAAACCATTGAAATCCTCTGGTCGGGGATACTTTGAGCATTACATGATCTCCAGTCTGGAATTCTAAATCCCTCTTCTTTTGTCTGCATAGCTCTTCTGTCTGGACTGAGCTATCTTGATTCTGTCTCTGATAATCCGTATGTCCTTGCTAGTTTTCTGCACCATGTCTGGTCCTAGCCATTGCTGCTCACCTATCTCATTCCAGCACACTGGCGATCTGCAACTTCTGTCGTACAGTGCTTCAAATGGTGCCATCTTAATGCTCGCCTGATAACTATTGTTGTAGGCGAATTCAATTAGTGACAATTGTTCATTCCAATACCCCTTAAAGTCTATAGCACAAGCTCGCAGCATGTCTTCCACTATATGATTTGTCCTTTCAGTTTGTCCATCCGTCTATGGGTGGAAAGCTGTGCTAAAGTTGAGTTTCGTGCCTAAGGCAGTCTGGAGTCTCTTCCAGAATCTAGAAGTGAACCTAGGGTCACGATCTGAGACAATGGATATGGAACTCCATGTAGTCTTACTATCTCTTTCACATAAAAGGCTGCAAGCACATCAACACTCAGGTACTTCGAATTGCTAGAAAGTGTGCAGACTTTGTCAATCTATCCACAATAACCCAAATAGCATCTAGTCCACCACGAGTTCGGGGTAAACCCATGATGAAATCCATTCTGATGCTTTCCCATTTCCATTCTGGTATGTCCAGGGGTCTAAGTACACCCGCAGGACGACGGTGTTTTGCTTTTACCTGCTGACACGTAAGGTAGTGTGCGGCATGCTCAGCCACCTCACGCTTCATTTTGGCCACAAAAATGACCTTTTCATGTCCTGGTACATCTTGGTTGCACCTGGGTGTATGGTAAACTTGGTCTTGTGGGCTTCATCCATTAGCTTCCTTTTCAGCTCCTCATTGTCAGGCACACAAGTCCTGGCTTGGAATAATATCCTTCCATCCTCAGCGATGGAGAAATCTGGCTTGTCAGCTATGGTCTCCCTGACTCGGATTAAGAATAGGTCATTATCCTGTTGCTTCCTGATCTAGACAAGGATGTCGGGTTGAGCTCTAAGATAGCCACTAACATCTTATCATTTCTTTCCTCAATATTCAGATTCAAACTGGTGAATTGCTCAAGTAATTGCATCTCGCCCATGAGTAAACAAGATAAAGAAGCTACTGGCTTCCTACTGAGTGCATCAACTACTGCATTACCTTTGCCGGGTGATATTGGATGTTGAAATCAAAGTCTTTCAGATACTCCATCCATCTCCTTTGTCTCATGTTGAGCTCTTTCTGAGAAAACAAGTACTTCAGACTCTTGTGGTCGGAGTAGACAATAAATTTCTCACCATACAGGTAATGCCTCCATATCTTGAGTGCGAACACCACTGCGGCTAGCTCTAAGTCATGGAAGGGATAGTTGACTTCATGTGGCTTCAACTGTCTTGAAGAATACGCTTTCACTTTCTCATTCTGCATTAATACGCATCCTAGACCAATTCCAGATGCATCAGTGTAGACTGAAATCTTGTGCCCTCGATTGGTAATGCGAGGACAGGTGCAGATGTCAACAATTGCTTCAGGGTCTGGAAGCTCTTCTCACACTCCTTGCTCCAGACATAGGGGTTCTCTTTCCGCGTAAGACGCGTAAGAGGTACATCTATTTTGGAGAAGTCTTTTATGAACCGTCTGTAGTAAACAACCAGTCAAGAAAGCTCCTGATCTCAGTAACATTAGTCGGCCTTTCCCAATTGAGTACGGCTTCTACCTTGGAAGGATCGACAGCGATACCATCCTTGGAAATAACGTGGCCTAGGAATGACACCTCCTCGAGCCAGAATTCACACTTGCTCAATTTGGCATAGAGTTTGTGGTCCTGCAATATCTGTAGAGCGATCCTCAGATACTCCTCATGCTCTTCTTTGGTCTTGGAGTATATGAGAATATCATCAATAAAGACCACGACGAACTTGTCGAGGTATGGTCGATGATGCTGTTCATCAATTGCATAAAAGCTGCAGGAGCATTAGTTAGTCCAAAAGGCATGACTATAAATTCATAATGACCGTACCTGCTCTTAAAAACTGTCTTGTAGATATCTGCATCTTTAATCTCATCTGATGATATCCGATCTAAGGTCAATCTTGGAGAAATACTTTACTTCTGATATCTGATCAAACAGTTCATCAACACAAGGCAGAGGGTACTTGTTCTTGATAGTGAGATTGTTCAGCTGCCTGTAGTCGATACATAGTCGCATAGATCCATCCTTCTTCTTGACGAATAACACCGGTGCTCCCCAAGGAGAAGTACTTGGTCTGATAAATCCTTTTTCTAATAGTCCATCAATTATTCTTTTAATTCCTTCAATTCAGCAGGGGATCCTGTAGGGTTGGCGTGAAATGGTGCAGCTCCAGGTGTGAGGTCAATTGAAAAATTGACATCTCGTTCAGGTGGTATGCCTGGCAGCTCATCGGGAAACACATCGGGGTATTCTTGCACTATATGGATATCTGGTAGATTAACTTCTTTCTTTTCAACTATTATGGCGGCAAGGAATGCCACACTCCCTTTCCTTATCATGTTCTGTGCTTTGATTGCAGAGATGAGAGACTAGTGCCTCTTGTGTCTACATCCGTAAAGGTCAACTTAGGAAATTCAATGAAGGAAATCTTCCCTCTTCGACAATCCACGATAGCCCCGTAGGTGGATAGCCAATCGACTCCCAGAATAACATCGTAGCCCTCCATGGGCATACAGATCAGATCAGTTCTAAGATTGAGTTCACCAATCTTTACATCAGCTAATGGGAAATATTTGTTTAATTGGGCTCTCTCTCCCAATGGTGTAGTGACAGGCATTTCAAATCCCATGGATGCAAGTTTCTTATTTAAGGTATCAACAAATGCTTGTGATATAAATGAATGTGTAGCACTAGTATCAAACAAAACAAATGTTGATTGAGGAAAAGACTGGTAGGATACCTCGACGACTCCACCATCCTCGGTGGTTCTACTTCTTGCAGAGCTTGAAGTCTGCTTGGCTTCTTTTGTCCCGCAGGACGCTTCTCATTTTCCTTGAGCAATGGACACTCAGGAATACTGTGATCTCGGCTCCCACAACGAAGGCATGCACCTGCCTTCCTCCAGCACTCTTCTACAGTATGGCCCAGCTTGTCACAGTGTTGCATCTGGCTTGTTGTTTGGGGCGGTTGAAGTGAGGACTTTGGGTTTCACTCCTGGCTGGCCCATCAGTGATACTTAACGACCTTTTCTTGCCGTAATAGGCTTGCTTGGTGCTCCGAAAGTTTGCTCCTTCTTGACCATCTACCCTTGATGCGCTCGATGAGTTCAGTCGCATCCTCCAGGCATTGTGCTCTCCTGACCATCTCTGGATAGGTCTGAATATCAAATGGTGCCAGTTGAGTGATATATGCGGGTCTCAGCCCGTTAAGGAAGCGCTTTGCCTTCATTCTTTCTGTGTTAACCAGATGATTGGCGTAGAGAGCCAATCGAGAGAACTGTGCCTCATATTCAGTAACAGTCAGGTTCCTTTGTTTTAGGGCTGCGAACTCAGCGGCTTTCCTTTCTTGAACTCTTTCTGAAAAATATTTGGAGTTGAAATGCTCCTTGAATTCATTCCATGTAAATTGTGCATCTGCCCTAGTGGCTTCGATGGATTCCCACCACGCACGGGCGTCCCTTTCAAGCTGGAATGTGGCAAGTAAAAGCTTATCTCCATCCGCGCATTGCATAACGTGGAAGATACGCTCAGTCTCTTTGAGCCAGTTCTCTCCTCATCAGGGTCTATGGTTCCACTGAATCGAGGCGGATTTAAGTTGCGAAAGTTCCGATGTAATTCACCAGCTCCTCGGTTGTTGTTATTATTGTGGTTGTTGGCTCCAGCAGCCTGAAGTAAGGCTTGAGTAAGCTGTTGAATCATCTGCTGCATATCACGGAGTTGTGCACGCTCCGCTGCCATTGTTTAAGTTTCTTCAAAAGAGAATTTCTAATGTAAGATAATTGAGTTTACACTAAGTTTGTGCGTGTGTGTGTTTATTTTTCTTTATTACCATGGTTCTATCGTCTCACATAGGTATGGAATTAGACTCTAAGTCAAGGCAGGTTAAACCTAGATCATCCTATACTTAGAATAACTTAGGCTCTGATACACAAAACTGTAACGCCCCGACGTAAAATATCATAGCAGTATTACAGTTATTAAATAGTACAGAGCGAGAAAAAATGAAAAACCATTTCACAATTGGAATAACTCCAAACAAAATCCAACTTCATTGATAATCCATCACTAACTATTACATCAACGTATCAGAGCCAAAACTAGGACCCAGAGTACTTTATTCAAACTAAAGCTATTACATAGTGGCTAGCTGAATCATAAATATACTAACTGACTAAGACTAAAAGCACTAGATGCTGAAATGGTCACTCTGAGCATCTACCTTAGTCCTGTCCTCGTGAGTGTGGTCTCCATCCGACTCCCCTGAACACACGAAATAAATACGCAAGATGAGCGAATAACGCCCAGTAAGACTTAATATCTCATGAGAACAAGCATGCTTTAAAATAGTTAATGTCTTAAAGGCAGGTTAACTAGAGCGCCATGATCAGTAGAGTAAAGTAACGATAACAGAGAACGATAGTATCTGGCACAGGGGAAATAGCACAACGAGAATGTAAAATGGAATGGCCATGTAACGATATAGCATGTAAATTACACAACGGTGCACTAGTAACGATAATGATTGCACTTATATAATTAGCACTTTGATTGTCATAGATTAATCTAGATAGTATGCTGGTACTGGATGCATGTCTACACATCCTTGATCATTTTAACTCCCATGGGCACTGGCACTTTTCGGCGCTCCTCCCAGGACCAGATCGGGCCCTATTACGCTGGCATAAGTTATTTTCTTATCTTAGGACAATCACACAAAGGCCAAGAGAGTACCAAGAATAGATGAAATAGACGAGAGTGTGGAGAGAACGTGAACAGATAAGAGTATCAAGATAGTAGATGAGACATGGACAATATCGTAAAATCACGAGAAATAACCTAGTCACAGTTGCACAGCACACCCTAGTGAGCCGGCAGTCTGATAGAAATCACCACCGCCCACTAGCCGTGCTATGAACAGACTAGATAGTCCGGCGTGATCACAAGGTAAGAGTGAAACACACTAAGGCCATGGATCGTACTGATCCCTAGGGGTGTAGCGGGTTTTGGGGTACAACCAGCTCGTTGACTAAAGACGTGCGCCAAATCCCAGAAGACTTACGAGGCCTTGACAAGGAGTCACTGGCCCAGTCGAGACTATTCCCGATGGAGAGGTGGTCCAAGTCAGAGAAAGTGTGTAGAACTGTCCGTCGTGCCTCGAGTGCTCGAAGGTCGAGGGAAAACGGTAACGGTAGATAAAACACCGAGTAAACGAAAACAATTATATTTAATTAAATAGGAATTTAGTAATTTATTTTGCTAAATTACCAGATACATTATTGATAATTTATTAGGGTCAAATGGCAATTGATATCGTCATGTGTGTGCAAGTGTAAAGAAATCATGAAGATATGATAAATCGTGCATATAGCTTTTAATTACCAAGATTATTTAATTATTGTCATTTAATGTCATTCAGGTAAAGAATAGTCTTAATTGTGTATGATTTAGCTTAACAAGGGTTAAATTAATTTAGAACGGGGGTATAAATACAATTATCGGGTGTTGGCCGAATTTTGAAATCGCGGCGGAGGAGCCCGTCGCGATTCAGATCGCGACGGTGCGGCCCGGCGCGTCAGGTGAACCGCCGTCTTCCCCGATTTGGGGTGGGATTCGCGGCGGCTTAGGTCGCCGCGTTCTTGGACGCGACGTGATAGAGGGGCGCGACCCGACTGATATCGCGGCGGATCGCGCCGTCGCGATATCAGGAGAGTCCGGCCCTTTTCCCTTTTTCCAGGCGGATCCTGTTTGATACATAGTACTTGTAAATTCAATATAAAATCGCACGATGATCCAAAAATCACGAACTAGTTTCAAATAAAATTAGACACATATATCTATCAACATGTACGTTTAATTTTAAAATAGACAAGGTTTAGGCATGTTTTGATTAGGTTACTTTTTAGTGATCTAAACATGCACAGTCAAGGTTCAACGAATTAATTAATGATGGATACATGTTGAAAATTTTCGAAACTAGGGGTGTTCGAAGCTAACAAGATGTAGTATTTATGAAAATTTTCTCATGGTATGAAGTCAAGTATGCACGAGGTCACAAGCAAACATGAAGGGTCGGGTGCATGGATCTGACAGGGATTCAAAGAATTAATTCTCCCTCATATGGGATCGAAATAGAGCGAAACTAGGGGCGTTTAAAAGCTAGTATGATGTAGTATTAATGAGAATTTTCTCATGGCACAAAACATTACATGCGGGGGTATAGAATAAACATGAAGTTTCGGGTTCATGTAACAGTAGGGCTTCAAGAATTTAATTCGCCAAATGGGCGAGCAAAATACAACGAGACCATAGGCTTTTAAAGAGGTTCATGAACTCTACCTAGGATAATTTGTACACGAATTTCTTGAGAGATTGCCTACCTTTTTCATGGAGTATAAAAACCTTAATTTTGGTGGCGAAAATAAGAGAAATCCCTCATTGATTCAAACTTTCTCCCCTTGCTCTCCACGTCCAGAACTCCTCCTCTTCGTCCTCCAGAGCTCCCACCACGTTCTATGGCTTGATAGGGTCAACTGAGAGGTGTATAGGGTGGTAATAGAGTCCATACAACCTAAAACTCTTCTCTCCTCCTCTAATTACGAAAATTCATATTTATCACCTATTTTTCTACCATTTATCCACCTAATGGGTAGGGAAGAGAGTTTAAATTCGTGGTAAAGGTTAGGATGGGTTAAAGACTCTTATTTTGGATAACCTGACTAATTTAATGTTTATCTTAGCCCTTTACTATTTACTAATTAATTAGATACGAATTTCCATTAATTGTTTCTCCTCCCATGATGGGCTATCCCTATTTGGGTCCAAACTATTAGGTTTGGTTCATTAGCGTAACCCATTAATAATTTGGCTTAATGGGTATTGCTTTAATTCCCTTTGTTTCCATTTATTCTCCCTTTATTCCAATTAAATTACTTTATCTCATTTATTTAAATAAAAATTTTTATTTATTAGTATTAAAAAATAGAGGTTGCTACAACCCTCACCGATGCCTTACATCCATCTTAGAAGAATCTCTGTGGCTTATCGTTTCTTTGCCCCTTCTAGATTGACCACCACGATGACAATTCAACCAATTGTAAATAAACACATCATTCTTTTTTCTACTGTCAGTGACTATTATGTCAAATCCTACTCGTTTAGCATATGCATTGTAGAATTTCTATGCATCTGAAATAATTTGGAAAATCATGCCCTCAAAAGGTTCCAAATTTTCTGATTCTCCCTTATCATATTCAAATCATCCTCTACTTCAGGTGCTGTCAAATACATTGAAAGAATAATAAACAAGTTAGAGAGACAAATAAAAAGATTCTACTGACAAACAGGTTAACATCAGTGACAAATAGAAAGATTCTAGTGACAAATATAAGATTCTAATTTACATAGACTTATGAATTGTAGTGACAAATATGTTCTTTTGAGTGACAAATACATTCCTTTCAGTGACAAATAGAAAGCAACCAAAGATAAATACATTCCTTTGAGTGACAAATACAAAGATTCTGGTGACAAATAGAAAAGATTCCAGTGACAAATAGAAAGATCCCAGTGACAAATACATTTCTTTTAGTGACAAATAAAAAGATACCAGTGACAATACATTTTTTTCAGTGACAAATAAAAAGATCTCAGTGAAAAATATATTCCTTTCAGTGACAAATATAAGATTCCAGTGACAAATACTCAAGAATTCCAGTGACAAAGACATTCCTCTCAGTGACAAATAAAGTCAGACAAGTGACAAATACATTACTATCAGTGACAAATAGAGAGATTCCAATGACAAATACATTCCTTTTAGTAATTGCTGTGACGAAGACTCAAGAACTGCAGTGACAAATAGGACCAGTCCAGTGACAAATTGGACCAGACCAGTGACAAATACATTCCTTTCAAGGACAATTAGAAATATTTCAAAAAATAATAGAAAAAGTTTAGAACAAATAAAAAATTCCAATGACAATTAACTAAGAGTACATAACATTCAAAAAACAATAGAAGAAGTACAATGACAGTCACAAATAGATACATATCCACTTACAATTGCAGACAGTACAACATCCTTGTTCTCTAAATCAGGGCATCCCAGCACTAGTTCGTTAACTTCGTCATTACTCTCATGTCCAACATCATTGTTCTCTAATCAGGGCTTGAAGGCACTGATCTTATTTCGTTAACATCGTCAATAATCTCATGTATAACAGATCTCACTGCTTCTTCAGAAGGTCCTCCAGGAGTTTGTTGTGCTTCTACATTTTGTTCGGGAAGTACTTCTGGGCTCTGATAGAGTACTTCTGCTCTCTTGTCATCGTTACTTGCATGCAGCGGACCATGTGCCGTCGGGGCGTAATGCATGAACGACGTTGTGTATGGCGTCATGAATGGGTATAACAATGGCCTACTTATCATCTGATAAGGTGGCATAAATGGTATACCTAACGGCCTACTCACTGGATTTGCAGAGAGGATGGTAGGTTTTTCGTGAGAGATGATGGTTGCAAATTTCGTGGGGATGTTGCAATGGAGGAGGCTCGATTAATTTTCACACAAAAGGCGGGAAGGGTAAAATTGGGTTTAAAAATTTGAGAAGCGCAATTGCAGTTGTCGTGACAGTGGCGGTGTCATGATAAACGCCTCGGGAAGCAGCAACGCAGGCAGCGAGGTGTAATGGCTTGTGACGTGGCCGGTTGCAACGTGGGCGAATGAGCAGCCACTCGGTGAAGCCAACGTGGCGTTTTTTACCGTGCATACGTGCACAAAGTATTTCTCTATTCATTTCTGACCATGTTAAGGTCAGAATATATACGATGTCCCGCAATCAAATGTCCATGCGTTTAACAAGCTTCAGATGTTTATGCAACGGGGATCAAATGGAGGATACGTGTCTCTCCCACTGCTCTACTAGCAATTCCACGCTGCACATTATAGTGGAAATTAGAAAATCTCTACGAATTTAACGAACCATTGCTTACTGGACAAAGTAACGCCTACCGAGAGGAATCTTAAAGCTTCTTCAGGATCCAGTATAGTGACCTGAAAAGTAGGCAGGTTACAGCTGCATGAGCTTCTGATGACACAACTGTTTTTGAAACAGAGAAAGCTAGAGAAGCAATGAGAGGAATGTGCTTGCATAGCATTGGTTCTCACCTCTGTCACCCCGGAAAGGAAAATTCTTGTGTCCTATTCTCCTTTATTTGCAAGTTGTCTTTCGATAAATTAAAAAGATCTCCGGCAAGAAATAGTAATGAAGTCTTCGATGAGCGTGAGCATGTTAGCATATTCATTTCAAAATTATGTTGCTTGTGTACTACCGCAAGTTTTTCTTCACATAAAGAAAAGATTGCGTATCAAGAAAATCTTGACAATCGACGCACCTGACTTTTTCCATGTAGATCTCCACCTAAATGAAAAATGAAGAATTAAGGGGGAAAAAAGGTAACTAGGAATTAATGTGAAAATGCACGCGGCGACATACCATTGAAATCTTGACAGTATATTTGGCAGTGTCTTCAGCAGATTTTATATACTCAAAAATCCCATTGACAACTCGTGGAAGAAGCCCTTTTGTTTCTGCATCACAATCTGAAATACTTGGGCCCTGACCCAGTTGAAAATTTTACCATACGTTAGCAACTAGCAATAGATGTATATGATGATATGGCTTGAAGGATATTGAATTTTCAAAAGCGCAATATTGCAATAGAATATGCAGTAGAATTGATTAAATTGGCGTACCTCCATGCTGAATGTCTTTCCTGCTCCAGTCTGCTTCCGAAGCAAGGTTCAAAGATAAAATGTCATGTTGGTATATTGCAGATATTGCAGACTGCAGTCTGCTTCTTCCCAATCAAAATGGTTTAGAAGAATACTATAGTGCATAATTTAATTATTCAAAGGAGAACACATGTTCAAATATTAAACTCTTATTTGCTTCTACATTGCTCAAGGAAGAAGGCATAATGCAAATCCGAGTTACTATTAAGTCTTGCTCTCTGTTTTCCTTCCTTCTGGAGAATTTGCCTTATTGGAATGTGTTAGAAAATCTTTGTTCTAAATTCGTGCCAAAAATACCACAATTTTACGGTATGCATTATTTGAACTGACTCATCCCTTAAATGTGCTTGACGGCATTATTTCAGGTAGGGACAATTCGCAGAAGAGATTTAGAATTGCACATTTTACTAAAACAAAATAAGATAAGGATGCTTTCAGATGCTTCAAGAAGCAGCCCAGCAGGCTTATCTTAAGAAACAGTGAAGAGTCAAATACCTCCTATTTGAAAACCTGGTGCAGTCTCCTTTGAGACCACGGAGAACTAGACAATCTAGGTACGATGTAATTAAGTAAAATCGGACACTGCATCTGTCTAAAACGAGCATTACTTCAGAATCCGGTTATTAGTGTTGATACACTTTCGTTGCAGAAACAATTACAAACTAGCACATGATTTGAGTAAAGAAAATCACAAACCACAGTGAGCATGAAATATAGATGTTTCGATTGTGCTGCGGCAATTCGCCTGTCCATAAGTAATGATTGTGCCATTTATTCCATTAATTGCATCTGTAAAAGAGGATGATTATACAAGAAGAATATCAGAGCAATGATAAATACTAGTATGGAGCAAGATGCCATAGGGTGATAAATGTTAAGAAAATGGAGGCATAAAACACGCAAACAGTAAAACGATTAAACAAAGCACTACCACATCACATCTCACCTTGGACTACAGGCATTGCAAGAAACTCGTACACATCCACCTGCGCAGAATCCTGATAGAACACCCTGTCAAAACAGAAGGCGAGCTCTTCCTTCCTCCCAGCCTACCAGGCACATCCAGATGACATGAGAAACGATCCGAACACAAAATCCACACGTGTACGGCAAATGGAAGGACCTTGAACAAAAAACACTCCGCATCCAATCCCTGGACACACAAATTCTCCCCGCTGGCTTCTTCTCTTTTGGACTCGGAGGCCTGAATCGCACATACACCGTTACGTTGGACATCGCTTCTGTTCTGATGAAACCTCACAACGAGCCTTCCGAAATCGTTCCTCACCTGAGCTCAGAACACTCAAAAGGTAAAAAAAAAAAATACTGCCACACATCACATCAATTTAACATTCCAGATCGGCACAATCCTACATATCTATTGCTATGAACCAGAGTAATCGAACTTAGAAGCAGGAATCCCTAGCTTCAGGTTCCGATCTAGAACCAGAAAGGCACGAATCCCGCGCTCTTGAAACGGATTCGAGCAGGGGATCGCGATCCCTCGCCATCTGGATGCCGGATTCTTCCCACCGAGATCGCATTCGCAGGGGAAGCAAGAAAAGGGGGGCCAGGGAGGAGAGGAGTACCAGACTCAAGCAGCTCTGCGTCTGGCCGTAGCGGGGACTCACTCCTCTTGGTCGGCTCCGAAGGAGACGGTGGGAGCAGAGGGGGAGGTATTTATAGTCGCGGCTCATGAAGCGCGGGAAGGAAGAGCGCGCGAAGCATGGGAGCCTCCAAATGACGGGAACGTCCCTATGTGAGATATTATAAACAAGACCCTCTTCCGTGTATAATTATCAAAAGGTCACTCTCATATACATATTAGTATTAATAACCTAGCAGAGACGTCCATTTATTGAAATTTATTGGGAAAAATATTTTTATGATAGATTATACCTGACCACTATGTCCTTATAATTTTCATGTCAGTAAGACGGTCAAAAAATAATATATATAATATAAGGTAGAACTCTTAACAAGCGATAAAAGTGATAGATCTATTAATAGATATTTATATTCTCTATTTTTTATTTTTTTTGAACCGTTAATAATGAGAGGATGAACAATGATCATTCGCAAAAATAGTTTGTCAAAATACTAAAAAATGTGCATCCAAAGCAATGTACTATCTTAATTCACTGCTTCTAGTGCATCAAATAAAACTCCCAAAAAATACATCTATGTAATATGGTTCTATCTATATTTTATATTATATTTTATAATCTATACTATTATAATAAAATTCAATTTTAGAAATACAAGTGGCACAACATATCTAAATCCCACCAAAATTGTGTTATACTCTTTCTCCTCTGTTCTCTTTCTCCCTCCCAGCGATGCTACCTCTTTGATTCCAGTGTAAACCATCTGAATTCCTAGAGGCAACTCCTGACGTTTCGTCTTCCCATGTCCGCCCGCCAGTTACTGGTGAAGATGGTAGTCGTTCCCCCTTCCCTCGCAGCTCTCCTTCTATGCTTCGCACTCCGCCCTCGCATCCTCCCAATCGCAGCATCTTCCACCGCCCTAGCCTTAGCTCTCGCCAGTGCAAGTTCTCCCTCGAAGACTCACGCTCGCATCTTCACCGTCGCAGCCTCTCCCTCGCATACCCCATACAGGCATCTTTGAACGCCTATGACCTCGCAAGCTCCCCCGCGCAGCCTCGCAAGCTTCCTCATCCTCATGCTTGCAGCCTTCCGTCGTACCCTCACAGTCGCCTCCATCACCAACCAAAAAGAGAGAGGTACTCAAAAATCTATTCCCCCTTTTCAACGGTTTTCCCTTTTTCACGAGAGTGACGCACGCCACCACCACGCCTTCTGCTTCCTCGCAGTTTCTGATTCTGCTCTTCCTCGCAGCAGAAGTGAAGCACGCCGCCACCACGCCTTCTGCTTCCTCGCAGTTTCTGCTTCTTCTTCCTCGCAGCTTCTGCTTCCTCATGAGGGGAAGCCCGATCTCCATCGCCGTGCGCACCTGTTCGAGTTTGGCGACGTGCCAGGTATTTTGCATACTCCCTCTCGAACCTTCTGTCCGGCCAGCATCGGCCAACATCGCCCCCGTGGTCCTTCGTTCTTTTAGTCCGACCAGCATCAGACCTTCTATCTATATTTTCACCGCTGTTGACAACCCCTGTTGCCTTGCCACCGTGTGCTTCCCTCCATCCCTCCATCCAGTTGTGCCTATCCCCCCTCCACCGCCTCCCAAGCTCTCCCGTGTAAGCCTAATTATTAGAGCAAACTGGTCTCTTATATCCACTAAGCTAATAACCAGAAAAAAAAAATACTTTACCAATGTCTGTCGATCCAATTCTCTATCTTTGCATATCCTATAGAAAATGTATATGTCTTCATTTTTTCAACTTTTGGTTCATAACTTTTTCAACCTGGTCTTCATTTATATCTTAGCGTGTTGTTGACCATTTTTTTAATTTGGGCTTATCTGAATATGATTGAGCTTAATAAAAAATCTAATCCAACCCCTCCTTCCTCTTTTCTCCTGCAAACCTTATCCCATTCCCAGCATAATAACTGCGAACTTTTCCAGAAGGATGACCTTTTGAGGGTGTGTGAAAATTTGGTTGATATGTATCTGTCTTTCACAATTAAGCATTTTTTCCTTTCAGGCATGTGGTCTTATAGTGTATGAGCAATAAGTGTTTTTATTTTATGAGCTGGCTTTTATAGTGTATGAAATTATATTTTATAGAACATGGTCATACAAGTCACTGAATGGAGTTATGGTTTATAAAAATTCAATTATACCAATGCATTAGAAACCAACAGCTAAAAGATTACAGTAGAAGACCTTGCAGATAATGTTGATTATACCTTGCAGATTATAGTAGAACTATTTTCAGTGTTATGCAATACTTTGATAGAAGACCTTGCAGATTAATGTTGATTTCCATTTTCCAAAGTATTAAATGTAACTTTAAAGATTAAAACTGTTTTCCTTGACTTTCTGAATGTCTCTGTATAAGATCAAAACGAGGTTATGCACGTACTATATTCTTCAATCAAGCATATACAGAATGCAATTATTATGATCAAGAAATGGACACCATATGGAGAATGAGCATAAACAAAAAAATACTAAAGAAAAACAGGGGAAGGAAAGAGCGTATGTGCATTATGGGGTCGGTGATTTTTGGACGGATGAATACAAAAGCAAGAAGTGAAAAAGTGCAATGACCAATGTTTGGAGTTCACAAAAGGGCTAAAAAGTATCCAAAGGAAATTAACTGACGTTCAGCTAAAGAAAATAACTGACAACAGAGTAAGGTACATATATTGTTAATTCAAGTCTAATTTCTTATGCCTCTGTGTGAAAGACCATTAAGTGTGCCTTTCTTAAAATTTTCTCTATTGAACATGGTTGCATGAAAGGTGTTGTAGTTTTTTTTTTTTTTTTGGATATCATAAGCAGTTATAAGCATATATAGAATTCAGTGTAATGTGCTAACATTAATTAATTTCATATAATATATGTAATATATATTTTCTAACCATGCCTTTCATTATTATGTGCAGGGAAAGGAGCCTACTACTCAGCTTTGTCCACTATCTCACTGCCTAATAGGTATTTTTTCCCTTAAATTATATATACCAAAAGAAAAAAAAATCAGAAATGAAAAAATATCTTGATATGAATTCACTGATTTTGAGAATTATTTGATTTATGACTATTCAAAATGTGTGTGTTTAATGATTCATAGTCCCTAACAGTTTAATGTCTATATGTTTTAATGTGCATGTTAATTTCATTTATGTTTATGTTTCTGAAATGTTGTGCCTTCATGTTTCTGAAATCCTGTGCACCTATATATTTTTTTAGATATCTGGGTGCCTTATGATTGTCATTAGATTTTTTAGATATTTGTTCAATTAGATTTTACAGGTTAAATATTCTATTCAATTGATTTTAAAGCTCTAAGACTATTGAAAATAACTGGAAGCTTGACTTCTTCCCATAAATTTAGTTCATAAATCTTCTTGCCCATTTGATTTTTTTTATGTCTGAGTTTTTAATAATAGTTTTGGAAGAGCTTTGCTATAAGGGTGGCCAGTAGCATAGCAGAAGCATGTCAATTAAACTGGATGTTACAATATGAGATGTTAAGGTTTTTAATATTTTTGTTTTAAAACCTGAGATAAGTTAGAACTGGATGTTAGTTGGCAGAGTAATTAGTTTGAGTGTCTTTCATCAATTGAGTGCATTTTTTACCTTTTAGATAAGGGGGTACACATTTATGATGTTATCTTCAATCTCTCACACACTCTCTGTGCTATGACTAGCGTTTATAAAGGCCAATTAAAAACCATAATCACATGCATGAACTTGAAGTGATAAGTACTCAAAAAAACTTCAAGTGATAAGTGCTCAATGATAAGTGTCTTCTACTGCCAGCATTTCTATCTACCTGCCAGCAAAATGAACACTGTCATCTGCTGCCAGCAAAATGGGGGTTCATGTTTGGGGATGGCACTGTCATCTACTGCCAGCAAAATGAACACTCATTTCTATCTACCTCAGTTATTGGAACACCACGAAAAATTTTATTGTAGAAAAATATGAATAATATGATTATTAGACTTGATATTATTATGAGTGAAATAATTAATATCTGGGATTAATTAGCGCTAATAAACGTACCCCAGTGACGTACATAGAGGTGCGCACTCCGACAGGGATGACACTGAAAAACTATAACGAAATAAAATCTAAGAACACCACAATTTTCAAAAAAATGTGGGGATATCAGAATATAAATATTCGGATTTATTGACGTGCGGACTTCGAGGTTAAGCTAACGTAACTATTTCTGGGTAATTTTTCACCTCATGTGAAATAAAATCTAAAAATTTAATAAAAATCACCATAATTTGTAAAAATACCACAATAGCTTATGGTTGAAATTTAAAGACAAATGGATACCATTTGGATATGTTACAGAAGGATCTTTGGGCCAGCCGATTTTTGGGCCATTTACGGTGGCCATTTTCTTGGGATTATAGGGCGTAAGTGTGAGGCCTTGGGAAGGCCAGCACACTCGAGGGAATAGGTAACACGATAGTTACCATGTGTAACTTGCAGAACGTGCATGAGCTAGGTGTCAGAGGGTGGTAAAATGGGGTTTTACCCCCAACACCTGTGAACCGGGTGGCATCGTGCATAGAAAGGCTTGGGGTTATAAAACCATCCCCGTAACCAGCATGCTACCCTTCCAGCAGTTGTTCTGCCCCCTGGTTCTTGCTGTTTCTTTTGTTGCCAGTGCTGTAGGGAGCTGCTACTGCTGAAGCTGCAGCCTCCACTGATCGTGCTTGAGAGCTACAAGTTGTAGCTGTTCGTGGATTGCAATGACTGCACCCAGCGTCTTCTTCTTCCTGTTGGCTATGAACCCATCGAAGGAAGGCCTCATCGTCTACCTTCACAAGTAGAATTCTCTTCCTTTCTCTCTTGTTCTTGTTCCTTAACTCTATCTTCTGTGTAGTTACTCTAGTCTTCAAACTTGTGTTTTGACTCCATCTTCATAAGCTAGGTAGGATTCAATTCTTTCTTTTCTCTCTTACTCTTACTCTTGACATGCTATGGGAACTTGCTATTTAGGTGTTCAAGCTCTCAAGCTTATTTGATTTCCTAAGTACCTCTAGAAGCTCGTGTGCATCATGTGTTGTTGTAGGATTCATTCCTATCCCTTATCCTCTTCCTACATCTCAGTCTGTGTTCAGTAGCTTGAAGTAATCCTTGATGTGTATATGCTATTTCCAGATTTGGAAAATAGTTCCGTGATAAGAATTAAACCTTTTATCGTGTATAAATTAGTGTTTGGCCATGGGAGGCAACACATTCTTCTCTTCCATCATACTTGTTTAAATCTGAAACATGTGGATATCACTGTGTAGTGTAGACTGGACTATGACAGTTCTTTCTCCTTCTTAGAGTTGATTCATTAAGAGATCTCAAGTGAGTGTACTTCGATAAAGATTGATGGAAAAAGAAGAGAGAGTTTAAGGGAATGCTCTTCCAGTATAATTCCCCTTGAGTTTGTCTCTTGTGATCATTCATGAGAACCATGTTCCATGTTCTTCCTTTCACTTCCTTGTACTAGTGGCCTAATTCTTGAGGCTAAGATCATGTTTGTGTAAAGTCTTAACCATGGTAGGAGCTATAGGAGAGCTTGGTAGAATAATTTTTAGATGATTCTTATCAATTTCTGGAAGTTCGTACAGTATCTGTCGACAGCCATGCCAGTAGCTGTCGACAGGGCCTTGTTTCCAGAACCCAGGAGGGGTACTTGACAGTGGCTGTCGACAGGCACCTCTTGTTGTCGAACAGGCCCTGTCAGAATTGCATTTCTGCTTCTGGAAAAACAGCACCTGTCGACAGGCACTTCCTGGCTGTCGACAGGCACTGTCAGAACCTTGTTTTCAGCCTTACCTTGTTCCAATCTTTGCTGAAACAACACCCAACTAATCTAATCTTTGCCTACCTAATCTTTGTGTTTATACACCTAAATACTCAATAAAACCACTCAAGTTTTTCATTCTTACCGTGAGTTATCTTTTAAAGAATTCCAATACGAATGACCTTTGTGAAGTTATTAACTCATGTGATCAGGGAAAGTATTCCACAAATTCCTGTTGTGTGAAATATGAGAGTACTTGTGTACCCCAGTGAGATTTACCAGAGTGTGTTATGATGACGAGTTGTGAGTCTTTGGGTTCATTTGAGATTGCCTGTGCAAATGAGGCTGGTTCAGTCCTGGGAGGAGCATCCGAATTTGTTAGTGGCTGCACGGGGCAATGAAGACACTGGATGTGGCATACATTATTACGTTCTTGATTAGTCATCATCTCATACATGTGTGTGTGAATACGGGACTGATACTGAATTTATGTATCATCTTGAGTTATCAATCATGTTCTATACTATTCTGGTTCTACATGGTTATTGAATTAATTCATTCGTTCATAGCTTTGAACACTCAGTGTAATATGTTCATGTTCTTATCTTGAGATCATACATGTGAATCCTTCTTATTTCAAGGAATTGAATTCTACTAGCTTGTTAGCTTATCAAATCCCACTTTTTTAGGTAATCTACAGTTCTACAAGGCGGGACTTCAGGATTTGTGTGTGGAGAGACCAACCTGGCGGCATTTTATTTTTAAGATTGTAAATCAAGAACCATGTAACACCTATTGAATGGTGAATAATAATTTTTTATTAGTGAAGCCCTGAGCAAATGTACTGTTCAATTAGTTCAATTTTACTCTTGATTTCTCGTTCGCTCACATTTCGACATTTATAAGTTATATTGAATGTCGTGACGTGATAGAACGGTATCAGAGCATTGGTTGAGGATTCAAATAGTTATCGGTCCTCAACATCCTGTAGTGACCTGTGAGGATGGGTAGAAAGCCTAAGGTTAAGCTAGATAAGTATAGTTGGATATAGATTGTATTGAGTATGAAATGAAAATTTAGAGGTAGATTTTTTCCTATGATTCTTCTCCACTTCATAACTTCATGCTTATAGCCTTCATTTGTATAAACCCATATTTTCCTTTGTCCATGTTTCTGTAGGATTCCTTCTTCCTTCTATCCTTAATTCTTGCTCTTATTCTACATAAGAACCTCATGCTTAAAGTGTTTCCTTGTACATACACTTGTCCTAATGCTGGAAGAACATAGATGTGTTGTTCTATTTCTTGTAATCATGCTTTAGCTAAAGTTTTGTTATGACTCAAGCATATTATAAAATCATCCCATTAGAAGCAAGAAAATGTTGTCCAGAAGTGTTGCACTTCTAGTTATCATCTTGCTTTTAGATTTCCATGCACATAGTATATCTCTATTGCCTACTCGTCTTCCTCATGGAAAGTGGTGTTTAGAACTGGAAATAAGACCCTTTTGATATTACCAGTCATGTAAGGATTCATAGAAACACTTGGTAGAAATTTTCTGTGGTAGTTTTATCACATTCTTGAAAGTTTAGATCTTACATGTAGACAGCCAGCACTACCTGTCGACAGGTATCATGCTTCCAGAACCCAGAAATACAGAACTGACAGTAGCTGTCGACAGATGGCTTTCACCTATCGACAGATATCCTGCCTGTCAACAGCCGACTCTGGTCTGTCGACGATGTGCTCAGATCCCAAAAATTGGCTCTGGGAGGACATTAGCTGTCGACAGCCCTTCCTAGTTGTCGACACATACCAGTCTGTGATGAACTGATCCTTCTTCAGTCAGAAGTGTCAGTAGGTTCAGTCAGAAGTGTCAGCAGGACCCTTGTAAAATTGAAACTCATACCTATTACATTCCATATCATTTAAGTAAAATGTTATAATTGATTATAACATTTACTTAAGATATTACATGTAAATAAGGAAGTACCCCCCATTTGAATCCAATAAAAATATCAGAAAAATCATATCTCTTATCAATAAAAAGTCAACTCACCCACCGAAGAAGAAAAATGTGATTTTTGCGATTCCATCAAATAACCTATTTCTAATTTCTCACAATTTGGCCTACCTGAAAGTCTCATAATTCAAATAACCTAGTAGGATGCTAAGAATCCAAGGTCCGGTGAAAAATGATGAACACATATGACTTCTCCAAGGGAGCCCTCTCCTACTGAAGGAAAAGTCAAACCTGCTCATCCTTACTTTACATTAATATGACCTTTACATTGATATGTTATTATCTCCAACTCTAAATAAGAATTAGTAAATGAATGGTTCAATTGATCATATAGATTTCATGACTATCCTCGTGATGTATTCTTCCGTGACTTCCCATTTTCTTAGATTCTAAATATATATACCATTGAAATGAATCATTAATCCTTATTTACCTCCATCCCTCACGAAACTAAGTAAGACTCTTTATAACTCAAATGGTGGAACACTCACACAATTGATGATTCAAAATTTTAAGATTGTTTTAAATCTCACAAACAACCTTATACACACAGTGTAGAATTGAATCTATTTACTTCTATTGGGGTAGACAACCAAACAAAATAGTGAAGAAGAAGTAGAGAAATATCCAACTAGGAAAATCTCTGAAGAAATGCAAGAATATGCAAACATTTTGCACTAGAATTTGAATTTGGTCAGATGATTTCTTGAATTCTTAACAGCATTCTCTTTAAGCTTGAACTCATCAATTTCTCTTCTAACTATAACACAAGAATAAATTATTTTAAAGTTAAGTTAATCCCAAAGTTTTGTTTCAAATGATCAGTAGCTTGTGTGTCAAACTTGTACAGACAATTTGACTTGAGTCAATAGGGAAGTTTTAGAAAAATCAACTCCATGTTTTCTAGAATTGACCTCAATCAGGTGATTGCAGTTTGACTAACTGCTTGTCACGTAGAATTGATCTTGTAATATCCTAGTGCAACCTCACATATGGGGTAGAGTCAACCTAACCTCCACTTGAGTTAACTCAAGCTGTATCTTTCTCTAAGTATGATTAGAAACTTAACTAGTGATAACCTGATCTCCATGTAGTGTCAACTAAGAAATAATCAGGGTCAACACACTTAATAGACCTTTTGACATTGTGAACTTTCTTATAGTATAAAAGATTGTGTTAAATATTTATTATATTTTGCTTGATATATCAAAACTAAGAACATACATTAAATCATCTGTCATATCTCTAAATCCTACAAGGAAAAATATCATTTAATCATGAAGGTTAATGTATCAAATAACTAGAAACATTATGAGTTGAATAAATTCTTTGTCGTTTATCTTATATTGACAATACTTATCATTTTGTCATACTTTATTACCTTCCAAGGGAATATGTATTTACATAAACTCTCTAAGGAGTAAGGTTATTCCTTAGTAGGGGAGACTTTGAGTATAATATACTACTGCCAGAGATAAAGAACATAGTAAAGGTGTATCTAATTGAAACCATGATCACAATATGGCTCTTAATATCTAAATATGCTAATATTTAGATCCCCATCAACTGACGATGTTATGATAATAAATTATATAGAGTGTAACGTATAACATAATAATCATGATAGGATTGGTGAGAGTAATCAAGATTAGATAAATTTTAAAGGACTAAAAACTTACATCTTTGTGATCCATCCAAACTAGTCAAGGAGTTTGGAGGACCAAACACTTTTTCTTAGTAGGGGAGAGTGTAACACCCTGAAAATTTTTATTTGTTAGAAAATATGAATAATATGATATTAGACTTGATTATTATTATGAGATTGAAATATTAATATCTGAGATTAATTAGCACTAATAAATGTTACCCACAGGGACGTACATAGAGGTGCGCGCTCCGACAGGGCGACACTGAAAAACTATAACGAAATTAAAATTCAAGAACAACACACAATTTTCAAAAAAAATATGGGGATACCAGAAATATAAATAGCCAGATTTATTGACGTGCGGACTTCGAGGTTAAGCGACGTAATTATTTTTCGAGTAATTTTTCACCTCGTGTGAAATAAAATCTAAAATTAAATAAAAATTACCATAATTTGTAAAACTATACAATAGCTTATGGTTGAAATTTAAGACAAATGGATACCATTGGATATGTTTACAGAAGGATCTTTGGCCAGCCGATTTTTGGGCCATTTACGGTGGCCATTTTCCTGGGATTTTAGGGCGCTTACGTGTGAGGCCTTGGGAAGGCCAGCACACACTCGAGGGAATAGGTACACACGTAGTTACCTGTGTAACTTGCAGAACATGCATGAGCTAGGGTCGGAGGGTGGTAAAATGGGGTTTTACCCCCAACACCTGTGAACCGGCATGGCATAGTGCATGGAAAGGCTTGGGGTAATAAAACCATCATCGTAAACAGCATGCTAACCCTTCTAGCAGTTGTTCTGCACCCACCCCTATTCTTGCTGTTTCCTTGTTGCCATTGCTGGGAGGGAGCTGCTACTGCTGAAGCTGCAGCCTCCACTGATCGTGCTTGAGGAGCTACAAGTTGTAGCTGTTCGTGGATTGCAATGACTGCACCCCAGCGTTCTTCTTCCTGTTGGCTGTGAATGAAGGGAAGGCCTCATGTATGCCTTCACAAGTAGAATTCTCTTCCTTTCTTCTTGTTCTTGTTCCTTTAACTATATCTTTGTGTAGTACTCTAGTCTTCAAACTTGTGTTTTGACTCCATCTTATCAAGCTAGGTAGGATTCAATTCTTTCTTTTCTCTCTTACTCTTACTCTTGACATGTTATGGAACTTGTTGTTTAGGTGTTCAAGCTCTCAAACTCTTATTTGATTTCGTAAGTACCTCTAGAAGCTCGTGTGCATCATGTGTTGTGTAGGATTCACTTCCTATCCCCTTATCCTTCTTCCTACATCTCAGTCTGGTTCAGTAGCTTGAAGTAATCCTTGATCGTGTATATGCTATTTTCCAGATTTGGAAAATAGTTCCATGATAAGAATTAACCTTTCATCGTGTATAATTAGTGTTTGGCCATGGGAGGCAACACATTCTTCTCTTCCATCATAACTGTTTAAATTTGAACTCATGTGGATATCACTGTGTAGTGTAGACTGGGGACTATGACAGTTCTTTCTCCTTCTTAGAGTTGATTCATTAAGAGATCTCAAGTGAGTGTACTTCGATAATGATTGATGGAAAAAGAAGAGAGAGTTTTAGGGAATTGCTCTTCTAGTAATTTCCCCTGAGTTTGTCTCCTTGTTGCATCATCCTGAGAAGCATTGTTCATGTTCTTCTTTTCACTTCATTCCTTGTACTAGTGGCCTAATTGATGGCTAAGATCATGTTTGTGTAAAGTCTTAAACATGGTAGGAGCTATAGGAGAGCTTGGTAGAACAATTTTTAGATGACTCTTATCAATTTATGGAAGTTCATACAGTATCTGTCGACAGCCATGCCAGTAGTTGTCGACAGGGCCTTGTTTCCAGATCCTAGGAGGGGTTACTTGACAGTGGATGTCGACAGGCACCTCTTGGCTGTCGACAGGCCCTGTCAAATTGCATTTCTACTTCTGGAAAAATAGCACATGTCGACAGGCACTTCCTGGCTGTCGACAGTCACTGTCAGAACCTTGTTTTCAGCACTTACCTTGTTCCAATCTTGCTGAAACAACACCCAATAATCTAATCTTTTGCCTACCTAATCTTTGTTGTTTATCCACCTAAATACTCGATAAAAACCACTCAAGTTCTTCATTCTTACCATGAGTTATCTTTTAAAGGAATTCCAATTACGAATGACCTTTGTGAAGTTATTAATCCTGTGATCAGTGAAAGTATTCCACAAAATCCTGTTGTGTGAAAAATGATGAGTACTGTGTACCCCACGTGAGATTTACCGAGTGTGTTATGATGGCGAGTTGTGAGTCTTGGGCTCATTTGAGAATATGCCTGTGTAAATGGGGCTGGTTCAGTCCTGGGAGGAGCACCCGAATTTGTCAGTGGCCGCGCGCGGGGGCAATGAGAAAAACTGGATGTGGCATACATTATTACGTTCTTGATAGTCATCATCTCATACATGTGTGTGTGAATAAGGGACTGATACTGAATTTATGTATCATCTTGAGTTATCAATCATGTTCTATACTATTCTGGTTCTACATGTGTTATTGAATTGATTCATTCGCTCATAGCTTTGAACACTCAGTGTTAATAATGTTCATGTTCTTATCTTGAGATCATACATATGAATCCTTCTATTTCAAGGAATGAATTTACTGGGCTAGTTAGCTCATCTCAAATCCCACTTTTTCAGGTAATCTACAGTTCTACAAGGTGGGACTTCGGGATTTGTGTGTGGAGAGACTAACCTGGTGGCATTTTATTTTAAGATGTAAATCAAGAACCATGTAACACCTATGAATGGTGAATAATAATTTTATTTAGTGAAGCCTCTGAGCAAATTACTGTCAATTAGTTCAATTTTACTCTTGATTTCTTGTTCGCTCACGTTCCGGCATTTATAATTTATTAAATGTCGTGACATGACAGTTATGAACCAAATATGTTTCATGTGAACATACTATTACTTTCAGTAGAGTAGATTGTTTTTATTTATATTTTTAGATGCCCCGGCATTGCCCTTAAGTGTTTTATAGAATTTTATTACTTCACCCAAGGTTGAAACAGAAATGAGCCCTTTATCATAGATAAGAGGAGCTTAAGGATCATTCACATTATGGGGGACTAATAATCCTGGGGAAGTTGAGAGAAGGAGCTAAAATCTCAAGTAGCAAAGCATCTAGCCACATCATGGTAGACCAATGAGCCTGGGCATGGTGACCCAAAAAGTGTCTCAGAAGAAGCTAAAATATCACATAGAAAAGGCTATCTTCGTACCAAAGGGCAAAAACAGAAGTGGAGGAAAATAAAAGTAGCCATATTCTGCAAAGAAACTGAGAGCTCCAATAAGGTAGAACATTAACAAGAGTAGCCAACCCTATGTCCAGAAAATCAGATCTAAGGCATGCAGGCAGGGACCTTGGGATCCCTATACTGCTGGTATAAAAGAACTGCCTCTTTTCTTAACTAAATATAGAGTTATCCAACAGGGTTAAAACATATATGAACTTGGAATATCCATTTGTTATATCATATGGAAAACACTTGGTTTTATGAAACTTTAGAAAAATAATGATTATTAAGTTAAGTCATTAATCTCAAGGTTGGAGCTATCCTATCGGAAAAACATATTCTGGAATTTTTGCTATTCAGTTTGAGCTTCCAGAAACTAACCATGCCTTTCATTAACCATATGTGCGGAGAAAGAGGGCTACGTGTCAGCTTCTATCAAGTTCTCACTGCTTCAGCAGGTATTTTTTTGTTCTTATTTATATATCACCATAAGTATGAAATTTATGTTGTGTTTAATGATTCATAGTCCCTAACATTTAATGTCTATATGTTTTAATATACTTTTGTTCCTGACAACACAAATTTAGACAAATTCTCTCTACCTCAATTCTGGTTTATGCTTTACTGTTTTAATGTGTGCATATGAAACCTATAGAAAAAATAGTATTAAGTGAATTTGAGGTTTCTAAGTACTTATTATATGAACTCTCTCATTCTAAGTACTTATTATCTAAGTACTTACATATGATTAGAGAATAAAAAAATAAGCTCTTCATTTTCATAGGAATGAACTCTTGAGTACTCCACATTTTCTGGCAAACCGTTTGTCATGGCCACCTAATACCACAAGGGTAAAATATATATTTAATAGAAAATGTATCCTATCCTATTCATTGAAAGAATTCTTAAAGCAGGTAGGCATAATGGTTAGATATTTTAAGCACAGGTCTGCCAAAGGATGAACAAAAGGAATGGAATGAATGATATGAAACATATACTTCAAGGAGGAAAACAAAGACTGTAATAAATGTTCACTATATATACAAAATCAGTCTTAATCATTTGAAGTAGGACATCAGGAAGTAAAAGATTTCACTTAAGCATGAGTTCATTGTGATTACCTGCAATAGTTAAAGTTACTTTCGCAAAGTTATGACCTGGAGGTCCAAAACCTTCAAAGGACCTTAGCATTGCAAATGCCAAAATTGCTAACCCAATGCTCTTTTTCCTTTCAAAACGATTGATGAGAGAAAATTCAACCTGAACAGAACAACACATTATATAAGACTCTACAACAAGATACAAGTAGAAGAGATAGATCCACAACTAAATTACAGCTTAAGATACCAAGAGATATACAAGTATGTCAGTTACTTATAAGAAAAATGTCCACCAAACTGCTTCATGTCAACTGATGGATAAAGAACTGTTGGTTCTCCCTCAACACCCATCATTAGAGGCAGAGCATTTTCCCATTTATTTTTTAATGTTATGAGTTTTAAGATTATGATTTGTGGTCATTTCTTTCAAAATACACTGAATTTGGTTGATAAGAGCTATATATATAATTTGTAGGCTTATGGTTTTTTTTTTTAGGATTTTCAGTTGTCTTGGATATGAGTCTTTTTGTGTATGTTTGAAATTTTGAGTTTTCAATTTAATGTGTCATAGAATATTCCTTCCTTCCATTTCACTTTAGAGTGTGTATCATCTTTGAAATGGGTGCAATGCACATCATGTTTTTTTTATGAGTTCATGGGTTCATGCAAACATGTTGATCTTGTAGTGAGCTATTCTGTGTAAGGGATTTTGCATATAGAAAAAAAATCCCATCTAGCATCAGATACATAGAAAATAGGATTTTTACAGGTTAAGTACTCTGTTCAATTAACTTGAGAAAGCATCCCTATCTTCTTTTGACTGACCAACCCTTTTGTGTGGGCTAGAATTTGGGTAGGTGTAGGGTTAGCAACTCAGCATTTTTTTCCATCTAATATCAATTTTTTCTCAGAAGGCCTTAATTGATGCCACTCTTTCTTAACCCTCATTTTTAATTACATGTAATGTATTGGGGGACATATATATATTTAGGAATGATCCTAAGAAGTGCAAATGAATATCATCAAGGCAATGTAGCCTGAAAAAATATATCTTGGGCGATTGATTATTGAAGTGTTGATTCATATTATTTGTCTTCCTCAATTCAGATTTTTTTTTCTTTCAGGCAAGCGGTTTGGAGCTTATAGGGTTCTCATTCATTCTTCATTCAGAAAACTGTGAGTAGGCATATACATATTTTATAATGTGATTGCGATGCACGGTATCCTGATTTACAAAAAACTATCTTCTTCTTCTACTACTTTTATATTTTTTACAGAAACGTATGATTAAGTACAATTAGATATCCTATTTTTTTATTTTGTTCATACAAAATTCATGAGTTTTTAAAAGCACAGTTTTTCTAGCTCTAATCCTATCTACTTCAAAACTCGGTTTAGACTACTATCTTCCCAGATGTAAGTAGATTGTTTGTGATTTTTTAGAGTTTCTGTTGATGACCATCCCTTTTTTTTTTTTTTTTGCTTATCTGAATATGATAAAAAGTGAATATGCTGATGAATATGTTTTTTTATACTGTCAATACATCTTTAGCAGGTGTTGCTTTGGGCTCCTCCTTTTGGATTCCCCTAATAAACTCACAATAATATCCACAAAATTATAGGAAATATAAAACAAAACAGAAAACTCTAGAAAAACTCAACTACAATTAAATTAGGGAAACATGTGCCCAGCCCATGGCATTATCAAGGTTCGCCGTACCGTCCGGATCGACTGTACCGCATTCTCTGTGGAAGGTACATACCGTACCGTATCGTACCACTGAGGTACGGTGGAAAAATGACTTGTTTGATTTATTTTTTTAATTTTGTGACTTGGTTAATATTTAAAATGATCAAATTTCAACAGAAGACTCTCCATCCAAACTAAAGATAGATTTTTCATCATTTCTCATACATGCACCCATTCTCTCTCCCATTTCTCTCTCATATCCTCCAGAACTATCAGTATATCACATCTTCTACAACCTAAAAAGGGGCTGATATGCTCATGAAGTCTTCATCAAAGTTGTTCTATTCTTTTTCAGCTTCATCTTCAAAGTGGAATCACCTCAATTGGTAGTCTATGTCCAAAATTATAGTAGATTATTCTTCACATTCTCTCTCATATCATGATTCACATATACATGATTATCATGCACTCCACATATCAAATGAGGGTATATCTCTTCGAGACTTTTTCATGAAAGGTGTTCCCCATGACTGTCTATTAGTTCCAACTAGAATCACATCAAATAAATATTTGTTCTTAAAGATACAGTGGATTATTTTTACCTTCTCTCTCATATCGCGATCCAAAAACTAGTAATGAGTGCGGCCTCTCTACAACCTGAATGAAGGTGATCTAATCTTTGGACTCTTCATGATATGACCAATATATCCATTAGATCAACACAAAGAATTTGAAAACAGAAACAAAACTGTAACGTCTTAAAATATAGAAATTAAGTCGCTTTAATAATTTTTGAGACAATATTTACTTAACAAAAAATTAATTTAAAAAATTAAACTAAAATTACTATAATTCCTATCATCTCTTAATTAGTTTATGTTTAAAATTTTATATCAATTAGACTCTATTTAAACCCTTTAAATGCACCGGATGTGAGAGAGGAATGAAAAAAAAGAATAAACAGATTTAGCGGACCGGACCGGACCGGACCGGTCATCAACGTGTCGTGGCACGCTTGGGTCACCCCATTGGGGTGACCCAATTGTGACTGGGCTTGTGGTATGATTTGCACGTACCGCGGTGGTTGCTACAGTACGGCGAACCATGGGTACTATCTTTAATCGTGCACACTTCGACGGGATGACATTCTGTTTCGAAAGTAAAATCAAATATAAAGTCATCATAATTACTAGAAAAATATATTGATTTTATAAATATAAATATAAAAAATTATTGATGCATAGATGTTGAGATTAAGTCGACCTAATGATTTTTGGACAATTTTTACTTGATACAAAATTAATTGAAAAATTAAACTAAAATTACTATAATTTGTATCATCTCTTAATTAGTTTATGTTTGAAATTTCATCTCAATTAGACACCATTTAGATCCTTTAAATATAGATATTAAGTCGATCTAATAATTTTTTAGACAATATTTACTTGCCAAAAATAATTTAAAAATTAAAATAAAATTACTATACTTTGTATCATCTCTTAATTAATTTATATTTAAAATTTTATCTTAATTAGACATCATTTAGACTACTTAAGTGCACAAAAAAATTTGTCGCGGTACGTCGAACCCTCTATGCATTTCAGCAGGACGATATTTGGTTCTGAAAATAAAGTCAAATATAAAGTCATCATAATTACTAGAAAAATATATTGATTTTAAACATATAAATATCATGAGTTATTGATGCATAGATGTTGAGATTAAGTCGACCTAATGATTTTTAGGATAATTTTTACTTGACAAAAAATTAATTTAAAAAATTAAACTAAAATTACTATTATTTATATCGTCCCTTAATTAGCGTATGTTTGAAATTTCATCTCAATTAGACACCATTTAGATCCTTAGATATTGAGATTAAGTCGATCTAATGATTTTTGAGACAATTTTTACTTGACGAAAAAATGATTTAAAAATTAAATAAAATTACTATAATTTTTATCATCTCTTAATTAACTTATGTTTAAATTTTCATCTCAATTAGACATCATTTAGACTCCTTAGATACACCAGGTGTGAGAGATTAAGTAAAAAAAAAACGGTGCGGTCCGATTGGACCGCGCAAAACCGCACCGGACCAGTCCGCACCGGATCGGCCCGACCGCGTACCGCGACGGTACGCTGGGACGCCCATCCCGGACGTCCCGACCGTGCCTGGGCACCGCCCGCGCCCAAGCAGTGTGCGGTTCGCCCGTGCCGCCGCAGTACGGGCGGCACGGGCGAACCCTGGGCATTATCAACAGACCCAATTACATTTTCTACTGTTCTTTTGACTGAGGAAACAACTACATCATATGTGTCTTCAACAACACTTTGTGCTTTCGATAATGAACTGGTAGTTGAATCCAGAATCCCAGGTAATAGATGTCCAACATTATCCTATGTTTAAATATCTATAAATGCAATTATCCCATGTTTGAACTGTTTTCTGTATGCAATTTCTCCGTTTTTTTTTAGATCACAAAAAAAAAAACTAAGAATCAACCAATTGTTAGATTCAGGGAAGATATAAAATAGATGAAAAATTAGAAAGAAGTTTATGATATCAATCATTGGTAAGCAAAAAATTCAGTTTGATGTTTGTCCTTATATACTCAAAATTTTAACTTAGATTTTATGTTCATCAATCATGGTAAGCAAAAAATTCAGTTTGATGGATTCTTTTTCTTTCAAAAAGTATTGTTTTGCATTTCTACTCATTTATTTATTGTATATATGCGTGCTGGGGCTAATCTTGCATCTTATTGACGTCTCTCCTTGTGCTGGCAGTATTTTGCATTTGATATCCCCTTATGTGCGCCTGCATATGTAAATCACATAATGAGATGTGCATGTGACTAAATCTGATGAAGGTTCGTATTTCATCTGAATCGTTGGCACCAATGGAAAAGAGAACATACCTTGAAGCACCCTCTTTGTGTTCTTGGGAAGAAGCATGGGCAATCATGCTTCATCTACCAAGCCCAAGACCACATCGCCAAACTTTGTCCCAAGAAGGCTGAGTGGAAGAGAAATAAGGTCGGTTTATGCATCTAAAGGGGCTTGCTATGTATTTAAAGGGACTATTTTTGTGACAAGAGATACGTTGCTAATATTTGTTCAAGTATTTATTTAGATTTATATCATGTTTTATATGTTCAGATCAAACATGTGAAAGTAGATGAAGTATGCATGTTTATCAAAAACATACTCTATAGTGCATGTGTGGCGGAACACCTCGGCTAAGTCCGTTAACCGATAACGTACTTGATCCGAATCCGCCTCCCGCGAACGAGCCGAAGCCTCGCAAGGGATACCAAACCACAGTCCGTGTAAACACAAAAGAACACACCATTTCACAAGTTTACATAGCCATATTTCCACAAAACTAAAAGAAAGTACAAGAGCCTGGGGCATACCCCGAGGTACAACTGAAAACAAGTAAACAACTAACTACACTTCTGCTACTACACTGCACCACTGAGACTACACTGCTGGAAACTACACTGCCGGAGGTACTGACCCTGCACCGCTACGACGCGGCTCAGAACTGGACGACGGTCGAGAAACGTCCTCCTCGCTCTCACTTGTGGGGGTAGGGGTGAGCCTCTCTAGTCACTGGCTCAGTATGGAACTCCCCTAAAACCGAGCAAACCAAAACCACAGGTATAAAAGCAGTAAACAGTACCAATAATTTATAGAACAGCTAAGCAGGATATAAAAGCTGTAAAAGTACTCACCGTCTGCCGACTACGAAAAATAACTGTAATAATTAAACGGCAAACCAGTACAAGTGTACAAGCTATAGTAGAGACAGTCAAACACGAGTCACGTGAACTGGTTCGCGACACCAGAGACTGACTCGGACAAGCTAACACAAGTCTACCTCTCAGTCTCACAACCACGGACGAAAGGTCCAGCTGCCGCTCCACGTGAAAAGGTCAAGCAACTGTAGAGACCAACTAAACACCACCACCTGTGGACCACACGGTCGTAGGCCCATGCCTGGCACCTCCAGAGACCCTGGCCTGGCTCGCTAGAGTGACGCACTGGAAAAGGACTAGCTGGGGACCAGTGTCGACTACTGGTATCCGTACCCCCAACTACGAGCGCGCTACAAGTGACTAAAAGACAAGTACGGCAGTCACTGTCTCACTGTCGTCTTTCCCTCAGCCGGACGTACAACTCAAACACAGGAGTGAGGGTGTCCAGGTCAAACGACACAGACCTCGACGGTACAACACAAGTACCGGGACAAAGCCCCGAGTTAACAGTCTGGCTCACAAAGAACCTGGGGCACCCAACTGGAGAGGTAACCACGGTAGGCGTCGTACTACTTGCCACGTACACAAAACCACGTGCACGTCACACACAAACACGTGAAGTCTCACGTAAACCGCGTGCATAGTAGTCCACTACACGTGAACACCACACAAACACGTAAAGAAACAACCAACTGCGTACACAGTACGCTAGTCTCAGAAAACACGAGCACTGGGTGCACCACGATTATCGTTGCACCACTTGATACCAACAGATATTCAATATATCAATATTTAAACCAAAGGCATGCTGGCGGCAACATCGACTGCCGTCAATGGGATATAAACGGCAAGGTATCTGGCCGTCTAGTTCCAGCTGAAGAACCTGGCGTCAAACGATGTTGACGCCAAGCTCCTCGACTCCAGTTCCTGCAGAAACCCTAAACCGATTCTACATGCATACTTAGTCCCAAAACCATCGAGAAAATATGAGGAAATACTTCCTCTAACATGCAAGAATCCTAATTAACTTAAAACAACATGTTTCTATTGTTAAATTGCTCAAACCACCCATGTACCCCACATGGATAACACTACCCGAAATCACCATTACCATGCAGATTCATGTTTTCTAATTGCATTATTACAACCTATAGGAACTAAAGGGGTCATTCCCTACCTCAGTACACGCTTAAACCTCCTGAATTCTCCCAATTCACGCCGAACCCTCCACGAGCTTCATGGTAATTACACCACATTTCGGCGTTTCCTTGGCCAATTCGTCACCGCCTCACGTTCCACGTTCCTTCAATTATCCTTTTACAACAGTTGGAAGCATTGGGGAAGCAAGAGGCATGAAGACAGGGCTAGGAGAGGGGAATTGGACTGAGGAAACTGCTCTCGGGTAGACTATATTCTGCAGGTCGCACAGCTTGGCGTCAACATGGCTGTCGCCAATCAGACCGCCAATGCTAGATGTCCATATCTCTTGTCGCCAAGTTCATATAGTAAACGTCAACTTATATGGACGCCGACAAGTCAACGACCACACCTGGCCGCCAACTCCTACTCAACTGCAGCAGGTCCTATTTTATCTCAGGACCCAACCTGCACCACACCTGCACACACCACACGACCAAACCACATTGGCCTTACAATGGCCATCACAACCGATACACACATGATCCATAAGGATCCGAAACGTACGCGACGTTACAACATGTGAACTATCATGTTCCATAACTGCCAAGCTCAAGACCACATCCCTTACTTCTCATGGATGAATAGTCACCGCTGTCATCACTTATTTGTAAAGATAGTCGCTTATGACTCAGCATACATTGACTGAAACAAATTATGTCAAGTGTTTATTTACCAACACTTTATCTTATGGATACTGGACATGGTCTTGAAAAAATTCATATAAATTTATATTGTAAATAAATATTTAGAAATTTACTTTCATGTGCTAATTTTTATGATAATCTACTTGAATGTATTTACATTATGGGACTCTTAGGACTTGATTCACTCTCACATTGAGTGAAAGTGAGACTCGAATCTCCTTGAGAGGGACTCAATTGTCTCTGTTTGCCGGCTCATAGATTGTAAAATAAAAAATATTTATTGAAAAATCTGATTCTTTTGTTTAGAGATTATTTTTTACCTTATACTTTTTAAGAATTTCAAAAAAAAAAATTCTGAACTATGCATGTTCATCAAAAACATACTCTATAGTGCATGTGAACTGTTCATAAAGAAATTTTTGATGTTTACATAAGAAAGGATATAGTGCTGTGAACTTTTCATTAAAGAAGGTTTAAAAGAATAATTTTGTTTGACACTTAATAATAGTCCTCTTCTCAATTTTTTAAATATATGTTTTTTTTATTTTTTAAAATATTAAAAATATATAACTTCACATATATTAATTAGAATCAATTTTGATCAAATTTAAAAAATATAGAGATCTAGTTATATTTATGAGAAACACTCTTTACATAATAAGGGGGGACATGACCCCCCTTGTGCAATAAGGACATGCGGCGTACCCTCATGCGAACACCTTGTCCGCGTGGCGCTTGGGCGGCTCGCTCTTGTAAAAAGAGGCATTGCATCCCCTCTTGCAATAAGCGTTTCTTTATATTTATAAGTCTGATTGGTCGTACTGTTAAAACTGGTGTGAATCGAGAATTCTATGACACAATATAGACCGTATTATATCACATTGGTTCACACAATACCGCCCCACGTCTCCCACATCCCACCTCCTTCTTGTTCCTCGCGATAAAGCACTGTGGCACGACAGTAGGGTTTGCCTAACAGGGGCAATGCCGCCGACGAAGGAAAGTTGGCTCCCAGAGCCGAGCGATATTATCGGAGCCAAGGGTGGTGAGACATTTGGAGGAGGGGGTGCTATACAATTATGCATGCAAGAGAATTATATTTGTAACTCTTCCTCGGACTACACTGCAGCCCACGTGGCAATAGTTCTGTTGCACGGTAACAGTTGATCAAATTCCAACCGCCTGATTCACGGACTCGTGCATCAAGGACCCATCGTGGAAGGGAGAAGGAAGGCTAATTATCGGGGGTCCGATAAGTTAGCACTATCTGTGTATTATCTAGTGGAATGCTACCAATTTATCATCCTTTCTTTCACGAAGAAAAAAATACTTATTACAAGAGGATGATGTGAATTGCGAGAGTGGTAGTGTGACAAGATCTTTCTCCAAACACTCCTTAGTAATAAGTTGATGTGGATTGCAAATAAACAATTTTACTAATTGATTGGACCAAACGAGACTTTTATCTTTCTCTGTAAACAGTCTTGCAATTAGGGACGGACGCAAAATTTTTATTTAGTGATATCATTTAAATTATTTTTTAATATTTATATAATTTTATATATTATATATAATATAAATAATTAATTTTAAATATATATTTAAAATAAAAATAAAATATTTTAATAAAAATAAACTCTTAAGATTGGACACCGTAGATTTTAGTGGGATCACCTCCATATAAAAAATCCCTCAAAATCCACAACTTAAAGGGTCGTTTCTAACAAAAAAAAATTCAGTAGGATCACGTCCCCACTGGATATGAGCTGTGTCCGATAAGTATAATCGATTGTAAAAGAACAGTCTTGTTAGTTAATTGGACCTGACAAGAACATTCTCTCTCTCTCTCTCTCTCCTCTCTCTCTCTCTCTCTCTCTCTCTCTCTCTCTCTCATCCAGCCAATAACAATGTTACTCTTGCAATCCACATCATCCTCTTGCATATATATCTTCCATGAGAATGTCTTGCTAACTGCCCGATGTGTGCGCACACACACTCCGCGGGATGTACAGCAAGACATTTCCATCTTCCATTCCGTGCTATCCTCATTGACATTAATAAATGGGCAGTTTCAAGTAAGGGGACATTTTCCAATTCCACTACTACACATGTATTTACATTTTTAATCACTGCTCGACATGGAACTATGTTTTACATAAATCTCTCCACAAGTTAAAGAACTCTTATCATGTAAACTATGTATAATCTGGATTGCATAGGCCAGACTATATCGTGGGCTCTGATGCCATATTAGAATTTACAGATCAGTTCTATGCACCTACTGCGTTCACATTAACCCAAGGCTCCATTTTTGAAGATTTCATGTACAAATGTACAATATAGTATTTATATATCCACTCACCAAATATGTCATCCTAACAGCTGCACATAATGCAAATACATGATACAACATGAATCTGCTGACGCAAAAATTTTGGCTTTAACAGAGGGCCTGCATCACCATCCCTCAACCAAAAAGAGAGACATCTACAGAAACTTAAAGCAGAAAATGGAAAACTTAAGAAACCTGTTCAGTATCTCAAACAACTGGTGCAAACTTTGGTTCTTCCAACTGCCTTTACAGCATGTTCTTTTCAAGCCTCTGATGCTGCATCCTTGGTGGTGAGATAGATACCCCTAATCCATAGCTCCACACTGAAAGTGCTTTCTGCCTCAAAGTGCACCTCTCTCCCTGAAAGTGTTACCACTCTGAAGATCATTCTTTTCTCATCCGAACCCTCCACCTGCCTCCGGTTCTTCAAGAAGTTCAGGCTGAGCCCTGCCACTGCCTCCTTACAGAGCACATTCCTTCTGCTTGTCCTTCCCCATGTCAGGACCCCAGACTTGAGCATTCGGACAGTCTTCTTGTGTGGCGCACCTCGACCCTCGCGGGTGTCCTTGAGAAGATCCTCGCCATTGAACACATGAGACCTGGCCAAGTGATCAAGTAGTACACCCTCTGCTCCTTGCCAAGGACAAAGCTGTCTCCCCCTGGACATTGCTAAGCTCACAATCTGCACCTCCTTGCAGCAGTAGAAGTTTGCATGCATCACCATGCCCTTCCATGGCAGCTAGCATGAGAGGGGAGTAGCCATCCTCATCTAAGGAATTAACAGGAAAGTCCATTTTTAGGAGCTGAACCAGTGATGGCATGTCCTCTACACGAGCTGCAAAATGAAGAGCTCTGAACACTGAATGATCCGTCACTACATATGCCAGTACAGCATTGAGCAAGACGTGTTCAAATCGTTCCCTATCGGAAGAAGAAGATTCAAGCTGGATAAGTGACATAACAGTTTTTCCATCTGGTGTTTCTATGAATATATCTGATCCAGCCATTAGCAAGAGGCGGAAGGATTCAACATAACCAGCCTTCACTGCAACCATCATGGGAGTCATACCCACCCATCCAGCTTGTTTAGATTCTTGGTAGAGAAGCACATGACCATTTGAAGCAGTTCTGGGTTGCCACTTCCAGCAGCAAAGTGCAACGGAAAGAACACACTGAGGTCGCTCGAAAGAAGATTAGCACCAGCAATTACTGCCTGAGAAAGAACATTGACAATGTTCGATGAAAATGAGCTTCTCTGTGCTAATTTAATCACACAGTCACCTGAATCACAGACCAAACCCAAGTCAGCACCTGCCATGAGTAGCTCTAGAAAAACATCTGAATGACCTGCTTTTGCTGCAATCATCAAGGCGGTCTTGCCTGTCGATGTTCGAACATCCACATCGCACCCATGCATAATCAACTGCTGAACAATGGAGGAATAACCAAGTCTAGCAGCCAAGTGCAAGGGAAATTATTCATGTCCTTGTGTTTGCACTGGGAACTTGAGATTTGCACCAGCAGCAAGGAGAACACAAAGGGCATTCAAGTTTTGACATAAAATGGCATGACAAAGAAGAGTCCTCCCAAGATATGGAGTCTCAAGTAGAGAAGGCTCATGTTGAAGCAACAGGCTGAGGATCTCCCCACTAGTTTCATCGTACTCAACTGCACACCATGCAGCATTGTATGGCTCACCCAAGCATGCACCAACTCTCAGTTCTTCACCAGATATTGGATCCCATGACCATGCTCCAAGACGAACTTGACACTCGGTTTTCGCACCATACTGTAATTTACAAGGTGAATGTGTAAAAGTTAGACAGTGCGCCACAGAATATTGAGAGTAAGCAGTACATTATAATTTTCAACAGGAAAGTGAATTACCAAACTCTGAATGTTTATGACGATAACTTGCTTTTTTGTACTTTTAAATAAATAAATTGAAACTTTGAAACTACGTTACTCAACTGCCAAAAAAGAAGTCCTTTATATTATAGGTTCCTAGTAAGGCCTTCCAAAATTTATGTTCCCAAGAGAATTTGTGTAAACATATAGATAGCAATTGACACTAGAGAAAAGGAAGACTACAAATGGGGTAAATTGAATTTTAAAGTAGTTCATTTGGTTGAGAAGTTTTCATTAAGAAGGGCATCAGTTTCAAGAACTTTCCTTTTCTGACTGCACTAAATTCAAACATCCTAAACATTGCAAATGCCACAAAAAATTTATGTAGTTTTTCATAGAAATACAAAATCATTCCCTCTCTTCCAAAATCATTCTCCTTTGCATCTGAATCCATCCCTCACCCACTAAGTCTAGAGCCAGTTTGAACACGCAGCTTCCTGAGGTAAGCATTCTGGCAATGACACCATCAAATACCATGATTTAGTGCCAAAAACTAAAAGATAAATGATTGTTCACCAGAGAAGCAATTGGCATGCTTTCGCTGTCAGGTCCAAGAAAATAGCAGAGAAATTACTGTTCTTTCAACATAAATGCAAAGTGGTCCTCCAAGACCTCTACTTCTAATGGTAAATAATAACAATGATTATGATCCAAAAAGTGAATGAATGCTACAATGCAGTAGGTCATCACCTCCAAAAGGCACTTTACAACCGAAGCTTGTCGGCTGATAATTGCAGCCACTAAAGGTGTGCAATCCACATTGGCATGTAATGTAGGCTTAGCAGAACGCAGCAGAACTCTGGCAATGCAATTGATCTCCACACAATTCTGATAAGAGAACAACATATATGTATTTGAAAAGTAACATATCTCAAAATCTAGGGGAGATGAACCATCAAAGGCTAGCAAAATATAAAGCACCTTGATCAAAGCAGTGACTACATCAACAAAGCCTCTGCAGCAAGCAGACACTAGAGCATGTGCTGCAGCATCAGGTCGTGGCATATCAGAGCAGATTAATAGTTCAACTGCTTCTGCTTCACCACAAAGACTGGCCTCCAACAAAGCATCTTCGCAGGCAGATTGAGAAGCACCAGCTTTCAAAAGCATATTGAGAATTTGCAATGCCCCTCCCGAGCAGCAGCTGTTGTTGCATAGCCTCTAAACAACTTTTGGTTAACATCTGAACCAGCTGACTGCCAGGAGAGAACCAGCTAATAAGCACAATATAGAAATATGTTTGCACCAGCAGAACCAAAAGAAAATGAAAAGATGACTCCTCAGAGAGAATGATATGAAATATGAATCCAAGGAAACAGATAAGAGGATTGCAATATAACTAAGCTGACTTGAACACTGTTCCGGTTAAACTCTCATGGCCATGACTGTAACTGATACTAGGGCTGCAAACGGGTCGGGTTCGGAACCGGAAACACAGATTCCGATTCCGATTCCGATAACCGAAATCTGATTCGATTCCGATAAGAATGGTTAGTTCCGATTCCGTTCCGATTCCGATAACATTACCGGAACCGAAATTCCGATAAGGTAAGGTGTTTACCATAATTTTACCTGAGTTTATGATAATTTATCAGAATAACCGATACCGATTCCGATATTTTTCAATTCCGATTCCGATAACTTATCGGAATATCCGATACCGATTCCGATAAGCTATCGGTATTATATTCCGATTCCGATAATTTTATCGGATCGGGTCGGAATATCGGAATATCGGGTTCCGTTTACCCCTACCTGATACTCATCCCACTATAGCAGCGCATCCTTGAGAGGCACTGTTCCAGGTACATTCGGCCCCTAAAATCTAAAACATTCCTCATGCTCTGTTATATGCCAAAGACAATCTCATAGACTCATACATTTGCAAACAAAATGTAAGATCATAGCATGCATGATTTTGTAATTTCATCATCATGTCAGAGCTGCTAGCAAGTTTGGAGATAAAAGCAATGTCAATATGCCATTGTTTAAGGATTAACAGGGATCTGTAAAGAGCATGTTTTTTCATGGTATACATTTCTATAAAGAGATTACCATTGCAGAAGTTCTTAGCTCTTTGTATAAACATCAGATGTGAATAGATGCCTCGACCACCTTCAACAGAAAAGAAGTTAAACAGGTAGGAATTACCCACCATCTCTATTTTCTAGTACTTCCTTTTGTTCATGTTGACACAAATATTGACGTCAGAACTCACAGATAAAGGCACATAACTAAGTGAAGATATATACTAATTTCTTGTGTTCAACTTGTCCACTTCTCTGATTATATTGCTGACTCAACTCAGAGTGGAGTACATATCCTAGTGGCACTTTGGGTGTTCTCAACTAAATTGAGAACTTGTGCATGTACAGCAAGTGTCAATCTGAATTCTGAAGGTCCCCTTGGCATCTGCTCATGAGGTCAAGTACCAGCCAGAAAAAAATATGTTTGGCATTTCATGGAACCCTTGGGGCATTTATATTGACATTAATATTTAGGAGAGCAAACTCACCATCTCCCTTATGTTTTTCTTTTTTGCCTTTCCACTGCTATAACAGGAAGTTTTTCTCACTGAGGACTATCTAACCAGTGTTATCTTATTTTTAGACTTTCTGTTCATCAGCATCCTCTTTCTTCATGCTGCTCTTGTTCTTCATTTATTTCAAACATCTTTGGCACAAATTCAGCTCTTTCTTACCAAATAATGTTCCTGAAAATTCACTGGTACATATGTAGATGTATTCAGTGGTAGATTAAGCACACATTAATCAACACATTGACTAGGTGGTGGAACTACCTGGTTGATGTAGGTCATAACATTTGAAACGACATTTGAAACCAACTTAAAATGTGAACCCACAAAAATGGTGCAATAGGAACTGAACTGATGTCCACCTTCCAAAGAAATGAACTGAACTGATGAAACTGATGATTATCAAGTTTAGCATAAAAAGGGTAAAGGTGTTAAGATAACAGACATCTAGGAGGCTCTCTTTCCAACCACTAGGGTTTGACCCTTTGAGTCCCACTAAGCACCAAACCAATGCAAAAGCCTGTAAGTCTATGATGATATCTTGCAAGACGAAACCAGAGTGCAGGATTCCACCAAACCCAAATTTATATATTTACCTTATTACTTAAATTAAAATGCATTTCTCATATGCATATCATTTTGAGATCTTCTACATCAATCTTCCTTCAGCATAATCACCAAACACATAAATCATTATATGCCATAATATGTCTTTTCAAGCGTATCTGTCTTTTAAGTCAACTAACTCCAAGGACTTGAAATAGATGTTTGAATTTGTAGTATAGGACACTGCATGAGCTGTCAGAGCTCATCTTCTTGTTAAATGATGCTACAATGCGTCACTGATGAGATGGAATAGATTGATTTCAAATTGCAACTGATGTCTAATTTACGAGAACACATATGGGTTACTACATCCCAAGTTCGTTTTATGTACGAATCCCCGCAGCTGCAAGTAAATGCACATAAAAGTGATGCAAACAAAAGATCTACTTTACCTTTTCATGAACAAAGGAATAATAGCATTAGTTCATTCACACAGCATACACATCTATATAAATATGTGTACACACACACACACACACACACACACACACACACATATATATATATATATCATACCAAATTTCTTATCAGAGGTCACATAGGCACTTGACACAGCCAATAATTTCACTAAATTAGGCTTAGTGGTATCACTTCTCATGTTCGAAAGATATACAAGATGGAAAAGAACCAACCATTAATGACCAGGCGCCATCAGGGTAACAAGTAAAAGCCAAAATAAACTACCACAAAGAAAGCAAATGATCGGAATTGAGAACAAAAGAAAATAATAATACTGAATCCTACTATGTCGATAGACAGCACCCTACAACAGTTGTATGCAGAGAACTGCAAAGGCAAAATGTGATGCTACTTAAAACAAACAAGAGAAGGAAAGAAGGGGATTCACCAGCAGTCTCCTGACAATCTCAGCATGGCCAGAATGGGCGGCGGCGAAGAGCGCGGTAACATCGGTTCTGAACTCCTCGTACGCAATCCTGACTTCATCGGCCCTCTCCTCCCGCAGCACTGTCTCTACACATTTCAGTCTCAGGCTCACAGTCCCAACGTAGTTGACATCCACCAAACCAGATGCGCCCAAGCTCTCCGCCACACTGTCCACATCCCCTCTCAGGGCCGCCTCAACAAGACTCTGGGAAGGCAGTGCCAGCTCGTCGGCACCCGCGGCCAGCGGCACCGTGTGCCACGCCATGCCTACACGTTTGAGAAATCCGACAAGAACCCAACACCAGCAACAAAAAAGGGACGCGGAGGCTATGAATCCGTGGAGCAACAGTGGCGGCAGTAGAACACGCAGAGGATCCTTCTTCCATGAAGTATCGAGGGGGGATGGAGATGGAAATAATATAGAATGGAATCCGAGGGGGAACAACGATCTAATATTATAAACCCGAATTATTGATGGGTTTCCAAAACCATTGCGTTTTTTAATCCCTCATCCGCTGTGCGGGGCATCCCCTGACGTGGGTGCGTGCTGATTGCTCTCCCTTCCACTGCTCCTGCGAAAAAGACGGAAATTTTTATAGTTGCCAACGTTCATCTGCTTCGCAAGAGTTAAAAGACTGCGAAATATTAAAGGAAGCGGATGAGAGGTCAAACTCAAAAAAGAATATTTCGTGCAACCCAGCGGGTGATTCCGATTTGTTACGCAGCGGTAGAAGTAGAGAGAGACAGGCGCATGTGGGACGAAGAAAGATGAAAGAATAGGTCTTTCTTTTTCTAGTTTTTTTTTCCTTCTATTTCCATCGTACGATCTATCCTCGCAAGCAGACACGGCTCAGAGATTGGAACCTTCTTGCTACAAGTAAACAAGCGAGCCGCATGTGACGGCAGGGAGAGATCAAAACTGGGGGGAGCGTAACAACAGGTGAATAAGCTAATGGGGGTGAAACGGAATGGCGTAGGAAAGGACGCCCACCTGCAGCCTGAAGCTGAAAGGCGACGAGTTCAGCACTGTCGGAGCTTCTGCGTACAGAGAGAGAGAGAGAGAAAGACGCCCTGCTCCCTGTACTCTCCCTCTTCAAAATTTCTCCTTTCTACTACCGTTGAAAGATCGAGACTTTGGAGATGTGGGTTTATGAGCCGATGACGGCCGGCGCGAGCAACGCGACCGCGGCGGCACCGTTCCCGTTCCCTCTGCTTTCCCTCTTCCAAAATTTCTCCCCTTTTTCTGCCGGTGAAAGATCAAGGCTTTAGAGAGGTGGTGCGGTGAAGGCTGAGGAGAAGTGGGTCTGTGAGAGGAAGACGGCGTGGGCAGAGCCACCGCGGCGGCACCGCCAAATGGAGGGGGTTTCTTAGGGGGCGGTAAGAGGAGATAAAGACCGGGGGGGGGGGGGGGTAAGGGCGGTGGAGCTTCAAAAGTTTTTGAACTGCCACCAGGGCGGGGGGAGGACGTTTGGTGTAGCTGCGCTTCTTCCGGGGCGTGGTAAAAGGTGGCGGTGGTGGTGGGGGAACTGCGAGCACGGGCGTAGGTCCCGGGGCCAACCCCGCAACGTGCCGCAGCACAGGAGGACGTACACCATTTCGTTTGGTGAGGCGAAGGAAGAGAGAAGGCTGCGGGTGGAAGCTGCCAAGGTCTTCATTCCTGGCCGGCCCAACAGAACCAGTCAGCTACTCACCGACCTATGGAGAGAACAGTGACACTTTCATACAGTTCAGGTATAATTTTATAAAGTTTTGAGTGTACTACTTCAAATATGAAATCTTTCTAAAATGTGATAACTTTGCGTAGTTTTGAGACAGCAATGGTATTATCTTTAATCTTTGTTAAATAGGACAGCATAATTATTTGAATTCTTTCAGAAATTGAGTTTTAGTTGGCCTAGGAACCAAAGAAAAAAGGGCTCGTTTCTTTGGACGGATCAGAAAGTTAAGTGTATGTGTGAATGTGCAATATCTAGGGTATATGAACAGCTTACACAGTGCATACATTTCTATGCATCTGTCTCTTTGATATGTGGATTTGTATATTAGATTTGATATGTTTAGTTTTATTGTAATGAAAATAATTGATAAAGTGAATCTAAAATTTGACCTCGAATAATGTTTCTTCCAATGTGTGTGTGTGTTTTTTAATTAACACCTAATGGATCTAACAAACAGCCCAGCAGTCGGCCCGACCTCCCTCTGGCCCGAATATTGTTCTAACTCGGCCAAGACAATACGGGACGAGTGGCGCCCAACATGCGTCTAAGGCGTGGCTGGTACACATGCCGTACGATTTCAGTAGTGCCCCGCACGTCTCTGAGTTCGGATCCTCCCAGTACATGGGAGGAAAATTTTTCACTCACTCTTCATCTCCATTGGTGATTTATTGAGTTCAATCCTCTCATATGCTAGGAGGAACCGATAGAGTGAGATCATCCGACATGTGCTATAGGACATGTCCCCTCATACAATCTGACATGGATAATGACACTCCATGTGTCGCCCAAAGAATGGTCCTTATATGCCAGCAAAGGCGACCATGTTGTGCATCGCTTGCATAAGAGCAACTAAGGCCAACACCATCTCGAATGTGTCCTATGTTTCGACAGCATGCACACCTCCACTTATCGAAGATGCATGTCCTTATAAATACAACACTAAAGTCACAAGTAAAAAGGGATGGTAGTACGAGGATTGAGAGTTCTCCTAGCAACTCTCAACTCCCCATCTCTTCCTCTCTCACCCTACCTCTAACTTCTCTCATCCGCCAAGTATTGACTTTGGTATCAGATGGTCAACCTCCGAGAGCTCCACCCCGAATCAACTCCTCTGTACGAGTCACTTCAGCACCAGTTCAATTACAACATGTTTCGTCCCATCATCCAACCCTATCTTGAGTGTCCAACTTCAGGCCAGTGGAGTCAGATAACCTCATCAGTATCAAAAGTATAATCTAAATAAAAGAAATTAAGTCTTCCCAAAAAAAAGGGGGGGAGGGGGAGGCTGAAAAATAATTTGCATGTGGACATTGTAGCTGGTGGCCGTCCTAGAAGTGGCCTTGAGAGGAGAACATGAACCATCATAGGTCGGCCCTCGGAGCCCATTGGGCCGGGTCCTCAAGTTGCATCCAGCCTTTAAATGGGCCACCGTTCACATGCGAACCAGAGGGTCTTCATCGTCCACTGTCTCCAGTGTGATGTATTCGTGGGCTCCACAAATCACCTTTGCACTTGGGTCCACGCAAGGGCCATCCTTTTCCTACTGTTTTATGCTTCTTCTTCTTTGCTTTAAGGGATTAATCTCAAGTGATCACCTTAAGGAGTCTTGTGGTCTAGCAGCATCATCACCTCCCTTTCACAAGAAGAGAAGGTGGGTTGTTCAAATCCCATTACATGTGGTTGTCTATGATCCACAAATCTATAGTCCTAGGGTCTAATGCGGGACCTTTCTTCTAGCCACTTGGGTAAGCGGATAATCATGGATAAATATTGATAAGATAGCTAAGTCCTACTTTACTTTGATATGCTACATAGATTAACCATTGTATAAGGTGATTGAAGGAGGATAACCATGGTTAAGTCTATCCCACCTATTTATGAGTGGATGAGGTAGGGTAAATGGATAAGTTTTGAACATCAATTTTGAAAAAGATAGATGGTATAGGTTAATTAGAGAGGAGGATAAATCTATTGTTAGAAATTAGTTTACTTTGAGTAGATGTATAGGTTAATTAGAGATAACTAAAATTGTCTATCCCTCCCATGAGAGGAGATAACTAAATAATTAGGGATAAAGAGGGATAAGGGAAAGAAAAAGGAAAAAGATGTCAAAATGAGATTGTTTAATTTCATGGTTAACCTATATAAGGATAAATCCACGGTTAAATTATCAAGAAAACGAAGAGGCCTAGATAACTAGTTCACGAATAAATTAATTCGTTATCAAAATGGCCTAAAAAAGAGTTTGTTTTATGGACAGACAAGTCATAAAATCATAAGAAAAATCATTTATTTGGAGAGAAATATTGAAAATGTTCATAATCTTTAATATCAAAGAAAGATGTTGGGTTATATCCTAATATTTGGTTTACTTGTGCATGGGCCACACAATTAAACATATCGACATGTCCAATTAGTGAAATATATTCATTAGACTTAATCTATTAAGTGTCTATTAAGATCCTATTATGAATGGGATCCTGACTTGAGCCCAATCGAGACTAGTCCCTCCTCTTTATATAAGTGAGTGTGTAACTCCCATGAGGTTGCACTGGTTCAGGAGAGATATAGAGATCCTCTGAATTTTATAATTTAATAAGTGATATTAAATTGAAATAAAATGAGAATAATTTGAAGAAAAATGGAATAATTAAACCCATTAAGTCAAAATAGGAGTTGAGTTTACATTAATGGTCCATGAATAGATTAAGGTGTAATCAAGAACCGGTCCATTTCTTGACCGATTACTATTTTTAAGTCCTTTGACCAATTATTTATAACATCGGTCTATTCCTTGTACATACTTAATTTTAGATTCAAAAGACCCTTCCACCGTCAGTTATCAGTGATCGGTTACTTATTTCACCGGCCTTCCTCCCCCCAGTTCTTTCCGTCCCATGCTTTCACCAAGGATAGCCTCTTCTCAGTCTCCACGCGCTCAAGAACAACATCTGAGACAACATTAAGGAATGAGCTGTCTCCCCTGTTTGTCGGAAAACGTGGACATGTGCAGAGCAACATAGAAAAGAAAAACTTATTTATTTAAAGAGAAAGACTTATTGCACTTGCACATTGTACTTTAAGTGCAATGTGACTAGGCATAAGGTCAATGTGGCACTCCTCACATGAGGAGTGATAAAGTGGTCATCCAATTGTTGGATGCCACATAGGCCTTATGCCAAGTCACATTGCACTTAAAGTGCAATGTGAAAGTGCAATAAGCCTTTCTCTTATTTAAATGATCATCTAGTGCTCACCTCTATCTGCTGACTCTGAGATTTTCTCTGCAACTGTCGATTGTGCAACTTCTGCAAACAAATTTTGGGAAAAATATATAGAACGATGATTAATCCCCCTCGAAAGAGCCAGCAATCTTGAGCAATATGTTAAACGACAAAGAGGCTATTTCACATGTCATGCGAAGGAAAAAGATTTTTTTTTCATTTTTCAATAATCCAAATTCCATGGAAAATATCGCAGACAAGCAAGAGAAAAAACTTCGACATTTTTGAACATGAAATCACAGTAAACTTCCGATATCTGACACCTTTCCCCATATTTTGTCTTGGGTTTATCAAAATTTTTAGTAGGGCAATTTGTCTCTAACAAAAAGCTCTTGGCGTAGAATCCATCAAAGCAAAGCCATCTTCAACATCGCGTCAAGAGAGAGACTTGCAAACTAACCCCGGCGTTGGAAGGATGGCTACTCTTCTTTCGCTACCCCGGTGACGGTAGGGGCTTCAACAAGACAGGTCATGTTGCCTCCTTCGCCTCCTGCTCGTGTGTGAGAAGTGAGAGACTTGCAAACTAACCGTGGAGTCGGAAGGAGGGCTACTCTTCTTTCGCTACCCCGGTGACGGTAGGGACTTCAACAGGACAGGCCATGTTGCCTCCTTCGCGCTCCTGCTCGTGTGTGAGAAGCTTGGGTACCTTCACCGGGGGGGATCGAGAGAGCAACAGAAGCAGGGGTGATCTCGCACCGGCGATCAAATCCACGTTGACCCTGACCTACAGAAAGGGATGATCTCGCGCCGGCGATCAAACCCGCAACGCCTCCTTCGCTGCTCGCGCCGGCGATCTCGCGTCCTTCGATTTGCCCCTGCCGATCTCGCCTCCTTCAATTTCGCCCCTTTTGGTCCCTGGTGTCCTCCGCAAACGAAGGTCTCACGGAAGGGGACGGAAGGACGTACACATAATGGAAATAGGGCAAATGGATCTAAAATTAACATTTCTGGTCAATGGACCTAAAAATAAATAGAAGGTCAACAAATAGACCTAAAATCAAAAAACCCATAGATTAATGGCCTAAAAGCTAAGAGCTCATTGCAGGATGGAAGATTATTAAGTGTAAATTTGCACCTTAATTAAATAGAAAATGGTTAAGATAAGTATTATTTTAACTCATAATTATCTTAAAAAGAGTCTTAGGCTTATCCTAATCCCTTAGCCACGAAATTGAGACTCTCTCCAAATTATTAGGTGGATAAATGCCAAAAAATAGAGATAAATATGGGAATTTCGTAGCTAGAGGAGAGAGAAGAGTTTTAAGCAAGTAGGAGACTTTAATCAAACAAATACCCTCTCATTTCGTCCCAACCCAACCTTAGACTCTTCTGGAGCTGGGAGCACGAGGTGAATGAGCATTTGGACGAGAAGAGCAAGGCGGAAAGACTAGGAACAAAGGGGATTTCGTCATCTTCAACATCTCCAAACCCTAGGATTTTAAAGCGTGAAAAGATAGACAATCTCTTAAGCAAAATCTAATTAACTTCGACCCTAGGTAGACCATGATCCCCTTTGCAAAGCCTCATATTTTCCCCAATTTTTATCGTGCCATTTGGGAGTATTTCATGCTCCAATTCCTGTCATGAACATGTACCCGAACCAACATGTTTGCCTTCAATCCATGCATACACTTGATCTCGTGCCTTGCAAATTTTATCAAACATGCTCCATGATGTTAGGGTCCGAATGATCCTATTTTTCCCAATTTTTATCATGTACTCTCTTTGAATTAAATCGGATTCTCTCACTGTGTAAGATTTTAGGTCACCGAGATGTAACCTAATCATATCATGCCTATACCATGTCTATTCTCTAATTAATTAATATTGTAGATACATCTGTATGTCTAGTTTCATTTAAAACTAATTTCATGATTTTTCACTATGTATACGATTTGTTCTTGATTTTTAAAATGTACTGGGTCAAGCCTTGGTTGCATGGACCGCAACCCAAAGTGACATGTGCCATCTGCCAGAGCACGGGCCGAGGTTTTGAGAACGCGACGACCCGATAAGTCGCATTCAAAACCAGGTCGCAACAAGGACCCACGTCGCGTCCTTAACGCGACGTGGACCTGCGTCGCGATCTCCTCGTCTGTTTAGCCCGACCTGAACGCGCCACCCCGACCTGTCGCGACGAGCACCTCGTCGTCGCGTCGGCGTCTCGGTTGGAACCATAACGCGTCGGCTCGACACGTCGCGACCTGAAAGAGGCGATCTGACCCGTCGCGACCTAAACGCGACGCCAGCCGACGTCGCTACCTGACTGTTACAACCATAACCCTAATTTCCATGCAAACCCTCGTTAATCATGCCATTTAAATCACTGTTAACCCTTCAATTGTACTGTTTGAACAGTAACGACTTGTTTAATAATAATGGGAAATCTTCATATGATTTCAATTAAATAAAAGCCATGTGCAGAACCATCTCTTGCTATCATGATTGCCTTACACATGCACACACTAAACATAAATGTTTGCCATGAAACCTTACCAAATTTACTCAATAATATATCTGGTAATTAAGTGTAATTATTTATATAATTTTTCTATTATTTTAATGAACTTGTCTTCGTTTTATTCGCACATTTTGTATACCGCTATCGCGTCCCTCTGCCTTCGAGCACTCGAGGCATGACGGACAAATTGGTTCTTTACACACTTCTATCTTGGCTTGAACGACCTCTCCGTTGGGAATACTCCTAACTGGACTAGGAACTCCTTGTCAAGGCCTCCGTAAGTCTCCTTGGCTTTGGAGAACGTCCATTGCCGACGAGCGGTTGTACCATCAAAACCTATTATACCTTAGGGATCAGCATGATCCAACGGCCTTAGTGTGTCTCTCTTATCTTGAGATCACGTCGGACCTCTAGCCTGTGTTCCTAGCACGGCTTTTGGGCGGTTGTGACTTCTACCGGACTGCCGACATACGACCATGTGTTGTGCAACTGTTATTATCGTCTGTTTATCGTTGTTTTACAAATATGACCATGTTCTCATCTACTAGCTCTATTCTCTCATCTGTTCACATTCTCCTCTATACTCTCATCTATTCGTCTACTATTACTCTCATCTATTCTTAGTACTCTATTTGGCCATACACTTGATTGTCTAAGATAATAAACATAAACTAATGTCAGGCAATAGGGCCCGATCTGGTCCTGAGAGGTGCGCCCAAAAAGTGCTATTTGTCCGCAGGAGTTAAATGATCAGGATGTCGACATTACATCCAGTGTCATTTATACTATCAAGATTTAATCTATGACAATCAATCACTATACTATGTTCTCTCGGTTGACAAAAAGCTCGACCAAAAGTGCTATCTCTACTAGTGCACCTTTGTGTAAACGTTACATGTTATTTCGTTACATGGCCAATCTGTTATCATGTTTGTTGTGCTATACTCTCATGAAAAGTACTATTGTTCCTCGTTATCATGCGACATTACTCTTTTGACTATACTTGGTCGTTCTTTCTAGTTAGCCTGCTTTACAAGACATTAATCACTTAAAACTTGCCTGTTTATATGAGATATTAAGTCCTACTGGGCGTTATCACTCATCTTGCGTTATTTATTTCATGTGTTTTAGGTGAGTCTGATGGAGACTACCACACTCACGAGGAAGGGGACGAGGATGTGCAAGAGTGATCAATTTTTACGACAACCATTGCTTTTAGTAGTTAAATAGTTGTTAGTTAGTTAGTTTGTAATAGTTTGGATTTGAATAAAGTACTCTGGGCCCTAGTTATGGCACTGAATTAGTGATGTAATAGTTGATTTGAGGTATTATTAATGAAGTTGGATTTCATTGACGTTATTCCTAATTATGCAATGGTTTGATGTTATTTCTCGCTCTATACTATTTAATTAACTATATTACCGCTCCGATATTCCGCATCGGGGCGTTACATAAAACTAAAGAGAGAGCGTAAGGGTTGTGTACCTCTCTTCTCAACGTTTTGCGGTGGATCTTCTTCCTTCTGGCAGGTAGGATAGCTTTCGCTTTAGGTACACATCTCCAATTGTGGTATTAGAGCACATGTCTGATCTTTTGGACTTCGATCTATGTATTCGTCCCTTTCCCATTCTATATTGAGAGGAAGAAGTTGCGTCAGGGGCATTCATCGTGCAGGGGAATTATGCACAGGGGACACTGTGTCAATCCGAGAGAGTTAAGAGACTTATCATATCTAATGAGTTTTTGGTGTACCTATAGGAGGATGGTGTAGATAGGGGTGCTATTGATCTAGCGACATTTTCACAAGTTATGAAGAGTGAAACATCCATTTATTGGTTTGAAGCCATGAAGGAAGAGCTTGACTCAATGGCTAAGAATCAGTCTAGGGACTCGTTGATTTGCCAAAAAAGTCCAAGTTAGTCAAAATGCAAATGTGTATTCAGAACTAAAGTGGGCTCTAAAGGCAAAGTTGAGTGATATAAGATCAGATTGGTGGCTAAAAGTTTCACTCAAAAGAAGAGTATTGACTATGATGAGTGCATTCTCTCCAGTTTTAAAGAAGCTCTCATTCACCATAGTCATGGCCTTGGTAGCTCATTTTCATTTATAGTTACACCAGATGGATATGAAAAATAGTGTTTCTCAATGGAAATCTAGATAAAGAAGTGTATATGGAGTAGCCTTAAGGGTTTCATGTTGAAGGAAAAGAACATTTTCTATGCAAATTAAGAAAATCAATTTTATGGACTTAAGCAAGTCTCTTGTCGATAGTTCTTAAGTTCAGTGAAATCAAATTATTCTTTGGGTTTATGAAAAACATCATTGATGAATGTTTATACCTAAATGTCAATGGGAGTAAATTTATCATCTTACTTTTGTATATGGATGATATTTTGCTTGCTTATAGTGATCTTGATTTATTATACCTTTTCTTTCTAAGAACTTTGATATGAAAGACGTGGTGATGTCGACTATATCTTAGACATTGAGATCACAGATATAGACCCTTAGGCACTCTTAGTCTTTCTCAGAAAGCTTGCATCTCAAAGGTTTAGGAAAGGTTCAACATGCAATTGTATGCACCCGATAAAGTATTCATTGTGAAAGGAGATAAGTTCACTGATTTTGTAGTATCCTGAGAAAAGTAAGTAGATGGAGCCCACCTCTTATGTTTTAATAGTTGGGAGACTGATGTACCTTCAGACTTGTACATATCTAAACATTACTTTTATGTGGGTAATGCTCAGCTGATATTAGAGAAACCTTGGTATAGATCATTAGAAGGTTTCCAATATAGTCATGTGTTATTTGAAAGGGACCATAGATTACATGTTACATATAGGAGGTCAGATCAATTTGAGGTCATTGCATATTCTAATATTAATTTTAGTGGTTTTCTTGATATGAAGAAGTCCACTTCAGGCTATGTGTTCCTTTTTGACAGGGGAAGCTATTATCTGATGCAGTCAGAAGGAGAGTATTATAGTGACTTTCACTATTACACATAAGGTTATTACTTGTTTTAAGACTAGTGGTCAGGCCATTTAGTTGCCGAAGTTGTTCACAGATCTACCATATATGGACTTCTTCTCCAGACCTATTAGGACTTGCCATGACAATTCCACTGTGGTCTTCTTCTTTAAGAACAATAAGACATCTAAAGATATATAGTACAACCTTAGACATCAAGTATTTTGCCCTAAGAGACAGAGTGAAGAATCATGAGGTTCATGTGCTTGTTATATGTATATTTTCAAAGGAAGATTGATGTGCTCATGAAAGGTTAGATTAAGTGGGAGAATGTTGAGTTATATCTTAATATTGTGGTCCACTAGTACATGGGCTGCATAGTTAAACACATCGACATATATCCAGTTAGTGAAAGATATTTATTAGACTAAGCCCATTAGACATTAAGTACCCATTAAGATTCTGTTATGGATGGAATCCTAACTTGAGTCCAATTGGGACTGATCCCTTCTCTATATATAAGTGAATGTAACTCTCCATTAGATTGCTTTGGTTGAAAAGAGATAGAGAGAGGAGGAGAGCATGAGGGTTGCGTGTCTCTCGTCCCATGTTCATGCACTTCTTCTTTCTCATCGTCTTTCTTCTTACGTGTGAGATGACTGCGGGCCGGTTTGGTAACGTGATAAGGGGGTTTATCCCCCTTTTATCACCAATTTTATGCTCACAAGCAATTGATAATATGTTTAGTTTATCATTGGGTGATAAAAGTTATACATGATAAATATGTGATAAAGGGGGTGATAACTATCTCTCCCATGTGGGGGTGATAAAAGTTATCTCTAGAGACAACTCATTAAATATTGTTATTATATTCATGAAAATTATGTGTGTACATTTATACACAGATAAATGGTGTCAAATTGGAGATAAAATGGTGATAACTGTACACATGATGTCATATCGCATCACATTACATCACATTAAAATTATTCCCTACATAATTATCCTCATTTAAATCATCTCAAAGTAAAAAAATCTTTAAACACGAATAACTTATACCCGATTTACTTATACCCGATGTCCTTATCTCATTATCAAATAGACCTGATACACATATCCAATAAAAAAAAGGAAGGTGGTCAAGTATCAGGAGCTTTGATGACATATTGTTATCATTTATGTGTTTTTGCTTATCTTCTGTCTTCCAAATATTAGGTTGGGCGTTTTATGAAGTTCTCCTAATAAAATCTTTAGACATTTTATTTATTTATTCGTGATGAGGAACCTACGTGACCCTCCCACTACTATATTAGACATCGGGTTATAAAAGCCCATCCCCTCCCCCAATTATCTCTTAAAAAGGTCCATCATTAATCCCATATCTCAACTCAAACGTCACTATCATTATCACCACAAGTTTCAATACTCATACCTAACTAACCGACCTGATAATGCAACAAATGTCCTTAGCCAATCACCAATTTCAACTTTATTAGATTTATCACTACAAACAAAATATATATATTTATGTACGATGAGAAGGGATCTTGGAAAGCATACTTCCAATTGCCAAGACAAAGGAAACCGTCTTTAAATTAGGTGAGTATGGTTGGACGTAGGAGTGTTCAAATTATAGTTTAAGTCGAAAAATCGAACCGAATCGGTAAATTCGGTTCGATTCGAGGGATTACACAGTTTAATTCGGTTTCAAGTTAGGAAATTGAAATGAATCGAATATGTATATATAATTAATTAATAATATATTTTTACAAAAAAAATAGTTGTAACACAGTGGTTGTTAGCACTGACGCGACCTCCATTGGGAGGTCGTGAGATCGAATCTCGTTTTAAATATTCGTTTTATGTATATTTTGAACTTAATATGTGTATATAATTAATTAATATACATATATATAAAGGTGCTTGTAGCACACTGGTTGGCACCTTTGGCATTTTCTCCTCGCGCTGGCCGCGAGATAATCTCGCGGCCGTCGCGTAAAACTCATTTTTATGCCTATTTTAATTGAACCGAACCGCACGATTCACTATAGCAACTCGGATAGGTTCGGTTCCTCTGAAATAGGGGCGAACCGGACCAAACCAACTAGTTGTTCACCCCTAGTTGGACATATTAGATTGAATTAATTTGGTACGTCTATTTCGTATTGTATTTGGAATTGCAAGTATGGTATTTTCTTAATTTTAATTATTATTATTATTATTATTATTTTATTATTATTATTATTTAAATATAAATATAATTGAATCGAAATGAGATTGATACGTTCTAATTCGTACCAACATTTAGAGAGTTTTGTCTAATCTGTTTCACCGATCTGACCCACTTTTTATGCAAGTCTAAACTTATAAATCTAGCCAAACAACTTTTAGAGATCGGTGTATACACAGGTAGATCAAAACAACGAAGCATTGGTATGCTTTTTTGTCAAACAAGCTAACCTCATGTTTTCGTCACTCTAATCATGGTGTTTCCAAAGCCTTTAACAACATTATCCCATTCTAAAAAGTCACACCCAGCATTAGACTTATAGTTTACTTCTTCAGAAAAAAAAAACATTAGACTTATGATTCATGAACTTAGATGTATCCATACACACATCCATACCCTGAGCATGCACGCACTCCTTTGGTTAGACTTTTTTTTTTTATGTTCCCTCATGTAAGAAATGAGATTACATGAACAATCCAACTTAGATCAACAGTCACCTTTCATTAACAAGTCATTAGAATTTGCTTTAAAAAGTAGAAGAAAAAGACATGATGTGGTGATGGAAAGTTTGCCATGAAGATGTGTGTTACATATTTTTTTTGATAACGAGGAAATCTCACCCCGTGTGATTTTGTGGGCTCAGAGATTGGTGTTCGTGAATTTCAAGATTAGGACTTGGTAGCTCTTACTTTCCGTATATCCGTATTGTCCTTACCCCACTTGACCGGAAAAATTCTGAATTTACACACCTCGAGAATTGCATGTAAATCAGATAAACCCCTCCCCAGAAATCGAACTCGGGACCTCCTGCTTTTAAGCAAGAGTTCTAACCGATCGACCCAATCGGGGTCCTCAAGATGTGTGTTACATAGATTGAGTAGATTTGACCATAATATCTCACATTATGCATAGATCAAAGTGCTACTTTATTAGATTTTTCATTATAAAGAGAATACATCATATTTATGTACATAATACATAATAAAATGTATGTTATCATGCAATTCACTTTTAATAAAACAGAAGGGGTTTTATACCCATCTCACTTTTAATAAAAATGATTGGTAAATATTATGATACCACACCTCATTATTATCCAACTTCTTACTTTTCGTCAAATAAAATCGACCAGATAAATAATATAAGTTTGATATATATTCTGAAAAACATTCAAATTTATATTATTATTCTTGGATCAAGATAAGGGGGGAAAAGTGAAGGAAAAAAAAAAGAGAGTGGAAGTGTGCCATTTTCGAGGTTCATATATGAAAAAAAAAGTTCCCTTTTCCTAATTTATAAATCAATATTATTAACCATTTTAATAAGTGAGAAATAATGACGCTTATCCCACCCTAATAAAGTTGATTAAGCAAACCCAACGTGCTCTTACCGGTTCGTAATTATCACACATCAAACACGTAAGCTTCGGTTGTGGACGCGGCGGGCAACCACCAGTTCGCGACTTTGTCAAATAAAAGAAGAAATAAAAAATAAACACGCACCGAACACGATGTGCACTGCTTTCAAAAAGGAGCAAAACGCTACGCGTACACGACGCTAAACAGATGCTGACGTTGTGGGGCCGGCTTAAGCAACGGCTGCGGTTTTCCTCTTCGGTCACCAATAGCCAATGAGAATGCGGCGTCTGAAGGGCGTAAGTTTTGCGGGTGAAGTGGAGCTTATTCGAAAAATAAAGAGAATTTTTAAATGCCGCTTTCTCTGCTCTAGGGTTTTATCCGCCACAGAAGCTGGGAAACCGCCAGCGCGCCCCACGATAGGCGGAGGAGCCGCACCGGGAATCCGCTCCAGGCGCTTCCTGCCTCTCTCTCCACATCCCCTTATCCTCTCCACTCCGTTCCCCACCCTCCTCGTCCCCCACCACTCTCTCGCTCTCACATTCCATTGCTGTCTTGGCGTAGTGTCGTCGAGGTCTCAGCTTTCTGCAGCTTTCCTTCTCCGCAATGGGTCATTCTTGAACCCATCTATGTAGTGGAACTGTGTTGGGTGGGGATGGGGCTGCTCCTGGACGCCCTCCTGGAGACCCTGCGGAGGCCCATGGCGGTGGGGGTGGCGTCGGAGCTCGCGCTTCTCTCCGGGCCGCTCTGGGTGGCCGTGCTCGTGGGGCTCGTCGTCGGCTGGGTCTGGCGGCCGAGGTGGGCCACCGATCTGGTCGGCGTGGACAGGGAGAAGGCGGGCGAGGGCGGTTCGCTGTCGCGGTCTTCTTCTTCCTCGGGGGCTTCCCAGGGTCCCGGGTCGGTGCTGGGTTTCCCCAGCTTTGACTCGCTCAAGGCCCAGCTGCCCAGCTGCATCGCTTCTTTGATCTCCGAAGAGCGGGCTGAGGAGGTGGGTCGTGGGTTTGCTTCTTCAAGGTACGTTCTTTCGTTGGTGTGGGGGAAGGGGGCGGCGAGGATAGATTTTGGGTTTTTTGTGCACGTATTGGAATGTAAAGTTTATTGATTTCTTGGTGGTTGTAAATTGTGAATTTGGTCCAGCTCGAATGAGGAAGGAGGTGGGGGATTGGCTGTGACGGCAGGGGATCTGGAGTACCTGTCCCAGCTCGTGGAAGTCACAGATGGGGGACCGGCATGGCAGCAGATGATGGACAGGTCGTTGCCGAACATGTGCTACCAAGCTTGGCGGAGGGACCCCGAGGTATGCACCGCTTCTTCGACTGATGCCCCTAGGAAATCCTTGTCTGATGAATGTGGCTTCTTCTGTCCACTAGTTGCTGGCAAGCCCTGCTACATAGTCTGGTTCAGTGGCCTTCCCATTTGGGTTTTGTGCTGGTTGGCTTCTTATGTGTTGGAGTTTGGTGTACTTGTTGGGAAGAACACATGTTTTTGGATTGATGGGCTTCTTGTTATGTGTCAGAATACGGTGTAATTCTTTCAGGATGCACATTTCATTTCTGGGGATGACTGTCTCCTTCTTGTGTGTCTGAATCTGATGTAATTTAGATTGGAGTGCTCAGTTGGCTGTTGTCTAGCAATGTGGCTTTCAGTGATGGCTGGGTTAGAAAAGTAGCTTTCTGGAAGATGGAGAGTAGAGCTTCTTATACTCTGTTATTCTCTTCTGTCGCTAGGTTGGTCCTCCACAGTATCGTAGTAGAACAATCTTTGAGGAGGCAACGCCAGAGACAGTTCGGGACTTCTTCTGGGACGATGAGTTCCGCATGGAGGGCAAGTGGGATGACATGCTTCTCTACCACAAGACCTTGGAGGAATGCACGATGACCGGGACCATGATCGTCCACTGGATTAGAAAGGTGGACTTGATTTATTATGTTCTACTTGATTTATGATGTCCCTTGTTGCGAGTGTGTCACCTGGATTCCTCATGCCTGTTCTAACATTCTTCATCGCTTTTGCCAGTTTCCATTCTTCTGTAGTGATCGGGAGTATATTATTGGGCGCCGAATTTGGGAGTCAGGAAGAGCATATTACTGTGTCACCAAGGTAAATATGAGATATTACCGTTTCAGTTTCTTCAGTATTATCTTTAGACTTATCTTCTCTTTGTTAAGAATAATCTTGAATTTGCTATTTGAATCCTCCACCACCCAAAAACATAAGGGGGACTAAGAGCAGATAATACAAAGAAAACATCCTTTAAACCATCTACCCTTGGACCTTTGTAAAACATTGCTTTATGGCATGCCTTTTTGTATTTGATTGTCTTTTCAAGGAGCAAAACTGAAGAAATTTTGAGATTAGACATTTTGCTAGTATTGTCAACTGGTCATATCTTCTTAATAAGATCTAGATGTTCTGCGTGGAGTAATTCTGTTGCTCTGTTGATTTATATGACATGTTACTATTTCCCTTTATGTAGCTGAGGCCTACTGTGCAACTGAGATATCCCTGTAGCATGGTTCTCTGTGTTAGCTTTGGTGTTACGCATTCTAAAGATTTCTGCATGACCTAGTAATTTGTATGCATTCTATCTTATAATTAACATCACCAATGCCTCTTATGGTTCACCTGACAATTTGAGTGAAAAGGGTGCCGAGCTATCCTTAGAATTAGTTGGGAAGAATTAGGAGTTAGAACCTTCCATTTGACTCTTCAGGTGGTTCATACTGTCATTTTGGAGGATATGCTCAGTTTACAATTTGAGGTTTTTGTGGTGCATAGGAATGCAATTTGATCATGATAATTTGCCATTTCAAAGTTGGTGTTCCTTGTCTACAGCCACTACTTTTCTTCATGAAACTCCAATTTTGCTTGATTTTGTTGTTCCAGGGTGTGCCTTATTCCTCTGTACCCAGGCGTAATAAACCCAGACGCGTCGACTTGTACTATTCAAGCTGGTGCATCCGCGCAGGTAGAGCTAAAATTCTGATCCTGAGGATGTTCATGGTTTGTTTCTCAATCTAGAATGTATCTCCATGATGAAGGGTTATTGGCAAGGGTTCCTCCTAGACAGCCCTCATCTTTGCATAATCAACATTCTGAGAAGCTACTGTGACTTCATCCATATAGTACGTCACATTCTGATAACTTCTATTCTGCCCCCAGCAGAATCTAGAAGAGATGGCCAAATGACTGCATGTGAGGTGCTGCTCTTCCATTATGAGGACATGGGCATTCCATGGGAAATTGCAAAGTTGGGTGTGCACCAGGGAATGTGGGGCTGTGTCAAGAAGATCGAACCCGGCCTGCAACTGTACCAGATGGCCAGAAGGGCCGGCGATCCGCTCTCACATTCTGCCAGGATGGCACAGATAAATACCAAGGTCACTTCTGATTACTTGAGATCACTGGGGAACAATAATGATGCAACTGAGATCAAAGAACCACAGAAGAAAAGGCCACTCAGGAGGAGTGTTCCAAAGTTCCTGGTGGTTGCTGGTGCTGTTCTTCTTGCATGCACTCTTGACAAAGGCCTCCTGACCAAAGCACTAATCTTTGGGGTTGCAAGAAGGTTTGCCAAGCCAGGCAGGTGACTGTAATTGTCCGAAACACTGATGTCGGGACTTGGTTGCAGCATGATTTCTCTCAGCTGTTTGCCATCAAGATTGGAATTGGCATCCCCTTCTGCCCCGAGCATGATCAGACTAGTTTACTACTCGGATGATATTAGATTGGTTGATCTAGGAGGAGGAGGAGACTGTATGGTTCGTTCCATTTGGATGGAAATCTCATTTCAATGTTGCTTCACTATGTTTGTCTCATCAAGTCCCTGTTTATTTACTTCATTTTTCCTTTTTTCTGTTCTTAGGTCCGATCATGTAATGTAGCAATTTTGACTTTCAAATAAAAGAACTCATAGATGAAAGGCCTGACGGTGAACTGTGATTTGGAAGTCATTTCTTGTTCTCAATATTCACTTTTTAAAAAGTAAGATGTGACTCTCACATTCTGTGTAGATTTGAGTATCAGTGTATACGAACAACTTTTGACCAAGTTTGACCATGAGCTTTTCCATAATTTTATTTTTATTTTTTCTCTTAATTTCATCTTTCATGCTACAAATTTCAATGAGAAGCCAACAATTAAGTAGTTCTTGAGATCCAGCTTTCTCAACCACCTTGAAACCTGAGGACATACTGCAGATATAACCCACCCAAGTCTTGTTAAGTCCGGTTTAATCACTGGATAGAGACCTGACATAGGGACTTACATGCATAAATTGGATAGGAAAAATAAGATCTCCCACAGATAATTAGATAAACCTCTTATCCGAGATAAACTTTTGATAGTTATCTAGCTGTTTTATGATATGGAGATGAAGGTCTGATAGTAATCTTATTATATCTATGCATTTAACTATTTTATGCATCAAGACCATCAAATCAGAAAAGAAAAAAAGTTCGGATTTGTCTATGTTATGAAGCCGGGTTCTAGAGTTTACTCTTTGAACAATAACTAGAATCATGCGCTGAATCCATGGTTAGACGAATTGCATGACTTTCAACATGGCTGGATGTATTGCACGACTGGGTCACGTCAGGTTTGCACTAATACAATATAGGACATCGCATATCCATCAAACAAGTCTTTGAAATTTTTTTTTAAAAAATAACTCTATTCAAGCGTACTGTGCTGAGGATCGGTGTGGCCCTGACACGACATGATCTGGTTGTGCCGCACCGGATGGAAAATACTTTATACCCTTGCACGGGCGCCAGGCTAGGACGCGCCACATTGGGCGCTGTCGGGGTGCTACTGGCGCCCAAGTGCCCAATGCGGGTGCGCCGTGGCTCGGTGCCTGTGCAAATCATTTGCACGGACGCTCGGACGCCAAGCATTACTCGCACCGGATTAGTGTGGCACGGCCAACTATGTTTGAAACTAGAATTTTTTTTACAGAAATGCCCTTATAAATAGGACTTGTGCCAAATATATCTCACACTTTAATATATTATCAATAATATCCTCCAATGATTGCATATATATCTCTACCGTCACTCTCTTATATTTGACTCGCGTTAAGCTCCAATTAGGATGGTAAGTTACTAACCTACCTCTCTCTCACTAGGGGAAAGCTAGGGTTCGCAAACGAGCTTCCCCCGGTCGTAGACTCCAAAGAAATGGAACCCAAGTTCCTCATGACCGTTTCACCGGGTGGAGATCGACTGGATACAGACAACGTCCTCCATGTCACTCCTCTCGTCGTACCAAGCCGTCGACGCATATGTCAGTGACCAGCTCAACACCACACTTGGATCTGAGCTCGATCTCAAATTTTTCTCGACAGTAACCACACCTCCTCCGTCCAAACAATCTCCTACCACTTCAGATTCCAGATCTAGGGGCACTACCACCACAGTGGCGATGGCTGCAAGATTGGAACACTGGCCGGAGCAGTCGATCCTCTGCCTCTTCCGACTCAAATCCTCGAAGGCCGTCAAGTTGTCGGCGACAAACCTGAACCTCTCTCGCTGGGAAGTTGTGCCGACGACCAGACGGATGAGGGAAGATGTGATGGGAGCGTCAAGAGGCCATTACTGCTTCTTCCCCCTCCGCCTCTTCCTCCATCCACTTCTCTCCCTTTGATTACCCCCTTCGTCGCATCTCCCCTCCCCACGAAGGTGCAACAATTGGTAAGTGCACCGCCACCTCCGTGGAAATGCCTCAGCCGCTATAGCAACAACAGGATGCACCGTCCTCACCCCTTCCGCTGCACTCCCCGACACCCTCCCATTGGCCAAGGGTCGTGATATGGCTAAGGAAAGCTAGAGCCTTCCCTGAGAGATGAGGACTATGAGCCCCACTGCCGTTGCTAACCGATCTATCCTCCGCAGTCCCAACAAGTATAGCGAGAGGTGGGAAAGGTGATGCTGCGGGGCAGACACTATGCTCAAGTTCTTGCCTCACCAAGGAGGAAGAGGAAGTGGAGGGTAGAGCTCTTGGAGGGTATTTTAAGCCTCAATTTGGTAACGAGTTAACGTAAAGTTAACTCAAAATTAACTCAGAGTTAACTCAAAATACAGTTTGATAATAAAAAAAAAACAGTGGCAGAGCCAGGGGGGTCAAGGGGGGGCAATTGCCACCCCCCCCCCCTATTTTTTTGCATAAAATTTTCTTTTATTAATTTCTTTGTATAAAATTTCTCCTTATAATGGGCATGTGAAGAATTTTTTTAACTTTATTAATTGCCCCCTTTATTTTTTTGCATAAAATTTTATTTTATTAATTTCTTTGCATAAAATTTCTCCTTATGATGGGCATGTAAAGAATTTTTTTAACTTTATTAATTGCCCCCCCCCCCCCCCTTGCGTTGAGTACTTATGAATAATTATCTTATTAATTGCCCCCACTTCTAAATATTTCTGGCTCCGCCACTGAAAAAAAGTTAACTCAAGTGAGTTAGACTAAAGATGGATCAGATGTGAGTTAACTCACAAATTTTCAACCCACTTCTAGAGGTGGATTGGAGTTAACCTATTGAGCTAACTACTTTTTTGCCCCAGCGGTACAGAACATTAATTACTACTTTCTCTTTTCCCAACACAACATTAATGACTATTTTCTCTTTTCAAGTCACTTTTTGATATGAAAGTAGATTAACAATGAGTTAACTCACTTATCTTGCCAAAACAATCAAGAGAAAGTGGGTTAACTCACAGTAGTTAAACTAAGTTAACACACAAGAAAACAAACTAAAAAATGAGTTAACCATGCATAACTTTAGTCATGAGTTGGAATTATCTCTAACCCCAACCCATTGCCAAACTGAGGGTAAGTATTTGAGGTTCTTTAATAATTTCCATCACAAATATCGTCGAATATTAGCTTCTTTTTGACAAACAACCCCCCCCCCAAAGTATAACCACAAAAAATTTCAGTTTAAATTTACTTTTATCTTATACTTAATGTTGGGTAATTATATTAGTCAAACTTTGTTTTGACAATCTTGTTTTCCTTAAAAAGCAATGGCTCAATACCACTATTTTGACATTACCGAATGATCAAATCTTAATCGAGTTTGCTAGATGTATAAATGTGCATAATAGCTTACAAGTGAACTACCAAGTGAATGACCATATTATTGTTAGAACATAACCATATATTAATTGAAACTTTGAACATAAACAAACGAGAGTGCTCTTACATTTGAGCTCAACTTATTAAACAATCTAGCTTACAATTTTACTCAGCCTTGATTGATTTATTTAGTCGAACAATTTGAATCAAACTTTAACACATTTGTTCACTTGAACCCTGTTAAAATGAGTCTCATACAGGGATGTCAATGGGCCGGATCTAACCCAAATCTAATTTTCCAAAAACCAACCCAAGCTCGGAGATAGGTCCGATAAAGGTGACCTGGCCCGAGCCCACGAAAAGTCCAGCTAAACTCGGCCCGGCCAAAAAATATAAGCAAATATTATTTTTATTATATATTATTTAATATATCTAATATAATATATCTATATAAATAATATATATATATTTATATCTATATTAACATTCAATTTATAAAAGATTATATCTTTTGAGTAAATTTATTATAGTAAAAACAAATATAATTAACTATCTAAATATAAATTGTATATTTAATAAAAATATATTTATATTTATAAATTTCAGACCAAGCAGAGTCGGGCCTCACAAAACCCAAGTTCAGCCCTATTCTTTTTTGAGCCGGGCCGGACCAAGCCAAAAAAATTAAACGGGCCAAAATTTTCGGCCCAAGCCCAGTTAAAACCGGACCGGGCTTTTGGGCCTCCGGGCCAGCCTGGCCCAATTGACACCCCTAGTCTCATACCACCCCCATGGAAAAGAAAACAACAGTGCAATATAAATATTGGAACTTTGTTAGAACATGAGGTCAATTTCCAAGAACAATCTGCATAACCTCAAATGAAAACAAGAAGAAACTAGAGTTCTTATATATCTTCTCAGGGTGTCTTCAAACAACTTATCATCTGAACGACAAGAATAATTGATTAGGAGAGAGAGAGAGAGAGAGAGAGAACAACCTAACAAGATAGAACTACCTGCATGGTGTATCCATGAAGACAATGATGAACTCTGTGGCAAACCTGTGAAAATTTTGGGAGGCAGCTGCTGGTTGTTCATGTGGAAACAGGATGGTTAGCGCAGAGTTCTTACACCTCAGCTGTGCCTTGGGTAAACCTGGATCTTCACAGCGGTACTTCCCATCAGGGCCGATTCCAAAACCTTTCGGATCGGAGAACACGTTCTCCAGTAATTGGCTGCGATGAGGAAGAGGGCTTGTTTCGGCGAATTCGACGGCCTCTTCGATTACATCGTCGATCTTTTTCTCAATGGCCTTGAGCTCAGGCTCAGTTGCTAGGTTGTGCTCAATCATGTACTTCTTCAATGCCATGATGGGGTCTCTTGCAGCATAGTGAGCCTTCTCATCTGAAAATAACGTACAGATTAGGAGAAGTTGCACATCATGCTATGTTTCAAATATCCACACTGCATTGTGAAAGGGGGAAAAAAAAACCATCACCACCTTTTCTTAGTACAATCATTTCACAGATTCAGATTTTTAATGTTAAGGAGTTGAGTTAGGACTCCCCAGGAACCAAAGTGACAGCTGAAATGTCCAAAAAGTCGGATATAATGGAAGAAAAAGCTGGGAAGAAGATAGAGAGATGTGAAAGTACATGAAGAGGAATCACAATTTTGCAATCCCTTATCTTAATTTTCATATAGATTTTCTTAAGATTTTAACTGGCAAGAATTTATCCAACATGTGAATGCGAAACAAGGAGCAAAAACAATGGTCCAGTCCTTCCCTTACTTCGCCATAACAGTGGCTTGGAAGAAAGAAAGAAAGAGATAGAGAAAAGCCAAAAGCAACAGACAATGATGTCCTCTTTCCCTTTACATTGTAATGGTACAATGTAAGACAGAAAAAGTAGATACAAGTCAAGTGCTTTGTGTTGAAACAGGTGATGGAATGGTGGCCTTGGGAAAATAACTATGAAACTTGACCACATTTCAGTTCAGAGGGGTTGGAGATCCTATTTCTGGAAAATGATGATGAATCCTTCTGTGTGTAGTTGAAAATGGCAACCCATGATGAGCCATCACACATAGCCAAAGAAATCCACAGTGCACATGGGAACCACTTGCATCCTTGGAATTGCCAATGCACCAGTTGGTGTCTGTAAGCAGGTTTCAAGCCAGATGGAGAACAAACAGATAGACTGAACCCAAATGTCCACACATGGATTCACACTGTAAAAGTTATCCCCCAAGGTTCTCGGATGACTTGAGTTGTCTGCTTCTCAGGTAGAGAAGAAACAACATATGTTAACCAATCAAGACAGGAAATCCCTTTCGGTTTTCCTACTCTCTTATTCTCCTTAGTTTTCTTTATACCCATATCTCATTCTAGTCAAACTGCAAAGCATTTGCTGTTTTGTGAACCATGAAGGAAGAGTAGAAGACTTGACAAGAAGCTAAACCAGACAAGATAAGCCATTCTTCAGTTATCTAAAGATGCACTCTTTTTTTCCATTTTCCTTTTTAAATTAAGGGAGGGGACAAGAATCGAGATTGCCCCTTGAAATCAGATCAGGTCTGGCTAATCCCCCTTCAAAGAAGTCAAATTGGATAGCAACCAGCTGATCCTACAGACAGTGCCCTAAGGAGGAGGTTAGGCAATTTGCATGGATTGCAGAAACCAGGTTATAACCAGGGTCAGCATTTAGCAATCCCATGTGCATGTTGAAACAGTTTCTGCACACACCCTTCACCTATGTCCACGATCTAAATGTTCAAACTGTGGACTCAAATTATGGATAGCCTTCTGAAGTGGTTCATAACCAAAACATAAACCCTCACTGGACACAAGATGGTTCCAGGGGATTCACTCTGCAGAGCATGTCTGCAGACACACCAAAACATTGTTTAAGATGTGATCAAATGCAAAATGCCCCAAACTATTTCCTAACACCACAAATTTCATCAAAGAATTAACAAATAAAAAACAAACTGAGAAGAGAAAAGCTACCAAACTGCAGATGGCCAAGAAAAGCCCAAGTCCGAAGTTACAGTATCTCACCTGGGTTTCGGAGCTCATCTGGGTCGGCCAGCGAATGGCCCCGGAAGCGATACGTCTCGCACTCCACCAGCGTCGGCCCGTCACCCCTCCTTGCCCTGGCGATGGCCTCCTTGGCCACCTCCCTGACCTTAAGCACGTCCATCCCGTCCACATGCACCCCGGGCATCCCAAAGGCCGGTCCTTTCTTCCAGATCTCCGGGTCCGAGGTCGCCCGCAGGTGGGACATCCCGATCGCCCACAAGTTTTCTCCACCACGAACACGATGGGCAGCTTCCACAAGGCGGCCATGTTCAGGCACTCGAAGAACTGGCCGTTGTTGCAGGTGCCGTCCCCGAAGAAGGCGAGGGTGACGTGGTCGCACCCAGCGTCCTTGAGCACGTCCCGGCGGTAGCGGGAGCTGAAGGCGGCGCCGGTGGCGACGGGGATGCCCTCGCCGATGAAGGCGAAGCCGCCGAGGACGTTGTGCTCGGCGGAGAACATGTGCATGGAGCCGCCCTGGCCACGGCAGCAGCCGGTGGCCTTGCCGAAGAGCTCGGCCATGACGGCGCGGGCGGGGACGCCCTTGCTGAGCGCGTGGACGTGGTCACGGTAGGTCGACACGACGGAGTCCTCGCGCTTGAGGAGCTTGATGAAGCCGGTGGAGACGGCCTCCTGGCCATTGTAGAGGTGAACGAAGCCGAACATCTTCCCCCGGTAGTACATCTGCGCACACATGTCCTCGAAGGCCCGCCCCAGCACCATGTCCTCGTACAGCTCCAGCCCTTCCTCGCTGGAGATCACCTGCAGCGACAAAGACCCATTGAGGAAACCACGCAAGAACACAAAAAGCCGGCACCTTTCCAATCAATTGGGAAGACCCAACCCAATTGATCTCGAAAACGGAAAAAGGAAATCTTCCTTTTTTTCTTCCCGCCACCGGGGGGATCCAAGGGATCAGATTACCAGGTGAGCGGGGGAGGAATTGGACTGTCTCGGCGAGCTGAAGACATCGGAGGAGACGGCCTGGATGGGGCGCGGGAGGGAGGGGGTGGAAGATACGGAGGAGGAGAAGGGGCGATGGAGCCTGGAGGAGGAGGCGGAGGAGCCAAAGAGGAAAGGCGAGGAGGTGGGCTTGTCGTGTGTGGGGGTGGATCGGGCGGCGACGGGGTTGTGAGGGAGGATCCCGACGGCCGAGAAAGCCGACATCTTTGGATCTCCTGAGCTACCCGAGCTCCCTCTGCTCCTCCTCTCCTCCGCTGCCGCCGCCGCTACTGCTGCTGCTGCTGCTCTCTCTCTCTCTCTCCCCTTCCTGGCTTGAGGAGGGCCGGTGGTGTTTATAATGGCGCGGCGGCGGAGGTAACGAGGGAGGAGAGCGGAAAAGGAGGTGTCGTCTGTGTGTGCGCGTCTGCCAGGGCCTTGCTAGTTGCTATTACCATCGTTGCCACCGCTGCTGTTAGAGTTGTTTCGTGTATGTATGCCCTTCCACTTATGAAAATTATAAAATATTATTGTATTTATATTTAAGATTAGTTATCTATATATCCTCATAAAATCTTCAATTACTGCTATACCTCCACCTTTATGAAATTTACATATATATTACTAAAAATCCAAACAACTCTCTTCCGTCAACGATCTATCACTGTTATTAATTGAAGTGCTAACCTACCCTTACACCATAGTTCAGCTAAGCAAAAGGCGTTAGAGAGGTATCCTCTCTAGCTCCAACAATATGTGTGTGCGTGTGTGAGAGAGAGAGAGAGAGCAAGGAGACCTACAGTTCGGGGCTCTACTCTCCTGCAATGTGTGGGAGAAGGGACGCAGTCCCCCCTCCGACTAGGGAGAGGGCAGAGGGCGGTGTGGGCACCACGGTAGTATTGTCAATTACAACACACCAGTAGATGCGCGTAGCCTACAAGTGCCAATGCAAGAGGTGTGCCCTATCTTGCCTCCCCAAGATAACAGATTTAGTGATCATCTATCAAGAGCTCTCTCACTAGAGGGAGACGATGGAGAGGCAAAGGAAGAGGGCGACAAAGCATAGGAAGATAGTGAGATAGATGGGGCCGATCTAGAGCATGGTGGTCACCAATGATCTAAACACTGAGCTCCCACTCGCACTGTTCACCATCGACAAGGGCCTGGATGTTGACGCATAGGGCACCTCCCTTACCTCTATTGTCTCCATATTGTTGTGGTTGCTCCCCTCCATTGACCTCCTCACCATTAATAAACAATAGAATAACTCCAACAAAAGCCCCAGCAGATACATAGATAGATAGAGAGCGAGATAAAGAGAGAGAAATTAGATAAACATAGACAAATAGAGAGCAAGATGTAGAGAGAGAAAGTGAGATGCAAAGAGAGAGAGGCAAAGACTAGAGAGAGAGATGGCGAGTACAAACTACAAAGAGTATAGGGAGAGATGGAGATGTGCTAAAAGTGTTGTACTGGATCGAGGAGGACTGTAAGGTCCTAGGTCTTATTGGACCCTTCTCGAATCCTTATCGATTTTCTTCCGGGTCTAAGCCTGTTGACGTCAAGAGGTGGTGACGTCAACAGTGGGTTGACGTCCAGAGAGGTTGGCGTCGACTGTTTGTTGACGGCAAGCGTGTTTCCGTTAACAGTGTGCTGGCGTCCATCGATGTTGTCGTCGACTTATGTTTTCAGACTTTTCCAGAGATAGAACTTGGCGGCAATCGATGTGGTCGTCTAGTTGTTGGTGGTTCAGTTGGCGGCAAGGGATGTTGACGTCAACTGATCTGGGTTCTGTTTTTAGGGGCAACCTGAGAGCTATTCTTTCCTCTTTTCTCCCTCTCTTTCCCTCCACCTTCACCCTAGTTCTTCTCCACTACTTCCGGCGGCCGACGGGAGCTCATGGGGAGGTCGTGGTGCGCGTGGCGGTGACAGATCGGGCGGGAATGACGGATCAAGTGGCGGTTCTCGCGGAAGCTCCTGGGGGTTCAGCGCGAATCGAGGTTTTCTAAGGGTTTTTAAGCGTTTCTGAGGTAGGGACGTAAACCCTTTAGCTCCCTTGCGTGTTATTACATGCTTGTCTGCGTGTGGTTTGCATGGAATCGAGCTTTGGGGAAGGTTTTTCTCCATGCCGGGTTTTTGGGTGTTTTAGCCGATCCATGCGTTGGATCGTGTTTTACCGGCATTGTGGTAGTGTAGTGTGATGTAGGGAAGTGTTTTCCTACATCAGACTGTGGTTTGTAGGGCTGATTTGCCCGTATGGGAATCAGCTGGAGGCTGGTTCGGTTGCTGGAAGCTGAAGAAGTCAACGTCAAGGGATGTTGATGTTGAGTTCTTCAGGGAAGAGGTAAACATCGCGATCCCTTGCCGTTAAGCTCTTCACAGAAGATCTAGACGGCGAGATTCGTACCGTCAGATTCTTCAGGTAGGATATAAACTGCGAGATCCTTTGCAGCTGAGTTGGGTAAACGGCCAACATGTGACCATCTACTTCCTTCTAGACGTCCAGTGTGTTGCCGTTTACCTTTGGTTAGAGACAGTCGATGCTGTCGTCTACTCTGAGCTTGGCGACATGTGATACTGCCGTTTACATCCTAGTTGCCGGCAGTCGATGCTGTCGTCTACCATCAGGTGAGTTCCCAGCAAGCTGTGTTTCCCTTTCCTAAGTTTGAGGTGTTGACATGCGGTGTTCGCCTGTTGGCACGGTCTGCCAGATGTAGATAGTGTCTCTGCCTGTGCTCGTGTTGTGTTTGACTGTGTTGTGACGTTGACACGCGGTGTCTGCCCATTGCGCGGTGCTTCAGACGTTGAGAGTGTTTCAGTATGTACTCGTGGTGGGGGTTTACCGTGTTCCCATTTCTGTTGTGTTACTCAGGCGTGGAGCGAGGCTCCGTCTGTAGTTTACCTGGACGTGGAGCGACGCTCCATCTGGATGACTAGCGTTGAGTGCTACTCCGTTGGTGAGTCAGGACATAGAGTGCGACTCCATTCTGTGCGTACCCCTTGTGGTGGTTTTGAGCCGGTTGCCGTGGGGCCCCTTCTTCATCGTCTGAGTCTGGCGTAGGAGAAAACCGGTCGTGGACCAGACGTATGGGAGAACGTCTGAGTATGCACACGTGGTCAGGGTCGATGGAAGACTCTTTGGTGTTGGGACGCCACGCCACAGACCCTACTAGTCCTATTTGTGAGAGTGTGTGTGAGCTCTTGCTTGTGAGCTTGTTGTGTGTGATGTGCTTGTAGTGCTGTCGAGCCTGCGAGGTTCCAGTTTTCTCAGTGCGCTTCTGAGGGAATTGCCTACTACGCCACCTGTTCCTGTGTGTTGTACAGGGTGTGCGTGTTTACTTACTGAGCTTTCCTTTCCGCACTGCTTAGTAGTACTGTTACCAGTGGGGGTTGGTTGCCCTACTGGGTCTCTTTCCTGAGACTCACTCCCTTTCCTTCAGGTGTTCGAGTGCGGCTCTCGGGGTTCGAGAAGCCTTGTCTCTCTGGTGCTGGTCTTGTTTGGCTGCTATGAGTAGTCCCTTTCTCTGTACTCTTGCGTTGGCTTTGACTCTGAGTAGTTCTTATGTTAAATGGTTTTATTTGTGTAACATGTACATTTGCTTATATGTTCTCCTTAGGCACTCTTTTCTTACCCTTCCGAGTTTCAGCTCGTGGTTAACGAGTCAGGATTCGGCTTACCGGTTGGTTGCTGGTACTTCGGATCTTGGGTCATTACAAGGACCCTGTGGAGGGTGCCTTGTAAGTGGGGCTATAGGCGTAGTGGGAGGCTAAGTGCATATGTTAGTAGGTGCAGTAGTGCATGCTCTGCAACAGGAGATGATCCATCAAAACACTTTAGATCGGTGTGCAAATGGCATGACCAACACAGAGATGATAGTAGTGAACCACCCCCCTCCATCGTACAAGCTTGTGCTAATCTTATATTCGACGATGATGTTGTGCATGGAGTTGTTGTACATGATGTTGTTCTTGTCTTAGTGGTGATGTTGTTCCTATTTCTCTCTCTTAGTGCAAGAGGGTGAAACCTAGCCACACAGTGTGTTGAGAGTCTTCGGCACTGTGGGGGCCGAAAGAAGGGTGGGGATGAAGGGGGGTGAGAAGCATAAGGGTTTAAGCATCGGTGCTAGGAGTGGAGATGGTAGAGGCAGCCAACGGTAGTGGCACTAGTTCACTGGCGAGCGTGTGAGGATGACAATAGTGGTAAGAGGAAGAAAAGAACAAATAGGAGGAGAAAGAAGAAAAGAGAACAAACGTGCATATTAGGGCGTAAATTGGTCCAAACAATTTGGGGGTTAACTCCAACAATATGGTGATAACTTCAGAAGTATGGTAATACTGGTGATGGGTTTTTAGGGATGTACATATAGATTTTATAAGGGAGAGGTATAAGAGTAATTCATAGATTTACAAGGGATATACATGTAATTAACCTTTATATTTAAGTATATAAGTTTTAAATGTTCAATAATTATCACGAATGCTCATGTCTTTCTAATGATTATATGTCAAAATTTCTTCTTCTTTTTTTACAAGTTTTGAGTTCTATCAAAATCTCTCGTAGAGTGGTATAAGGAGAAAGAATATTGTATGTATATTTTGATAGAAGTTAGAGGAAACAACTAATGCGATAATAAAATTAAAGTACCAATGTGTATAGCTGTATTGCATGGCTTCAGGCACAATAAAGTTGATTGGCATGAAGGGAGAGATATAGAGAGAGAGAGATTGCAGCAAATTAATGCAATGGGGGGTGGACATGGAATGAGAGATGCAAAAAGAGAGAGATCATGGGGGCGGGGGGGGGGGGGGGGGGGTCCACTGGAGGGGGTTTCCCCTCTCCAACATCGGTGTGAGGGAGTGAGAGATGCAGAGAGAGGGAGAACACCATGGTAGTTGGTGCTTCCTCATCCCTTACTTGGCAAATGTTGTGGTTACTTTTGGGACGGCTCGATAGTCCTCGGAAGATAGAACAATTTCTTGCATCATCCATGCCATTACCATCATCGTCACTCAACCTCTTTGTATCATCAATGACTTCTTCAGTCCTCTTGACACTTTTCTATCGCGCATCTATTTGTCGCAGTCGTTCATAACAGACAAAGATGGCTTAGAATCCCCGCAACTATTGACAAAGAGGAGCGCCATGATCATGTGAAGAAGTAGAAGAAGAGGAAGGGTTTGGGAGGTGAGAGGAGGGCGTCGAAGTTGACATCAAGAACAACATTAGAGAAGAGAAAGTCTGATGAATGCATTGAAGAGGAGAGAGAAGATGAAAGCTTAGTTCAGAGAGGAGATGAAGAGAAGGTCTATTTTAAGTGTGAATGGGTGGACCGTCAAACCGTTGTAGTACAATACGATACAGTCTATACCATACTACACCATCATCTGTTCAGCATAGTTGTTGATTCACGGAGTAAAATCAAATAGGGAAGGTACGTATAGAAAGTATAAAATAGAGGTATATTTATACAATTTATATTTGAGAAGGTATACTTGCAAAAGTCATGTGTAGCCATTGTAGTTATAACCGTTGGAAGAATGAAGATGTCGGAAGCCAACTCACACGTGGCAGTGACTCATGGGACAAGCGGTTGAGAGCAACAATGTGTTTGAATTATTTTATTTTATATAAAGAGCTTTACTTTATAAAAAATATCATTCCTTAAATAGTTGCTTATTATTTTTTGTACTATATTTAATTGGTTACGTGTCCTTCTCATGAAATGGGTTTCAATTGTAACGAGATCTAGATAAAATCACTAAAAATTGTGTAACCAGTAATAGCAAGTATTATATTCTTCAAAAATTATTGATTTGAATTGAAGAGAATTTATATTGACCCATTGCTTAAATATGCTATTTTAATTTTTTTGAAACTTTTTAATAAGAGAAAGACTTACTGCACTTGTAAGTGCACTCTGACAGTTTTTTGACTTCTCATTGGGCTGGCACAATGTGCCACCAACACATTGTCCAATGAGAAGTCAAAAGTGCATGTCAGAAGTGCACTTCACAAGTACAATAAGTCTTTCTCTTTTAATAATGACCAGATTGTAAACATCTTTGTGGGGATAACATGATGAGACATATTGGGTAGCGATTTGAGTGGGCCAGGCCAAATCTTCATCTAACCTGGCCCAACATAAACGGGCCCAAGCAACCAATTTCAGGTACAGTAATAATGTCACTTTCTCCAACCCAATCGCGTGTGCACGGACCCAAGAAGCCAATTCCAGGCTAGCTAGTGATAGGGATAGGAATGTTACTTCCGAGTAGCATGCAAACTTAGGGTCTGTTTGGTTAGGTGTAAAACTCTACTTAGGAAAAAGTTTTCAAGAAAAATATATTTTTCAAGTCATTTGTTATCCCTGAAAACATAAATACGTAAACAATTTTCTCCTAAACTCCGGATTTCGGCATCGCCCGTAAAATCCGGAGACCATTTTCCCCGCGAACCCTCGACATCTCTTTTCCCCTCCCCACGCGAAACCCCGAAACCCTCGAGCGCAGAGGTGCTGCATCCCTTCGCATCTCCCCGGCGCCATCGCCATCGTCTCCGACCTCGGGCACCATCGACCGAGCACGCCGACACCCCCCAACCCTCCGGAGGGTAACGTCATTTTCTCGTCCTCTCCTTCTTCTTCTTCTTCTTCGCACCGCACCTCCGGCGGCCGCTCTGCTCTGCGAAGCCCCGCCCCCTCCTTCTCCCGCCGATTTTCAGGTCCCCTGGGCGGACCATCCTTATATATAGTCTGATGAGCACGACTGGATTGAAGGGCAGCTGCAGATACAGAGAGTCTGGAGGGAAGAGAGGCAGTTCAAGCCGTGCGGCAGGGAGCAGAGATTCTTCAAGTTCTTTAGTTTGAGGTGCTTGAGAGGGAAGAGGCTGTGCAAACAGGCGGATAGGCTCTCATGGTCCAGCTTGGGGCACTTGGTAATGCGCAGTCTCTCGAGGATGATGGCATGCACCATGGGAAGGCCAGTTTGGGGCAGCTAGTAATGTGCAGTCTCTTGAGGGAGATCAAGTGTCCGAGCCCCCTCTCTGGTAGGCTCACTAGATGTTTGCAGTATTGAGCTTGATCTCCTCCAGATTGGGCAAGTGGTGCTGCAGCAGCCCGCTGCTGATGGATGTCAGGTTGTTGCATCTGTGGATTTGTAATGTAGAGAGTGAAGCAAAGACTCCATCGCCACTGTGCTCCCTCAATCCCGGAAGGCAAGACAGACCCACGTCTTCTAGGAGTAGATGCCTGACCGAGAGAGGGAGAAGGGGCAGCTCCCTCAGGATGGGACACCATCTGATTTCAAGCTCACAGAGGGAAGGGAAGAACAACATGGCTGACGGAGGGTTTTGCTGAGAATTATTAGGATTTTGGTCACCATCCCATGCTACTGGCAAGCTCCACTCCTCCCATTTGTACACTGATTGATGTGTAGGTACTCAAGTTGATGGAGTTGGCTGAGGAAAGAAGGTGGAGCTTGCACATTGTAGCAATCCTGCAGAGAAAATTGCTTCAATGAAGAATGGTCTGATGAGCCATGGAAGGACCATTTAGAGCCATTCAGAATTGTTTATCATATATGAAGATTTTTCACCAGTCAAATAAGATACATGTGATATATTTTGTGATCATTCTGCTTGTTACACTCATTGGTTTAGTTCTATCACTTCCATATACATGGTAGTCTAGATTTGTTTGTGGTTTTCTGATTTATTAGTTATTATTTTCATGTTTTTAAATTGTAGATTTCCTTCATTTAATACTCCACACAGGCAGATCGGTTTCTTCACTGAAACATTGAATTTGAACTTTCCTCAGAGTTGCAATTGGCAAAAATGAATCCATATATAACTTCATGATTCTGTATTCTGAAACACATGCTCTGACCATATACACTCAAGTGCCGAGGTATGAGGGTATGACATCTGGCTCAGTTCCCACCATTTCAGCTCTGCAACTGATCTAAGCACAACTTCCGTTGCCTGTGGATGAAAACAGCCAGCAGGTCCGCAGGGTTTAGGCTCGAAGCTTGCAATCATTAGAAGCAAGTTAGTAATTTGTGAGCATCAGAGTAACTCATTTCCTTCATCTGCGGGAAAAGTTAAGTGGGCAGAAGATGCAAGAAAAATTCACGTCTTTCTAGCAATCCGCCTACGGGAAAAGTTAAGTGGGCAGAAGATGAATTGTAGGTTTCTCTAAAGAGACATGTATGGGTTTTGTTCATAGGACTTGATTGACATGTAATGAGTTGATGACCAGAAACTTGTTTGCTGATTTAATGGAAAAAGATCAGTTTCATAGAAGCTTTGTCCGATGCATTGATGACCAGTTGAAGTACAGACAATCCTCTGTTGTGAAGGTCTCATTTCTCTAAAATTTGGCCAAGTATAAGAGGCTTTAAGATGGAGAAAAAATAAAAAAATGCACAGTTTGGGTGGTCAGAAATGGTAGAGAGATTAGTATCTGTAATGACTTAACTAGCTCCCAGAATAGGTGGTGGCAACTATTCCTAAAAGGGTATCCAATATGATGGTGAATGGTTCTTGGATTTGAGTCTTTCGAAAGATCTGTTGGAGGACATTGTTGTACATCAAATTAAGAACATCCACATCCCTGCAAATCATCCCTCCAAAGAAGACAAAAGGATTTGTATAAGATATGGATCTTTTTCCATTAAATCAGCAAACAAGTTACTTGGTAAGTGGAGTTTTATTATATGCAACTCAAAGTGCTTGTAGAAAATTCATCTCAATAGCTAAAAATTCCCATCTATAAAAATGATCGAAATGTGACTGTTCTTCATAAACAGATTTGAGGTTATGCTAAACTCTGTTTAAGGCAGTCTTCAGCATAGACCAATACAAAGTAGGTTATGGAAAATTAGTTTTTGGGGAGATTTTGAGTTTATGATAATTATTTATATTCTATATGTCAATTCAGTTTATTGTTTACATAACTAAAAATTGACATTTTTACGTTGTTTTCATCTTATTTGCAGATTTTATGATGATGCAGATGAAGCACACTTAAAGACAGTTCTTTTGAAGTGATCCACGAAAAATTTGTGAATTCGAGTCTTTTTTTTTGTCCTTGTTATGAAGATTACATATGTACAATGACAATATGTGCGTTGCTCAATTTTTAGCTGATATTGTCTACTGCAGTCTCAGTCTGCAGATGTCATGATACTGTGTTCTAATTTTTGGATTTTGCCCATATTGAAACCTACATAATATATATTATGTTGAATTGATCTATGATTTTACAACATCAACAATGTAAATCTCCTTAAATTTTTTGAAGCTAGATGAGACTTTTTACATGAAAAGAGGATGTGTTTTTTGATTGAGGGTTTTGTCTAATATTTATGAGACATATGTAAAAATAAGAGTAAATTAACACATATTTGAAAATTTTTTACAAACAAACAACACGCGAAAATGATTTCCAGAAAATATTTTACGGGAAAACAAACATCAGAAAATGTAGAGAAAACATTTTCGTAGGAACCAAATGGACAATTACGATTTTCATTTCCATGTAAAAGCTAATCCTTGAAAAAAGTTTTCCTCATGAATATATTTTACATCCAACCAAACAGACCCTTAGTTTGCACCAGTGGTGCAAACTACACCTCCATTGGGCCCCAATGGAGGTGTAGTGACATCACCCCACCCAATGGGTGGGGGAGCTTGTTGCAAAACCGCCAACAAGTGTTTTCCTAACAGGTTATCGGTATCTCATATAATCGATTAATGATCTCATATGATGATTTTTGACTTTATGGGTAAGTGCCTACCCCACAATTGGTTAATAAGGTCACGATAATTGATTACCGGAATTCTAAAATTCATAAGAAAATAGTCAATTAGCCTATCCACCATTTTATTAACTTTTAAATTAGTTTAACCAAGTTAAGATACCCATAAGTTTCTTATCTCTGTACCAAAACGGTGGGAGTTCCCCTTCTTTTGAGTTCTGTATATTCCAATCAGGCATCAGATTAATCTACTCAAAATATAATATTTTATAAATTAAATGTTAATATAGATATAAGTAAAATGTATATTATTTTTTATAGATATAGTATAGTAGATATATTAAAATTATATATAATATAGATAAAAATAATATTTTTTTCTTATATTTTCGAATTGGGCCGAACTTAACCAAATTTTTTCTAGGCCCAGACCGGGCCATCCATATCAGACCTATCCCCGAACCTGGACTAGGACCAGACCAACTTTTAAAAATCGAACCTGAACAAGATCTAGTAAGATCCAATTCATGTCCGACCCATTGACATCTTTAACCATTACTTCTATTCTAATCCTACTGAAGACACCTCGAGCCGTGCGGGACGAACAGACAGCCCACGCCCATGCAATCGATACGTGAACAGATGGCCCACGCCCATGCTAGCCCAATAAATGGAGACACAGCCTAGACGCCCGGATGCGACCAAAAATTCTAGAAAAGTCCAGAGTCTGCTGCCTCAGCTGCTTTTTCCTTTCTTTTTTTGTTTTGCTCTCAATTGCAACAACATCTATACATTTCTTGTATGAGCGGTACTTTCTGCCCATCACGCAATGTCTGTCTCTTCAGTTCGGATCCTTCCAATACATGGGAGGACCGAACACAATAAATCTCCGATGGGGGATGAAGGGTGAGGAGAATTTTTCAAAAAAACCCAAAAAAAGATATGCAAAAGTTTTGAAAAAAAAGAAGTTTTTTTTGAAAAATTTCTTGACCGAGTTCGGTCCTCCCATGTATTAGGAGGATCCGAAATCTTGTCCCTTGCTCTTTGCTCACCTCGGATACCATGCTATATGCAAACAGTTTGGAAGGATCTCTACGACTGTTTCTCACTATTGCCATGTGATCATCTACATTAGTTAGAGTGTTAATAAATTTCAATTTGTTCAATTTTTATCGTTATTAAATTTGTCGTATATCATAATGACAAGGTCATACCGTATCGTATTAAGATATTTGTGAGTTTTAACATGGTCGATCCACTAAATCACAATTGGTTGATCGATTTTTTTTATTGATCGACCGATTTTTATCAAGTTCTTGATCCATTTGATCTTCAAAGAGGGGCGAAAATCAATCGACCAACTTGAGATTTTTAATCGATGGATCATATTATACCATGTTAGTAAGAATTTGACACGGTCGATCCACACAATACAACCAATCATGATTTCTATATATTAAAATTTTTAGACCCATGAGAAATTGCATTAACTGGTGTTGCTGATCGAATACGTCCAACCATGCTTATAACAAGAGCAAGTTCTCCTCTCCCGGTCATACTACTCAAGTATCTCTTGAATCTACTGATCTTGTTCCATGATTTGAAGTAGTGCACTTTGTACTTGTGGGATGCATAGTTGTTTTCCCCTTTATGGATGTTAGTTTAGAGTTCCTCCTTGCTAACTTTATGTGTTGTGTTATTTGGACAGAAAAATAATTTAATAATATTATTTTATAACACATATACTTGAAACTAATAACATGACATAAATTTTAAAATATGATATTTTATGTCATATAAGTAGTGTCAATATATGTATTAAATTCATGATCACTAAATTGTTTTTCATTTGGATACTAAAGTCATCTCATTTGTGATTTACTTTGTTGTCGTCCTCCTGCAGTCTTCATTGCCTTATGGATTCATCCCTATATAATATTCTATGTATCTGTGCCAATCTAATGGAAGGAGCTCTAATCTCTCTCTGCGTTCCCCGCTGCTGTTCCCGATCCCTGTCAGCATCCAGGAGCTCCCGCTGTACGTGTCTAAGACTTCAGCCGAGGCGGAGGCGGGGGGCCATCGTCCACTCCAGCTTTCCCCCAACCTACTCTACTTCCGGTCCTCCTCCTGCGCTTAGCACGAACAAAACTCTCTGCACCTTTGTGTCTCCCCGCACTAATCTTCCGATCAAGTATCTGTTGGGTTTTACCCGATATTAGTGGTCCACTTGTATTGGATCGCACATCTTAAGACACACCATTAGATCCAGTTAACGGAATATATGTTATTGGGCTTAACCCATTAAGTGTCCAATTGGATCCTGTTATGGGTGGGATCCTTCTCAGGTCCATTGGGACTGGTCTCTCCTCTCTATAAATATGTGTGAGACTCTCCATCAGATCATACACACAACTACAGTCACATAGAGAGAGGAAACCAGACAGAGTGCGCAGCGGGTTACGCGTCTTTCTTCCCGATGTCCGTACGTTGATCGACTTTCGACGTCGTCTACCTCCTCGCACGTGGGATGGCTTCCGCATCAAGTACACATCTCCAACAGTATCGTCATATTGCTCGTGGTTCCTCCGGAGAAAGTTTCCTTGTTTTGGAGTTCGAATCTTGTTGTTCTGGCGCATCTAAGATTGCACAAATGGAAAATGGGAAATGGGGATTGGCTAGATTTAGGTTGCTCTTTCAAATTCTCGGTTCTTCCTTTAGGGATCTGATATATCTTGTTGGAATTGGCACCTGGGATGGGGAAACCCATCGTGCAAGAACAAGAAGAAGAGCTAGCGCCAGTTCTAAACGTTACAAAGAGGAGGCCAGCATATACGCTGTTCCTGAGGCGGGACTATATAGAGGAGGGGACTGTGACCAACTACGAGAAGGCCGTCAAGCTACTCACCCGGTGGCATGCAGACATACATAGCATCACTGCGCAGCTACCTGGCCACCTTCTACATGCAGAGGAGCTCGTGCCACCGGGGGCTCGAGCTTTTCACACCATCGTGGCAGCTTGTGGACCTTGGTGACGGCGCCCCCGGGAGTACTCCTGGAGGAGCTGCTGTCGATCGGCCGGGGAATCTTGGCCGTCCAACCCTATCGCCGGGACTCCTGGCGGAGCTACACTGGTCGACCTTGGCAACGGTGCCCCCGCCTTCCCATTGGACGAGCAGCATGCAACAGGAGAAGTGGCCCGCTGCAAGTTCTGATTGCGATGAACCAGTGCTGTAGGAGGAGGTGGCCAGCGGTAGGAGGACGGTGCCGGCCACAATACCAAGCTCTACGGTATGAAAGGGGTTGCAGGGGTTGGCCTCGCAGCCTAGGTACGCCTTGCCGACGTGTAAGTTGGGACTCAAGACTCAAGACTGTGTCTAACCGAGGAGAAATACTTAGTGCACACTTTGGTGTGCACTAAGCATGGCACACCTTCTAGGGTTGTGCCATGTGATCTTGGGGGATTATAATATTCTCCCATCTCACTTTTCCCACCCCAAGACCACATGACACATTCTTAGTGGGTGTGTCTAACTTAGTGCACATCAAGTGGTGCAGTCTTTTACCACTGTCAGGTTACTTTAACCAAGTCATTGTTTTGAAATGAGTTGGAAAAAGTTAAAATCAGACTTTTGACATCAAAAGTAGTAACGGATATAAAGTTTTATTTGGATGACGGTGCATCTATGTAAATTTAGTAGAGTTATTTATGGTAAAAAATTATCTCTTTAATATAATTTTTTTTTATCCAGTAGAATCACAGAATTTCACTTAACATAAATATATTAGAACCACCCCTGATCAAAAGTAAGATGGTGGACGATTTTAGACCTCGTGGTTTAATGAGATCTGGTCGTTCGTGCACCTCCATAAAAGTCTATCAAAAAAAAATTATCATCGCTTTTAACATATTGTTGGGTACGTTTGATTTTGCTGTCTATGCCCAAAATCTCTTAAAAGCGGCCACCAACCCATTTTTCGACAGCGGAGAAAAATATCGACTCTCTTTCTCTCTTTTCTCTTTAGAGATTTTATGATTTGATTTGATTTGATTTATAAGATATTTTTAAGAAATTAAACTAAATCAAATTTAGACCCAACTCGAACGAAATCAAATAAAAGTCTCTTGAAACCAAATCGTTTGGTTCGGTTTAACTTGAAATAAATGGATCTTTAGATTCACTTAGTCTTAAATAAGATTTTAATCATTTGTTTCTCTAATAAATCATATAATATAATATTTGAAATAAAATATTAAATCATATTGATGACCATATTAACCTCCACAATATATATTTTCACGTAAATATATTGAAAAAATTTGATAAATATATACAATTTAAAATTTATTATTGTAATTCAATTTAATCGTTTAATTTGGTTTCTAGATCATAAAAATTGAATTAAACTGAATTTTTTTCGATTTGATTTGAAACCAAATTAATTTCTTTCATATTCAAATCGACCAAATTATATCGAATTGTTCAATTCTAATTAATTTTTCAATTTGAACGAACACCTCACTCCTCTCTACAAAATCGCCCCCTCACGTAAGCTAATGCCCGCCAAAGATGTTTGGTAGTAGAGATACTTTTTGTCAGAAATTTCGTACCCTACAATCTCCACCAACGCATTTTTAAACGGTGCTTAAAACAAGCTGTACTTGGTTACGAAATCTAACCGTAGAGAGTAAAAAGAATAATGGTAAAGATTCCATAGATTAGAAAAATAATTATTATATTTGAGGGACCAAAACAGAGATGCACTTATTTGTGCAAACTAAAAAATAAAAACCCAATTTATGTTAGTTCTTTGATAGTGTATACAAAATTAAGATGAAAGGTGGATAGAAATGACGATAAATAAGTTGAGAAATGTTTATTGGGTATTGCAATAAATTAATATAGATCGTAAGAAAGGTCTCACAAGTGGCAATGCCATTTTTTATCATTCTTTCAATCAAGATTATTATTTTGCAAATCGTTAGAATAAACATTTCTCAATTAAGTTGCTCTAAAAATCTTACGAAACAACCGAACCAAAGCTAAAAAGACAAGGGAATCTCCCGTGCCAGACTCCGCTCTTGGGGACGCCCTTGTTCCTCGTATGTGTGCGCTTTGCGTCGCACCGGGGTTGCCAGACACGTGTCGGTGTGGACACCGTTCGAACCCAAATGCGTAGCACCACATGCAGAGAGCCGCGGGGCCCAAGAGGAAGGAAAGCGAAGCAAGCCGGGCCCATGGCTCACTCGAGGGACCTACGGCGCACAATGAGGCGCGTGGCCCACTGCACCATCGGACTAATTAATCAAGGTCTTTTACATATATATACCCCATGTTAAAATTACTATTAGGTAAAATCTGCTTTAAATTCATGTTGTCAGTATACAAGTATATTTACATCAAAATCTTATTGTAACATGCTGTGGCAAATTGGCCGTGACGAAAGTGTATGCCGTGATAAAAAGAGATAAACAAATATTCGTAATATTTTTACTTTAAATACACACCATAAAGTCTTTATTTTAGATACATACTCTCTTTCTCTCTCTCCTCACAATTACTAAGAACATCGTTGGAGTGGAAGACCCCTCCACATCTCCCTCCCTCTCTCTCTCTCTCTCTAATTAGCCGAGAATGACATTGAGAGATCTCTCATCTCATCCCATCCACGTCACTTTCTGACTAGTGCAATTAAGTGTGATGGTCGAAGCATCTCTTGTCCCCCCCTCTCTGCACTCTCTCTCTACACAATGATGCAGAACTAACGTTGCACCCACCTCCGCCCCCCACATTACTTCTCTCTCTCTCTCTCTCTCTCTCTCTCTCTCTCTCTCTCTCTCTCCTCTCTCTCTCTAAATGCTATAGTGCGGCAGGGGCTTTTGATACGGCCCCGCCATAGTATAGCATAGACCATTAGATTTCAATCCAACGACGAAACGCTACAGTACATATGTGCTCGGTGTTCGAGTGCTCGAAATGGTCGTTGCTCGGTGCTGTTTGGTAAATATAGACAGATTGTTAGATTAAAATCTAACGGTACGCACTGATGATACGACAGGGCCTTACCCAAATCCCCGTCGTATCATAGCAAGATTGAAAGGAAGATCCCCCCCCCCCCCCCAATTTGCTCTCTCACTCACCTCTTCTCTCTCTCTCTAATGACATGGAACTAACATTACCCCCCCCCCCCCCCCCTCACATTGCTTCTCTCTATCTATGTGACCAGCTAAGAATAGGTTGTCACTGGTGGGTTTGGGCTGGCCCAGTCCAAACCCATCCCAACCCAAAATTAAAATAGTCCAACTCAAATCTAATAATCAAAATAAACAAAACCTATGTTGGCCCGTTGGACCCCTTCTAGCCCAAAATAAATAAAACCCATTTGCTACTTAAACCTCATCATCCTCTCCTCTGCGTCACCTACCATCACGTCCGCCTTCGATTCACCCACGACAACGCCTCTACGGTCGTGGTGGTGCCCGCCATGTCACCCAAGCTCCACCACCACCACCTCCGCCGCCTCGACCAACTTCGGCTTCCAATCTAGACTCCCCAGTGATTGCAGGGGCTCGTAGGGTTCTTCTAAACAATGTCGGATGTTCTTCCAATTCTTAGATCAGGAAGGATTCCGTCGGGGAAGAAGAAGAAGGGGCAGAAAAGGCAGCGGGAGCTAAGGTTCCTCTGTTGGTCTTGTGGGGGGTGGTGGTGGTGGTGCAACTGCGTCTGATGGTGGGTGTTGTGGTAGAAAGGCGGGGTGTTGCAGTAGCACTTGCTGCTGCAAAAGTCGAACGCT